>JANRMT010062825.1:12260721-12275531 GCA_026402145.1 Polypterus bichir lapradei
TTCCGTGACCGTTAGTAATTCTAATTACATCTAATTACAAAATGTTCAATGATCACACTGTTTTAGCCTAATGTACAAAATAATTTTGGCTAAGGTTACTCAGAGTTTAAAGATTAAGTTGGTCAAATTACCTTTTATGTTTCTGACTTATTTTTTTAAGAAGAAAAACTGCACTTTCTGTTGAAATTTTGGTTATTATTATTTAAAGACAATACCATTCTGAAAATGTACTTAAAGTACTTAAACTACCACTTTATTTTTAAGTCTGCCCAATTTTAACCAGGGATGATATTTTTGTTTCTGTTTTGAATTCAAATGCAGTTTAAAAGCATTTTTTTTTTCAGAAATTAAAAGAGCTTGAGTTTACAATATTCATGTCCATGTCTATTATTTGATTCTGTCGCCCACTAAAACCCTTTTAAATTAAAAAATCACATTTGCGATTTGGGGCAAATTTACATGTGTGATTACATACGATTAATCAAGATTAATTATTACACAGCCTCTAATTAATTGGATTAATTTTTTAATCGAGTCCCACCTCTAATATATATATGTAGATTTGTATATATATATATATATGTGTATATACAGTATATAAAGACAAAACCATACGGAAAAATATGTATATATGTGTTTGTGTGTATATATGTGTGTGTGTGTATATATATATGTGTATATATGTATATATGTGTGTCTGTGTATATATATATGTGTATATATGTATATATATTTATATGTATATATATATATGATGTGTATATATATGTTTATATATGTGTGTGTGTGTGAGTGTATATATATATATATGCCAGCAACACTCATGACAATGACAAAACAATTATATTGTCAATCATGTTACGTTATTATTAAAATGTTTCCTTTTCTTTTTAGTTCTCTGCTGCCAAACGCGGGTATTTTGCTATGTATATATATATATATATAGATATATATATATATAGATAGAGATATATATATATAGAGATGACAACAACACTCATATCAATGACAAAACAATTACATTAACAATCATGTTACGTTATTTTTAAAATATTTCCTTTTCTTTTTCATAACTTCTTTAACACACTACTTCTCCGCTGCGAAGCGCGGGTATTCTGCTATTTATATATACCTGTGTGTATGTTTGTATGTATGTGTATACACACACACACACACACACACACACACACACACACACACATACAAATTATATATATGTGTGTGTCTGTGTATGTATGTATGTATATGTGTGTGTATATATGATGTAGATAGGTATGCATATATATATATATATGTAGATATGTATATAGATATGTATTTTGCTATATATATATATATATATATATATATATACACACACACAACAATTACATTAACAATCATGTTACGTTATTTTTTAAATTTTTCCTTTTCTTTTTCATACCTTCTTTAACACACTACTTCTCCGCTGCGAAGCGCGGGTATTCTGCTAGTCTGGGAATAAAAGAGGAATGTCTTAATATGGCCAGGTCAGTCTACAGATTTACATTTAACCAAGCAAGTATTTTACATGCTCAAAATGACTGTGAAGTCATACGCCTGCTCATAGTTGGGGCTTAAAATATCTAAGTATAAGATTGCAAAATAAAAGGAGCATGCTTATCAATTTTTTAACCAAGATTTTGCAATGTAATTCTAAATTTCATTCTATTTTTGTTAATACTTTATCTCATACTCTGTTTTGTGTTCCACCTCCCTGAAGATGTGCTGGTTAGGTTCATTGGCCCCAGTGTAAATCTGATTATGGGTGGGCTTTGCACCCACACCCACATCTAGTGTAGACTACTTTTCTTGCCTTATAACCAGAACCTCTGGGATAGGCTGCAGGTCCATGTGACCCTGAATTGGATTAAGTTGGCTTCAGAAGGTTCTCGTCTGATCTTATCCTGTCCTGTCCAATCTTAAAGAAAGTGAATGGAGTGCAGAACGTGGAATGACTTTAAAATGTAAAAGCATAATCACTCAGGAGCTAAAATGGAATTGCAGTTCTTTCTTAACATTCATCTTTTCATCCCAAATATTCCTATCACAATAACATGAGTATTAATCAAAAAATGCCAATTTTAAACTGACTATCCCAACACTTGTGGTGAGCACCGAACCAATTAATACGACACATATTCCATCTCATCCAGTCAACAGCCAGAAGATGGAGTCTGCACTGCCCAGTGACTTAAATTGTAAATGTGATTAGTAATGCCTGAATTACTAATTCTGTAGTTGGCCATTCTCCATTACAAGCTCATGAAACATAATATTTTGAGGATAACAATTTAGCGTCAATTTATTTTCTAATTCCTCTTATTCTGAAATTCCTATTCTGGCTTTTCTGGGTACACAAGGCAGTCTATCATAGAGAACAAATAGATAAAGGGAACATTAATTAACAGTATTTTACATTAAATGGTTAGCAAGAACACCACTCATTTTCGTTTTTATTTATTTATTTTTTATAATTTAAGCGTATATTTAATCTGGATCCTGAGTTGGTTTGTCGTGTGGGGGGTGCGGTAATGCGCTGTATCAGCGTGTGCTCCTAACCTCTCTCTCACTGTCTGACCTTTCCATTTAATTTTCTGATATAATTAACCCGTTGAAATCAAAGAAGTGCGTGTGTATGTTAAAGTGTAAATTGCAGTGGTTAAAATGTTTTTTACATTTTATCTTTTTCAATTCAATAGATAATTTATTTAAGAATTTAGCAAAACAAACACTATAGGTGCTACAGGAAAAAAGTACAAGAAAAAATGTATAAGAATTGTACTGAAGGTTTGCAGGTGTTTGACGAAATTTGTTATAAGCGTTTCGATACTGCGCACTGGCAGTGATCCAGGAGATGAAAGGTAGTGCATACCTAATATTTTAAATGCTGGCTTTACATCAAAGTAAGTCAGACTACATATGTCAAAACTTCGTATGCTGCAACGATGTTCAAAGTGAGTCCACCTGTACCAAATTATATTTTGAAAGCTACTGGATTTTCAACTTTTGAGTACCAATGCTGATTTTTGTTTAGTGAACTATGAGAAAGTTTAAGAAAAAAAAAAGTTCCCTGCTGGAAGAATAGCAAACGAAGTATGTAAAGAATCTCACTTTAATAATTCAGTATGAGCTTGATATATTTTAGATATCAATAGATTTCTGAACATTACAAATCATTTGGCTGAAATTGTTTTCTACCATCACCAGGATAAGAGTTATAAGAAATGTATACAAGACTGCATAAATATATATTAAAAAAAAAAAAGAAGTTTAGATTTCGGTAAAACCAATTGGCTTCAAGAAAAAAAAAGATTCCCTCTATAACAACAGAGACAAACATCATAAAAAAGAACTGCTCACTTGTAGGAAGCAAGAGTAGTTAGTGGTGAAGATGAGGGGAACAGAGTTTGAAAATTGTAGCAGAAACATTAGCCTTCTAGTTAAACAATTACAAAACAATCCAAGCTGGAGAAGTAGGTTTTATTACTTTGTGTATTTACATTTATCTTTGTGTGGCACAAGGGTGCAGTGACTAGCACTACTGCCTCACAAATCCTCAAAGATACAGGTACAATTCCCAAATAGGTCAATGTCCATTTGGATTTTACATGTTTATTTTGTGTACACGTGAGTTTACTGTGGTCAGAGAACTCTGAATTCCTCCCCTATCTGGAGCATATTTAATTAATGACCTGTTCTAATTAGCCACTTTGAGTGACTGTGGTGTGTGAAAGACTGGATCTCATCTTCCTGCCTTGCTCCTGATTCTGCTGTGATCCTGTAATTTATGGATGTTTAGCTCCATATATATTATCTTGGGAATAACACACCAAAATGATTTAAAAGAAAATACTGTAAAGATTAAAAATATGCAGAATTTGCATCAGCAGACGTTTAAGAATGCATAGAAAGCAAGATTATATTAAAATAATTGCTGCAAAATATAAAAAGCCCAAAATAAAGCTGGTTTACATTAGCCATATTATTGTATTGAAATGTGATACATTGACATGTGTCTATGGGCCTACACAGTTACATAACAGACAGACATATGCAAACATTTGCTCTTAGGACCTTCTGTAAGAACCAATCTTAGAAAGTTAATGCTTAATGTTAAATTCATATAGTGTTTGCTTGAGTCCTATAGAAAAAAAGCTGTTAGAATATAGCATAGTCTTTTACCCCCTGTAAGTTAATACAAGATAGAACTTTCTTGCTAAGACACAGTGTGTTAATTGTGTCAGTTGTTGCTTAGAATAGCGGGGCCCCTGTGCTAGCAGGGACTGAAAGACCCATTTACAGCATGAAAATGGGATAAGAATGCAGTTTTCTGACCGTTTAGAAATGGTTCAGCTGTAAGCAAACTTAAAGAATGAAACAAGATATATACTGTAAGCTTTAAACAGAACGTTTCTTAAGCAATCATTTTTTTATTTTCTCTGCTATATCATTTTTTTTCTATATTTTTGTTTGAACGGTTTTACTTTGAATTTTAATACTGTACAAAGATATTTTGTCTGTGGAATCATTTCAACATGTCAAGCTTTTGCCAGAATTCCATGAAGCATACTGAAGCTGCAGAACTTTGGTAATTTTGGGTAAACACAGCTACACCTTTGAATTTCAAGTTATCATTGGATAAAGGATGTACTTCTACCTCCAGTAATTCAGGGGTATCCCATCACATCCTACATATGGTGAGTGGGGAGCTCACTAATACTGTTGAATAGCATGTGCAACTAAGGATTTTACGACACTCTGTACACGTGACAATCATAACCCTTTAGACCAATAACTCAATCCTAACCATTCTTAAATGAACAGAAATTCAGTGAATTAAGGGAAGTAACCGTCTTCTGGTTAAAAATACAGCATGCTTCCATATTTGTTAGATAATATTTTTTAGAATTTGCAAAGTCTGTCTAAGATAGTTAAAAAAAAAAACTTAATATAATTCTGCTATTTAAAGATGCAACACTATATATTACAATTTCATTGGGTGAACTGATGAATATTTCTGCTTACAAAATAAATACAGTGCATCCTGTAAGTATTCACAGCACATCACTTTTTCCACTTTTTGTTATGTTACTGCCTTATTCCAAAATTGATTAAATTCATTTTTTTCCTCAGAATTCTACATGCAACACCCCATAATGACAACGTGAAAAAAGTTTACTTGAGGTTTTTGCAAATTTATTAAAAATAAAAAAACTGAGAAATCACATGTATATAAGTATTCACAGCCTTTGCTCAATACTTTGTCGATGCACCTTTGGCAGCAATTAGAGCCTCAAGTCTTTTTAAATTTGATGCCACAAGCTTGGCACACCAATCCTTGGCCAGTTTCGCCCATTCCTCTTTGCAGCACCTCTCAAGCTCCATCAGGTTGGATGGGAAGCGTTGGTGCACAGCCATTTTAAGATCTCTCCAGAGATGTTCAATCGGATTCAAGTCTGGGCTCTGGTTGGGCCAATCAAGGACATTCACAGAGTTGTCCTTAAGCCACTCCTTTGATATCTTGGCTGTGTGCTTAGGGTTGTTGTCCTGCTGAAAGATGAACCGTTGCCCCAGTCTGAGGTCAAGAGTGCTCTGGAGCAGGTTTTCATCCAGGATGTCTCTGTACATTGCTGCAGTCATCTTTCCCTTTATCCTGACTAGTCTCCCAGTTCCTGCCGCTGAAAAACATCCCCACAGCATGATGCTGCCTTCACCATGCTTCACTGTAGGGATGATATTGGCCTGGTGATGCCTGGTTTCCTCCAAAAGTGACGCCTGGCATTCACACCAAAGAGTTTAATCTTTGTCTCATCAGACCAGAGAATTTTGTTTCTCATGGTCTGAGAGTCCTTCAGATGCCTTTTGGGAAACTCCAGGCGGGCTGCCATGTGCTTTTTACTAAGGAGTGGCCTCCGTCTGGTGGATTGCTGCAGATATGATTGTCCTTCTGGAAGGTTCTCCTCTCTCCGCAGAGGACTTCTGGAGCTCTGATAGAGTGACCATCGGGTTCTTGGTCACCTCCCTGACTAAGGCCCTTCTCCCCCGATTGCTCAGTTTAGATGGCTGGCCAGCTCTAGGAAGAGTCCTGGTGGTTTCGAACTTCTTCCACTTATGGATGATGGAGGCCACTGTGCTCATTGGGACCTTCAAAGCAGCAGAAATTTTTCTGTAACCTTCCCCAGATTTGTGCCTCGAGACAATCCTGTCTTGGAGGTCTACAGACAAGTCCTTTGACTTCATGCTTGGTTTGTGCTTTGACATGAACTGTCAACTGTGGGACCTTATATAGACAGATGTGTGCCTTTCCAAATCATGTCCAATCAACTGAATTTACCGCAGGTGGACTCCAGTTAAGCTGCAGAAACATCTCAAGGATGATCAGGGGAAACAGGATGCACCTGAGCTCAATTTTGAGCTTCATGGCAAAGGCTGTGAATACTTATGTACATGTTCTTTCTCAATTTTTTAATTTTTAGTAAATTTTCAAAAATCTCAAGTAAACATTTTTCACGTTGTCATTATGGGTTGTTTTGTGTAGAATTATGAGGAAAAAAATTAATTGAATCCATTTTGGAATAAGCTGTAACATAACAAATTGTGGAAAAAGTGATGTGCTGTGAATACTTTCCGGATGCACTGTAAATTAGCATTTGGAAAACCAATTGTTTTATTTTTATTTTAATAAAACTTTATTGAACATATTTGTAATATGTACACGTATGCATGACTTTCATCAGTATTTACAGTGCAACTTCAATTTATTTACACATGTGCTGTATGTTTCCAACCATTTTCAAAATCATGGCTTCTTATAAATACAGTATGAAATTTCTATTCTCATCTTTTTTTCTCAAAATATTTCTTTCCATTTTAAACATTTATTTCTTTTTTTCCACAGCAAGTGTGATAAGTTTCAACTGCTAATCAAGCTCATTTAAAATTTCTTCTATCCAAAAAGGAAGTCTTCATGGCTAAGGCTGACATATGGAATGTTTTTATCATTATGTATTTTCCATATGTTCTGCCAAAAAATAAAATGTATATTTTCTTTAACTGGAAATGTAATCATTTTAACAATGGAAAAGTAAATACCACAAAAGCAGCAACTTGAGAATCTCATTATAGAATATTACTTGGTGTCTGGAGAACAAAGGGCTATGTTGATCCTTCTTATGTTTTGTGTGACATAAAAAAATAAACCAGTCAACCCATTAAACTACTTTACTGTGAACATTTCAAGAGATACAAATTAACAGGATACTTTCTAAAGAATACTTCTCAAAGTAGCAAAACAGTAAAATCTTACACAAGGTTTTATTTTAAATAGCACCTTTCATTGATTACATCATAAGACAATAAGAAAAACACAAAAGAATACAATTTATAGTAAAAAAAAAAAATAGAAGGTTCGTTACAAGATAATTAGAATATGTTATAGACCCCAGACATACAGTATGAATAAATGGTGTACAAAATAAAAAAAAAATGATTTACTAATACAAAGCAACAGAGTGACAATAAGCACTAGGTACATTAGGTACAGGAGTCTCAGTTTGTGATTAAAATGAACACAAGCATCAGTTGTCTAAAATGCAGTTGAGGGTGGACAGTGGGCTTTAAATCCCAATTTTAATGCTAAAACTGATATAACATCACTTATGGACCTGGGAAAAATGCTACAGAAGGTAAATCACTAGACAGAGTCACTCACACTCAGCATTGTGACCAGGCCAGAATATAAAAATGGCTCTATGTGAACATAACCTCTATAAAACTATACAGTTATTACATATGTAGATTTCTGTTTCTGTGTTGGCCACAACATCCTTGACAATTTTTTTTCTACTTGTCCCCAAGAAGAAAAGCTCACCTGGGCAATGTTAGCAGTTGAAATGAAATATTGCATTTGCCAAATAACAAAGTATGGTTTGCATTGTAGCAAGGGAAAAAAACCAACTCTCATTTCAAATTTTTCTTTTAATTTCTAAAGATTTCTCACAGGTTTGTATAATTTATCCTACTGGGTTTTCAGAGGAAGCAATTCTCCATCCAGAGGTTGTTTTTAGAAGACCCAGTGCTGTGAAAAAGAATACTTAAAATATTATGACTACACTCGTGTGTGGGGCTATGAAGCAAGATACGATAAGGAGCAATTGGATTTCTACTAGGAAGGTGGGCATTCCTCTAGCCCCAACTGTATAAGGGGAAGAAAATAAAACCTGTAGTATGTCCTGATTAGAATGCAGGGGTATAGAGGTCATGTTATGCCCATCTTTGATTGGATTCAACTCCAACCTTGTTGTTTTAAAAAATAACCAAATAACTCTGCTTATTGACTATGATTTAAGCTTAATCATCTTTGAGCTATGTCATTTGTATAAAAATGTGCTATATAAATAAATGTTGTTGTTGTTGTTGTTATTAACATGTTGGCTCCGGTTATGTGTGTGTTTGTTGGTTGTTGAACTTTTGCCTTCTCTGTTTCACTATGATTTTTCTTACACTTATTGAGCCTTGATTTTTATTTATTTTTTTGACTTCCTGGTTATAAATCTTTCTGTCGTTTTGGTTATGATTCATCTCCTGAATCATTTTCTAACTAAATTCTGCTAGCTGTCTTGTGCCGTCAGCATACCTTGTGTGTATTTGGTAAATTACATTTCTTTGCTTCTTTGGTTTTAGGATTAAACATTGTAATAAGCAGACAAACTACTCAAAAAGGTTTGGGATGGTAGCCCCATATAATGTCTTCCAGACACAAACAAAAATGATTAGACTTCCGTCTAAAGGATCGAAACATTTGATAAGCAAAAATGGTTACATCGCAGGTATTTATAGGGAAAAATGGTGGCTGGAAATTATTGGACCAGATACAGCATCATGGCAAAGGGACGGAAGTAACCTCATAAGGCTGAGACCGGAAGTGAAGTCGTCGAAGGGAAATGGGGTTTGGCGTCTTCATTGTGGAACCGGAAGTGGTATATTCTTGGGTGGAGTAGCCATTTTTTTTTTTTTTTTTTTTTTAACCGTGTCCTGTTCGGCTGTGAAGCAATCAGAATTGATGTCTGAATGCTGGCGACTAGCCTTACAGTTTTTCTCTCAGGTGGAGTGTTACAGCTTCTGCTGACGCCACGCCTGATACCAAAACTTTATTAGAAATATTTTCAGATGTTTTTAAGATTCGAACCGGACACGGAGACAAAAATGAAAGAAAAAGAAGAGAGAAAAAGAGGAGATGGAGGTAAAGGGGGAAGGGGGGATTTTCGTATAGAATAAACAATAAATGAACCAGAATCCGCTTCTAGACCTGCAGAAAAAGAGGGGGAAAAAAAAAAACCACAAGACAAAAACATTGATGCATCAGCTACATGAAGATATATAAAAGTAAAAATGTTTGCTAACAATCACACAGTAATTATTACTAAGGCATTTAGGGCCAACCACAGCCTTAGGTCATGTGCTGAAGATGTCCAAGTCATACCTATGAAAGCACCATGTGAGCACCTGTGTGCGTACGCACGCTTGTATGTGTAAGGTTTCTCTATAGGAGCGTCCAATAGTGAGTGTGAAGGGCTACAGACCTGCCCCCAAAAACGTGCGGAAGATGGAGGTAGTTCCAAGCCCAGAAATCCAGTGGTCACCCCAGAGCGCGGAGCCTGCAGAGTCCCGGGAGACATCAACGGCTAGCCCCCAGGCCCGCCCGTAGCCGCTCACCCCGGAGCCAGCCGGGCCTGGAACCCAGCAGCCCGGGACACAAGGGCGACCCACCCCGCCGAGGACCCAACAGAGCCCAGGGACCCAGATCCCACCAGGCAGCCACCTGGAGCGACCAGACAGAAAAAAAAAAAAAAAAAGTGGCAGGGGGAGGGTAGGCGAAGATGTTGTAGCATTGCCAGATGTCCCAGGAGAGGGGAGGAGTCCAAAACCCCACCTGACATATACAGTCACACACAAACACAGTCATACACTCCCTCCCTCATGCTCTCACATACACATACAACCCAAGACTTACAAGGATGTACGCCAGACACCCATTCACACTCCCCATACACACCCTACTAACTCTGGTCCCGGTGCTGCCGTACGGAGGGCACAACCATTCCCGAACGCCAGAGTTAGCCCCGTTCCGCTGGGATAATAATGAGCAGGCACCCCCGTCCAACGCAGAGCAAAGCAACCCACCACTCCAGACCACAGGCAGACGGCCAGCTCCCACTCCTAGCCTCCAGCCCCGGGCAGCTAACTGAGAACAGAGGTGTAATAAGACCTCTAGTCTCCCTCCGCCGGCTCCAATGTAATGTTAATGTGTGTTGATAAGGTGCATTTTGTGGTTGGGGGGACGCGGGCAGTGCTGGCATCATGTGGCCTACACCAGATGATGCCAACACACAGCCCCACTTCCCCCCCAAAACCCTCAGTGACTAGGTGCAGTTTAAAATTGGAAGTGGGCACTGGCACTCGGAGTGAGGCTGGAATTTCCCCCCACCGGATGCCGTTGAGTGTGCTCACTCCCAAGACCCTGAGTGTGCATTTGTGTGAAATATTGTTTGTGGAAGTGTTTAATGTGCAAATAAAATTGGGGGGTAGGCTGCCACAGGACTGCGGAAATGGGATCCATACCCGCACCCCCTGACTTACCCACACCCCAAGGCCCTATGTGCATATTTGTGTGATGATGTGAGGGAGCAGGAGGAGGGAAATGTCTGAGGATGGGGAGGAATGGCTATGGGGCCTGAGCCCTCCAGGGAGCCAGCTCCCCTACTGGCCCCAATAGGCACCTCCGTTCCCAAAATCCACCCGGGGCGTGGAGGCCCCAGCCCATCTAGCCACAGCCCAAAGCAGCAGCATCACAGAGCCCCACGGAGTCTGAGGCCACCAACCCACACCACCCCAGCAGAGTATTTACTCCCAGGTGGAGTAGCCATTAAGGGAGCCTGGATATGGAGAAGGTAAGCGTGATGTTTTATTATTTTTCTTTCTTGGCTCTGAAGATAGAAAGAGAGAGTCATTAGTATCCGACACAAACCCTGTGTCTCACGGGATTTCACTCACCTCTGGGCTTGTTGATTGTCTCCTAAACGCGCGTGTGTGACAACGTGTATCCCATTTAAGGTCTTCGAGTTACCATCTAGAAGAACAAGTCAGCTGTGCTACAAACACCAACAGAGAGCTACATCCCATTCATCCATTCATGCCCTACCAAACCCATGTAATCCAAATAAGAACCACAGAGGCCAAAGCCTATCCTAGCAGTGCCAGTCCATTACAGGGTAAAAAGAGCAATATACAACTGCTGGTCAAAAGTTTTAGAACATGCACATAGTTTAATGTCTTAATGTTTCATGAAATCAACTCATAGAACAAGTAAATAAAGGCAAATAAAAAATAAGTCAAGGACTCATTACGTGTACAAAATTTTATTCAAATTTTTGATTCAACAAAGTAGCTACCTTTTGCTGATATAACAGCCAAAATGTGGTAATCCTTTTGATTTAGAAAGCCAGTCACTCTGTGCAACTCTGCCTCCAGTTAAAGAACCCCAGACCATCACACTTCCTCCACAATGTTTGACAGTTGGTGTCATGCACAGAGGAACTATCCTTTTACCAACTCGATGGTGCAGAAACACCCTACAGGATAAACTGAAGATTTCAGATTTTGATTCATAAGACTTTCTTCCAGTCTGCAGTAGTCCACAGCCAGAATTTCATGGCCCAGGCATGCTTTCAACTGAAAAAACTGAGCTGTTCTAAAACATTTGACCGGTAGTGGTATATTATTTTCATATTAAGGGCAACTTTGCTGGTAAGGCTCTGTTTACGTTTTTAAAATGACTGCTCCAAATAAAAATTCAATTAAATGGTCTAAAAACTTCATCTTTAAGGTATATAATAAATCATCATTTTGAACTGAAATAACAAGTAGCTGCATTATATAACAAAGTTTTTAGCCTATTAGACTTTCTGTAAAAAATTGCTTTCTTATCATCTGTTTGTACATAATTTACATCATACATTTTTGAAATATGTTATCAGCTATTGCTTGTTGCTTTGAATGTGTCACATTTAAATAGACCAAGATTTGTGCTTTTAATTTATGACACAAAGCGTCTAGACAGTAAATTGCAAGGTATCTGGGAACGTACAATCCAGTCTGCACCGCCCCTAGTTCACATTAGGGTTATTGAATCAGTTTATTCACTCCGGCAGCTGGATGAAACATTTTCTTAAAATTTCTTGGCTGCCTATAAATACATTTATAAATTTTCTTTTAAAATATGGACGAGGATCAGTCTTTTTTCGCAACTTGTAAACTATTTCAGCTTGGTAATAAAGCACAGAAACACTGGTATATTCCAGTAACAAATGACATGTGGGATCTTTAAAGCATTTTTTATATTCATGTCAGACAAAAATTTAATTCTTGATAACTAAGTAGTGAACATATCAATATATCAGTTTTAAAATAAAACCCATGGATTGGTGTTCAGTTCTGTTACTTACCTGAGTGAGAGAGGCAGAATTTTACAAGTGTTTTAGATATGTAGTATGTTAAAAAATAAGTCAAGGCTTCTAAGTCAAGGAGGAGCCTTAAGGGTCACTATTTTAAACTCAAATCAAAAGCTCACTTATACCCTAATGTTTCTTCTTCATCTTCTTCTTCTTTCAGCAGCTCCCATTAGGGGTTGCCACAGTGGATCATCTTTTTCCATATCTTCTTGTCCTCTGCATCTTGCTCTGTTACACACACCATCTGCATGTCCTCTCTTACCATATCCATAAGCCTTTAACATATTTACTGCTGTAAATATTAATATTTAACTAAAAATGAGTCACATGTGGAAGGTTTTGTTTTCTACTGCAAGTTAGTGTTAAAGTTACACAAAGTTTTGAAATTTGATTCCTTACTGCATATTTCTCCTCATCTAACCACTTCCACATGTTTCATTAATTGAAATGAAATATTACAGTGTACATATTGTTTAGTGACTTGGGAAGGCTGTTGCTTTAGGCTGCACTGTCTGTAGAAGTGTTTCATCATCTATACATTCTGAGGGAATGTATGCCCATTTGGCACCTAATAATATCACGAGCCTTCCACAGTTTATTGTATTTAAGTGTGTTAAGTAAAGCTTGTTTCAATTTTCTTTCTTACTTCAAAAGAGTTACAAATATAATGCAAAATCAACAATTACAAAATGTTAATTTTTTTTCCATGAATAAATTGCTTCATACAGCATATATCACGTTTACCACTTTATTTACCTTCCCAGAAATTAAGAATTGTTCTTTTATTCTCATTGAAAAAAGTTAACAAATAGTAAATTATGAAAGTAAACTAGAAAAAGGTAGTGATTATTACGTGGATGAATATGAATTTAGCTCAAAGGAAATATCAGAATGGCGGCGCGGTGGCGCAGTGGGTAGCGCTGCTGCCTCGCAGTTAGGAGACCTGGGTCCTCCCTGCGTGGAGTTTGCATGTTCTCCCTGTGTCTGCATGGGTTTCCTCCCACAGTCCAAAGACATGCAGGTTAGGTGCATTGACGATTCTAAATTGTCCCTAGTGTGTGGTGGGTGTGTGTGTGTGTGCGCACCCTGTGGTGGGCTGGCGCCCTACCCAGGGTTTGTTTCCTGCCTTGTGCCCTATGTTGGCTGGGATTGACTCCAACAGACCCCCGTGACCCTGTAGTTTGGATATAGCAGGTTGGATAATGGATGGATGGAAATATCAGAATAGATTAAATTAAAATACAAAAATCAAACATCACTCCTTTTCACTGCCATGTATTCAAAATGAGGTAGTGGAGTGGGGCAATGGTGAGCACTGCTGCTTCAGTGGTCCAAGAGACCGAGTTTGAATCCTAACCTGGTGTCTGTTTATGAGGAATTTGCATGGTTATCCCATGTCTGTGGGCATAGTTTCCTGGGCAATCTGTTTTTTTATATCCTAAAGACATTCAGGTTGATTTGGTGGCCGTGATGCTGTGTTCAAATGAGAAATATGCATTTTAAATGAACAACCTCCAAAGCTCCCAGTGGGACAATCTGGAGAAAAATTTCTACCTGAACTACCTGTTATGTCATCCAGAATAAAAGCAGATTTCCTTTTAGAAAGGGATCAGAAAATTAAACGTTAGTCAGAAAAGAGACATGTTTTGCTAATCGGATCAGAAAACCAAGGTGTTGAAACCAAATATCTTAGTCAGAAATACACTAGCCAAAGACTGTTAATTGAGAAAAAGTAGCAAATAAAATCCTCACAGAAAAGTCTTTTGGCTCATATATTTTTTCTTTGACACCCAGAAAAGTGCAGAGCACTTTATACCATTGCGATGATGACATTATGTGCCATGCACTTGTGGTTACTCTACCATAGCAATACTATGGAAGCCATGGGAAACAAATAATGTTAAAATGGCAGCACCCATTAAAAAACTAGATGGTGTCATGAGAGTTCATGAAAATAAATTAACAACCTTAAAGCAAAAGGTTGTTTTAACAAAAAAATAAATTAAATAAATGCATTCTTCATACTTAAAAACCCCTAAAGGGTTTAAAAAATTTGTTGTCAACAACAAAGGGAAAGGCAGAATAATGTTTGATACAAGCAGATCATAACACTAGTGAAGCTGTGACATAGCACTGAACTCTAAGGTACTGTAATTCAGTATAAGGAGGGACGTTCAAATAGTGTCCATACTTTTTTTTAACTCTGTTTATTAAGAATTTCAAAAGCAAATTACATCACTTTTCTACATAGTCGCCTTCCTTTGCGATGCAATTTTCCCA
>JANRMT010062825.1:12280531-12366051 GCA_026402145.1 Polypterus bichir lapradei
CATCACTTTTCTACATAGTCGCCTTCCTTTGCGATGCAATTTTCCCAATACAAAAGTGTGGAAACATTTTTAATGTCCCTCGTATAAAATTTTAAAAATCATAATCAGAGATTACATTTTTGTGGTCACAATGTAGTTGGAATGATAGGATACATGCTTAATGAATTTAGTTTATTTTTTATATTAACATAAAATTGTGGGTAATCTTTAATTGCATTTATTGGCAACAAAGTATCAAATCAACAACAACTTTACATTTCTTTCAAAATGCAGTATATGAATACAGTGAAGTGAAAAGGTAAGATGTCATAAGTGGTAATTGCAAAAGTTTCTATAGTGCAGGATTACAGCATTTAGTAAACTGGCGCAATATAAGGAAGGATGAGTTGCACTTGGCTGGTACCTCATCTAGGCCTCTACCTGCCTGAGTTGGATAAGGTGACTTTGAAAGTAACAGAATTCCATTATTGAATTAAATCTGATAATAGAATTGACAATACTCAGTATTGTGGATACTATACAGGGATAAAGCTGATGACACTCAAATTGAAAGTTTGGAAAAGGATTACAAAGAGAAGGCATAGAGAAGAGACTACCATAGGGGAGGAGCAGTTTGGTTTATGCCAGGGAGTGAGACAGCTCATAGTATTTCATATAGTATTAATTAATTTGGAGAAGGCTTATGACAGAGTGCCACATCAAGATACCTGGAGGTGCATTAGAGAAAAAGGAGAACCAGAGAAGTATGTGAGGATTATCCAGGATATGTATGGGGGACTGAGGACTCAGTTTAAAAGCAGTAGGTCTCAGTTAGAGTAGGTCTGCACCAGAGATCTTCTTGAAGGTGTAACTTTTTTGATCTGGTCATGGACGTGTTGAGTCATGGGATAAAAGACCAATAATCCCCCTGGTACATGTTTTTGCTGATGACACTGTGTTATGTAGCACCAGAAAAGACGAAATGGAGAGAAAGCTGGAAGAATGAAGAAGGGCTTTGGACGATAGAGGATTGTACATAAATAAGAAGAGGAGGTTTAATGATGATCAGGATTCAGAAGTTAGCCTGCAGGGAGAGCTATTGAAAATAATAGATAATTTTTAAATATCTAGGATCAGTGGTAGCCCAAGATGGAACATCTGATGAAGAGATAACCTAACATAGACTGCAGTGTGGATGGAACAATTGAAAGAAGGTATTGTGTCATCAAAGAATTAAGGTGAATGTTAAAGGTAAGGTTTTTAAGACAGTGGTAAGACCAGCAGTGATGTGTGGAACTGATATTTGGACAGTAAAGGGAGCACAGGAGAAGAAGTTAGATGTGGCAGAAATGACAATGTTGTGATAGATGTGTGGAGTTACAAAAAAGGAAAGAATAAGAATTGAGACAATCAGAGGTACAACAAAAGTGGGAGAGATATCAAAATACAGGAAAGTAAGTGGTAGAGGTGAGGATGAGGAGAGACAATTGATAAGTGGGCAAAAGAGTGATGGGAATGGAAGTGGGGGAGGCAAGTGGAAGTGGATGGAGAGAGAAAAAGAAGATTTCAAGGAAAAGGGTCTGACTGGGGAGGAGGTGCAGGTTAATCAAACACATTGACCTCACTTAGAAATGGGAAAAAAATGAAGAGGAAGAAGAAGAGAAATCAAACAATAAGTTGGACTAAATGAAAGAAAACTCTAAAGGCACATGTTTTTCCTGTGGCATTTTTATTCTGGAGCAGAAGTTGGCAATTCTAAACTGTCCTGGTATGTGTGAGTGTAAGTGAATTCATAAACAAGGTGTGGAGCCTTGTAGATGGCCGTTTCCCACAATTGAAGAGATAGGAGCTGGCTCCTCTGCCACCTTAATATTAGGCATCACATTAATTCATACCATAGAACTGAATGGTTGATTACACTTTAACAAAACATCTTATTTTCAAAATGGTTGTGGAGTTTAGCCCTGGTATATCAGCTGTATTGTACATCATCAGATGTGTGGCTTTGACCATTATAACAAACTGTGGAGCTCCCAGCCCTGCAGCACATAAACAAGTATTCACACAGTCATGAATTTTGAGGTCTTTGTATATTTTTAATACACAGTACATAATATGATCTTAGTGTGGGTCCTAGTAATAAATCTACTGAACAAAGTCATTTATCAGGATGATAATGCCAGAAATCAAGCAAACATGTTCAAAACAAAATGGAGAAAGAAGTATTTCTGTACTAATTTTTAGAATAGTGTACCAAGGTCGGGGCAAGAATTTATTGATACTCTGGGATCCTCAGATCTAATCTGTTAGATTCACAGTATGCTAAAGTAGATCGGCTTATGCTGCAAGTAAAGTAACTTCTATCAGAATTAATGGAATTAAAGTGTTAAATGCTTAATGACACCATATGCTCATTTAAATCTCAAAAATAAGACCTTACGGTAAAAGACGAACATCAGTGTTGCAAAGTATCCATCTGCATTGGCCAAAAGTGTTAAACAGCATAAGAAAGATCGATTTTGTTGCTACTCCAAATTAATAAATGAAGATGTGAACCTCTTAGAACAAATAATATTATGTTAAATACAATATTAAAACTGTCTGGTACCGGTACAGTTCCACCAAAGTAGCATTAGCAACTATGAGTAGAACAGATTTCTTTAATAGTAAAGTAGATTGCATAAGATTGCCTATGTAGCACACAGATTTCCAGTCTAGCACTATCAGAACACAAAAAGTCACACATTGTGCATACAAACTAAATCCCTATCCACTGATTAATTTAACGTGAACCAAAATTTTTGTTTTTAATACAAAAACTTAGACACTTGAGTGTTGCTTTCCATCCTCTTAAATAGTGCAAGTATTGTGGCAAACATACATAATGCAAAACAATCCACTTGATGGCAACCATTATGGTACTGTAAAGAAGATGTTCTCACCTATAAAAAGGAAAAATAAAATTTTACAATAGTAATAAAAGGTCCCACAATTCACAACAGTGGGGTGCTGTAGTTGTGAATCACCCTTTCCTAGTAAGGCATATATAAGACTCAATGGGGAAAGTGTCTGTGTCATTCCACTAAGTGGTGTACAATGAGGAATACTGAGGCTTACTCAGTACCCACTCCTTTAAGGGTGTTTCACTAGTTCTTGTTCTCTTAAATATTACAAGTTCAGCAAACAGTCCATCTCTATTACAATACATTTAATTATTCCTTATTTAAAAGAGAAGTTGCAGTTTTCTTACGTGACCTAATTTTAGCTTTATCACATTTCACTTCTTTGTACTTCTGTGGTCTGTTGGTTCGCCAGAGCAGAGCACAAAAACAAATCCTTACAACTCATCCAGATTACGTATTTGCCAATATAATTTGTAGCTGCTGATGACAGGCACAGATACAAAGATCTGGAAGCATACCTTGTTGGATGCATTGGGTTTGTATTGTTATAATATGTCTCTGTAAATACTTACTCCATGTAACGCTTAACTTTTCTTAAGCAGCAATTCATTTGATAAAGTAAGATAGTTTTCCAGGAAGAAGTATAAACACAAAACATTTTCCCAACATTGATTGAAATGTTACCTAAATGTTGTGTGTTTATTTTTAAATAGGACCTTTAGTTCCTTTTAATTTTTCCAACTGGAAAACATTCTTTCCTTTGGATGGTTCATATCCCATTTTGCAGAAGAACTAAAATATGTTGGGAACAAGCTGTCTTTCAACATCCTTGGAGGGAACTTTTAAACTTCAAGTATAAATATTAACAGATGTAAGCAGATGGATATGATTTTATGTTAAAATAAAACTGATTGGAAGCAAATGTATGCATCTCTATAGAAATAAGATTGCATATTATATATTTAAACTAATTGGGTAGAAAATCACAAATGTGGCTGGATGTCAGTTTTATTTTCCTCATTATCAAGAGAATAATTTATTTTTAAAAGATTTGAGTACCTCTACAGCTCACATGTTTAACTTAAGCCTAAAGGTAAGCTGTAAATCATGCAAGATGTTTAAAGTAATGAGGCGTACTTCATTCATTTGTTCTATAACATATCAGTACAGTCCTATCATAAACTAATGAAATGCACAGCTCCTCCGTGACAATCAAATGATAATTTTAAGAGCCAAAGCTACAGGCACACTGGTAGGCACAATCAAACAAACCACCAATCATCAAAGTAAAAAGTAAATGTAAAAAGTAACCAAGTAACCAGTACTTGGTAGAGGACCATAGCATATAGTTGCTTCATTGAATAGCTTTCTGTGGAAGCTGAGGGAACATATGACGTCAATATTGCTTTAAATGGTTTGGAGCTCAAATTAATGACATATACACTTTGTTTGTCTTTGGAAAACAGATGCAATATGGTGTCACTTTCCAAAGGCAGGAGTAGTACAGTAGCTTGGCATTTCACTCAGTAGCACTAAGTGCCACAGCTGGATACTGACAGGATATAAAAAATTGAGGAGGGTTCAGTAACACTTCATAAGGACTGCCAGTCAGGGTTTTATTTTTGAGTAAATGACTAACAAAAACAAAAGTAACAGCTAATCAGCAGCTCTAATCAAGGTATACTAGTCTAAAAGAATGGGTCTTCAGCCTGGATTTAAACCCTGGGATCATTTTCTTTTAAAATGTATTGCTATTACAGTAATCATATTATATATAATGACCAAAATTGAAACCCAAAGCATGCAAAGCATTTTTTTACTGCTTTTATTATTTTGATTTTATGGGAATGCAATATTAGAGCTGTGAAATCAATCTTGTATGTTAAAACAGGTAACATTGTGTGAGTTTTCCTTCAAATTTTAAATGTAGTCTGGATGTAAGCATGTTGTCATTTCGCAAGAAGAAATGAACAGTTTCACTGACTTTGTTACTAATGTAAATTTATTTTATCTACTTATAATAAGATGTCTTTTTTCCAGATGATTACAGACACGAAAGAATGTTTGCCCATTGGTTATGCATACAAATTAATTGATTTCAAGTTTAGCGTCTTGTAAATTTTGACCAATTCTGCTTTTGCCTTTATGAATAATTTTTTTGGTTTCTCTGTTTCTTTACTTTTCCAGTTTTGTCTCAGTTTTCTCCAGCCACCCACTAGGAGCCACTAGAAAATTTGTCCATAGTTTACCAAAATTTTGAATTTCTCCTGTGTTAATTAAGGGTAGTTTTCCTTTTTTTTTTTTTTTTGATTTTTTTGATTTTATTGAAATCACACAACATTCCATACAAAGAAATCAATTTTTACAAAAATAGGATCGAAAACAAATCAACCCCACCCCTGAAAAAGAGAGCTAGGCCAGCAGAGTAAAACTTAAAGCTAATAAAAGTAAGTAAATAGATGAATTAATAAGCGAATAAAGATAAATGGAGAAGAAAAAAAAAGGAAAAAAAAGGGTAGAGAATCTGCTTCCTCAGTGCTTTAAAAGCTTATTCTAAAATATTATTGATTAGATCCTGCCAGGTTTTCAAAACGTTCTGCACAGATCCTTTAAGTGCGAATTTGATTTTTTTCCAGTTTCAAATAGTATATAACATGTCAGTTACCCACTGACTTAAAAGAGGAGAGTTAGGATTCTTCTAGTTGGGCAAGATTAGTCTACGTGCCAATAGTGTAGTAAAGGCAATTACAGTTTGTTTGTCCTTCTCCACTTTAAGCCCATCTGGGAGTCCACCAAACACAACTGTTAATGGGTCAGGAGAGACTGTGACACCAAGGCTGTTTGATAGCCATTTAAAGATTTTGGTCCAGAATGATATTAATTTGGCGCAGGTCCAGAACATGTGGCTTAGTGAGGCTGGAACTTTCGCAGGTTGGATCTTGCCCTGGAAACATTTTGGACAATTTAAGCAAGACAGATGTATAATTTTGAGTTGAATAATTGTATGCTTTGCGCATATGGAGCTCGAGTGGATTCTATGCATTGCTACCTTCCACTCTTTTTCTGAGATGTTAAGTGAGAGATCCTTTTCCCATTGTCCTCTTGGATCTTTGAAAGGGAGAGGCTGTAAAATGGTTTTATATATTGCACAAATGCTGTGTGATTCCTCAAGACTGATCAATATTTTTTCCGGCATAGAGGTGGCTGGGAGATGTGGAAAATTGGGCAGGTTCTGTTTAACAAAGTTTCTGATTTGAAGATAGTGAAAGAAATGTGTTGCTGGAAAGTTAAATTTGGAATTCCATATTCTGAGTGAGTGAAGCACAATTGGGTTGTTAGTATATTGGCGATAACCTGCATTTATTGGGGTACAAAGCAAGGAACATAAAGAAGTACTGTAGGATTTTATTTCTGTTGTAGACCAAGCCTGTGTATGTTCATCTATTTGTGTCCATGTCCAGGTTTTAATAGCTTGTATATTTGCTACCCAGTTATAAAACTGAAAATTAGGTAGAGCCATGTCGCCTTCCATTTTAGCTCTTTTTAGGGTCGCTCTTTGGATACGTGGATGTTTTGAGTTCCAAATAAATGTGGTTATGGTTGAATCTAATTTCTTAAAAAACAATTTATTGATGTATATTGGAACGTTTTGAAATAAAAAGAGAATCTTAAGAAGGATGTTCATCTTGACAATGTTAATTCTTCCAGCTAAAGTGAGATGAAGGGTTGACCATTTATGCAAGTCTTGCTTTCCATACAGACAGTGAAATTTTGTTTATAAAGAGCTTTATGTCTACTTGTGATGTTTACCCCTAGATATTTAAACTAATCTGCGATGATAAAAGGGAAGGTGTCTAATCTAATATTGTGTGCTTGAGAATTCACTGGAAAGAGCACACTTTTAGTCAAATTAATTCTGAGACCAGAAATCTTTTGAAATTCTGTAAGTGCTGTTAAGACTGCCGGCACAGTATTTTGTGGATCTAATATATACAGTACCATATCATCTGCATACTGTATAGAGGAATTTTCTGTTCCAGTCCTTCTCTGATACTCCCCTCTATCTCATAAGCATTTCGACAGTGAACTGCTAGTGGCTCAAGGGTGATTGCAAAAAGCAGTGGTGACAAGGAAGGGTAGCTTTTCTGATTAACATTTGAATATTTTTTCCCAATTATTATTAGATCTAATGGTTGAATATTTATTACACTACAAATAAATCCAATAGTTATTTCATAATGTTTTCAGTCATAACCAGGAAAAGGATGTAAGTGATATGTATGGTTCTTGAGAAATTAATGCATAATTGAAAATAATAAGGAAAATGTCCACCTAGACCCAGAGCGAAGCATCTTAAATTAGAAACCAGTGTATAGCACAGTACTGCCAAAATGCCAATATGCATTCTTATAATTTTGACAATTTAGCTTTGCCAGTCACTGGAAGAAACAAACATGATTTAAAAATGTTTTATTTTGTTTAAATATTTGCTTTGTCTTAGTTGGTTTTATGGTGCAGAACTTTGGTTGACTGTTGTTGTCTTTTAAATATGCTATATAAATAAATATGACTTGACTAAAATCAAAACGTAATTCCAGAGTTCACAGAATAGCATTGGAAAAAAAGCCTAGGCCCAAAATGAAAAATGCTAAACACAATGAAAAATGAATAATGATGATAAATATGTTGAGTTTATTGTAACTAAACTGCATCATAGTTTTCCAGCTATGAAGGATTTAACCCTCACAACATCTTCAAGTGCTGACTCAATGCTTTGCCTTCTGGTATTTTTTGGCCTGAGTCTGACACCCCATTTTGGGTGCCGTGAACATCAAAGTTTTCACCACGAACCTATTTTTTGTTGATTGACCATCTTAACCTGTAGTACTGATTATTCTAAAGTTTAGAACAGATGACATTTAGGATGTTTTTATGAGTTGCGAGCAAACAAACTACCCTAAATACAGCTGAAAGTCCATGAAAGTAAAAGGACATGACATTGTCCAAAATCTGTAGCAGTTGCACAAAAACATGAAATTTGGAAAGTTTTTTGCTTTTTGTAAAGTGAGGACACTTCACTTTATATTTCTGACATGAAAAGCTAACATTTAGAATGGTTTTATGGATTATGAACAAACAAGGCTTCCTAAATACTGTGAGAAGTCCATTAAAGTCAATGGTGGGTCAAAATTGACCCAAAAGACTAGGTTAAAAAAAAAATTGGGTGTTCATTTTTTTTCATTTTTTGCTAATTTGAGTAAATATAAGACATGTTAAAAGGTTTCGCCTTGAACAGATCACATTTGTGGTGCATTTACTGATTTCAAACACAAACCAACACACGCCAAGTTTACCCTGAAGACATTGTGAGGGTTACATTGAGGTTCAGCAGAGTGACTACTGGATAGACTCACTAGATGTCATTTTAATACACAATGCACATAACTGTTGAGTGCATCAGATTATAATTTTAGGACATCCAATTTCTTTAAGTGATTAATTTGGAGATCTCCTAACAGGGTGGCAAGTAATAGTTTATCTGCTACTGTGCTCACACAAATAAATTTAAAGAGGTACAGAGACATAAAGGATGGAGAGATCTCTTCTTGTGTTTATCTCTGTGATAAGTTGCAGTGTGACGCCGGAGGCCTCACAGCACCTTAAAGTCCTGAATGCCAACTGAATGGCTTTTGTTTGTTAAAGCGCAGTGCAGTGCTTGCTGCTGTATGTGTAATGGTCCCTGTTAATAATCATGATTTTGTTTGTTTTAATAGTAAGATTTAAGTTACAGTGAAAAGAGAAAATGTGTGAGTGTTTACCTGCTGACATTCATTGTGTTTCTCCAATCATGAGTAAGTTGTAATTATTAAATAGGAGTAAATACATATGTTTTTTAGAAGGGAACCTAACAGAATTTTAATTTTGCCCCAAATTTTGATAGCGTTTGCTATAATTGGCATTAGACAGAGTTCACACTGATTAAGTTTTAGGTTGGCATTAACTGTTTTGTTTAGTATGTGGGTGAGGGCAAAGGGCTCAAGGGGGAGCCATATTGGAGAGGTAGGCAAGCTAAACTGGTTCCAAACTGAATTCAGCATACAGACCATGGAGAAAACAAAGATTATTTGATGAGGCACAGACTATTAACCAAGTTGAGTTTATGTAGGAAAGTGTTTGGTGTGGGAAGCATTCACAGACTCTGGGAATGACTTTATCAAGAAATGGATCCATAGCAGAATTCCTGCATATACCTATACACAGACTGTAGATCAGATAGTTAAGCTGCTTACTCGCTGTATAGATGGCCTCTGGTACAGAAAAGACATGGGCACTATCTTCTGGGTATGCAGATCTATCCATCCATCCATTGTCCAACCCACTATATCCTAACACAGGGTCATGAGGGTCTGCTGGAGCTAATACCAGCCAGCACAGGGCACAAGGCAGGAACAAATCCTTGGGCAGGATGCCAGCCCACCGCAGATGCAGATCTATACCTAGAGTAAACAACAGAAGCGGTCCATCTTATCACCATGTGAGTCAATGCCCTTAGCTGGTAAAACTCTCTCCTGTTACAGACACGTACCCCACATTTTAGGAGATGCTGAATTAAATGTCACACCTCCTAATGCCATTGTTATTTTTGCAGACATTAATGAAAAGATTAATGCAAGACCCTTTCTGTGACTTCAAACTGACCATTTCTACCCCAAGATCAGTAAATTGAAATCTCACCTGTCAGCTTCTAAAACACAGTTACATTGAATATGAAGTGTTTTCCATGAGCTTGGCAGTTTAATAGTCAGAAAGTATGTGAGCTGAGGACACAGACCTAGTCCAAACATGTGACTATGCTTGAAGGCCTATAGGGTCTAATCCGTAACATAACTTTCTCAAACCTAAAACGTCTTCAGGGTTATGGGGTACTGGATCATATCCTGGCATCTTTGGATGGAAAGCATAAACCAGACTTGAACAGGGTGCCAGTCTATCACATATCTCACTCATTTATGTATTCTTACTCAGTGTCACACATTGGCCGGGTTAGAGTTGCCAATCAATCTAACACTCATGTTCTTGTGGATGTGGGAGCAAAAACAGGAATCTTGGAGAAAAACCCACACAGAATTAGGGAGAACTCACAAACTGCCAGAAGATAACATCATGGCATGGGATTCAAACCTAGGATGCTGGAAGGCAGCAGTGTAAGTCACTGCGCTTAATACAATGTTTGGAAATGAGAGTAAAATATTTTGTTTTATTAATCATAGTTCATTATTAGTGCATCTTTCCACAACTTTTGACTACCTAACTGCTGTGTAGCTTAAATTATTTTATTTTTAAAATAGTCTCGTTGGTGATATGATCTTGCACTGCATAGTCTCAAACAAGCTTAGTTTAAAACTTTATCATTTTATCCAGCTTTCACATTCAAAATGGATAGCTCAAGCAATCTTCAATTTACTTCCACTCTCCTTATTCTGGTGAGAGTTGTGGTTACAACATAGTGCGCTAGAAAGACTAGGCCTCCATATCCTTAGCATCTTCTTTAGATCCTCGCTCCCAGACACTTCCAGGTAAGTCAAGAAATATAATCCCTCCAGTGTTTCCTGGGTCTTCCCTGGATCTTCTGCTTATGAAGCAGGCATGGTAAACTCTGTGGGAGATGTCCGGGTCCTGCCAGTTAATCCCAGAATGTGTGACCAGTTTGTCTACATCCCCATCCTCACCTACAGTCATGGGTGACTGGGTAGATAATGAAAGAAGTACAAGTGGCCAAAATGAGGTTCTTGTGCAGATTTCCTGTGCTTTTTGTCAGTGACGAGGTGAGGAGCTCAGCAATGTGAGAGAACCTCAGAACACAACACAAGAATTCATATTTTTATATTTAGTTTTAGATCAACATATATTAGGATTGTGGGGTGATTATTTCCTTTTTATATTTTTTCCTTAATAAGTTTTTAACCAGAATATTTTTTAGCAAATTTAATATGCTTTATTATATATGAATAAATATATCTCGGTACCCAACACAGATTTAAATAGATACTGTAGCTTTATTTCTTCAGTGTTGAGTTTAAAAGGTTACTACAATTGGCAGGAAAAAAGTGTTGGCAGGTTACTGAGAACAAAAACTCTTTTTTTGATTAGATGACACTGGTAAAAAGAAATGTTGGCCCAGGCAGTGGAGCTACTGGAGAGTTCTTGTGGTAAAAATGACTCAAACCCAACTGACAGCTTCAGTTTGCTACGTTTTAACAATGGAATTCAACAGTAATCCTGACTGAGTAGATCAAAAAAAACCCACCAACCAGATTAACACAATACATATTTTCGGATGGTTTTCATATACTGTATGTATTTGCAGGGGTAGAATGAGCATGAAAGTGGCACAGAGACAGGGAAGAGGCTCAGCAGAGGCCATTCACTTAGAGAGAGCCCACACAGGTGATTTGAAGATATCTCTGCAAATCAGTGGGTGTAGATGGAGGCTGTCAGGGAAAGCACCAACAACAAATTTAATGGGTGTCCTGAAAGAGAATCGTTTAACAGTCCCAGAATAACAGAGAGGTCATAGGGGAGGGGGAATCCAACAATGCTTTCTTTAAACACTGTGATTATGGAGTTGGGTGGCAAGTTTAGGCACAGACTAACTGGCAGGGATGCACACTTCTCAGTGTTTTAGAGATAATGACAAATGAAATGGTAAATGGGTTGTGATTATTTTGTTTGGAAAAGTGGGAAACCATCCACCAGTCAGGGGCTCATCTGTTGATTAGTCATGCTCAGTACAGACGAAAGGATTGGCATTCTGTGTATTTGTTTAATAATTTGTATTGACTAATGAAAACTACACAAGAACATTGCCAATCCCAACTGTCTGGCAACTGAAATAAAATGTAAAACTGGAGCAAGTGCCTGTAGACTTTTCTTGTCTGATAATGTCCTGTATCCTCCTTGTATCATTTCGTCACCTCTGCTCTGATTTTTTCCTATAATTCTGTCATTGTGGCTTCAAAAATCTCAATATCTGACTGGAGCATTGCTTTCTTATTCTATTCTTTTTCTAATTTTTCAAAGCCCCAATAGAACTGGACTCCATGGGCCAAGTACTCTTCTTGGTTGAACCAGTCTATTTCTGCTGGCCTTGCATGATACGACACTGTTACAGTGTCCTGCAAAAGGGTCATTTATGTAATAAAGAAATGCAGCAGATGAAAATCAATGACATGCTTTATTATGAGTGAATTGGACAAACAAATGAGCTTGCAGCCTTAAAACAGTTTACTGCCCTCAGACTTTTTACATCAGAATCAGATATTTGTTGGTGGCCGGATGGTCAGTGGCCACCATGCTAGCTCCCATTGGGGAGCAGAAAGGTCTATGGCATACAAAGATCAATGATTACATTTTACATGTTTTAAGTTCTCATTATGGCAGTTACTGCCCCCACTGAAGACAGACAGACAAACTTGATAAACGAAATTCCTTTTTTGAAAAAATGGTGAAAGAGTTTCAACCACTAAAGCCAATTATATACTGCTAGAAATCCAAATTTGTGTCCCCCCAACTTCAGTGCAGAGATAGGTTCTGGCACCCAAAAACAAACACTATTATGCATCAGATAGCTGAATGTGTCAGTTAAAAACACAGTCCCTAGTTAAACTTGGACAATCCATTCACTGCTTCCACAGTTTTGCTGTTGGATTATCTGAGATTTGGTATATACTCAGATTTAATATGAGCTCAAAGGAATTTAGCACAAGAGGGGAATTGCAGAATTTGAATGATGGTTTATGGTCACATACCAAATGTTCAGGTGAGCTTTGCTTTAATTATTTTATTTTTTCTCCATCTTTAGTTACTGACTAGTTAAAAATATAAAGATATTAGCCTGAAATTGAGTAGAAAAACAAAACCTACTTTATCATTACAGCAGTTTTTCACATTTTACTAGATTAACCCTTTTACCTCACCCAATCACTAATCTTTGTCAAAAACTCATAATCATAAAGAGTCATCTTTTAATTAAAATATTTCAAGGTGAATAAGAAAACACACTTCTTTCAATCACGTTCTGGCATTCTTACCTGCAAATTCTTCTAGTTGTTTTTTCATATTTAGGTTTTAGCTATTTTTAAAGATTGTTATAATGAATTATGGTTAATAAGATTAACAAATCTTTGGCTTCTTCAGATTATCAACAGCTTGATGGCAGACAGTTTGTTTATACAAAAAGAAACAAATCCAAACTCTTATTCCCTTATATTAACCAGTTAGTATACATCAAGCCATGTTACGTTAATTGATGAGTTTCCAAAGTGTGAAGAATGAAAGCAGCATTTTGGCTTTGGCGTTA
Organism: Polypterus bichir lapradei; assembly: GCA_026402145.1. Classification (NCBI taxonomy): domain Eukaryota; kingdom Metazoa; phylum Chordata; class Cladistia; order Polypteriformes; family Polypteridae; genus Polypterus; species Polypterus bichir. Next base: position 12,293,774 of record JANRMT010062825.1, read on the forward strand.
TACCACAGTAGCCTATGGCCTTTATTTGTCTTTGATTGAAAACGAGTGTGTCTTTCATTTGATGCATATTTCTGAAATTTAGGTCATTGTTACTTGGCTCCTGGCTTTAAAATGAGATCCCCTGGAAGTCAGCCAAATCTGTCATGACCCATTTACAGTTAAGAGCTGTGTTTTTTCTAAATGTTATTCCTTGAGCTTTGTATCTAAGGCAAGTACTGAATTAAAGGAAGAGCTGATCTCAATCAGTCTGGTGAAGCTCAATTCTTGTTCTTAAATATTGATTTTTATGACTACAGTTAGGTCCATAAAAATTTGGACAGAGATAACTTTTTTCTAATTTTGGTTCTTTACATTACCACAGTGCATTTTAAATGAAACAACTCAGATGCAGTTGAAGTGCAGACTTTTAGCTTTAATTCAGTGGGTTGAACAAAAAGATGCATAAAAATGTGAGGCAACTAAAGCATTTTTTAACACAATCCCTTTATTTCAGGGGCTCAAAAGTAATTGGACAAATTAAATAACTGGAAATAAAATGTTCATTTCTAATAATTGGTTGAAAACCCTTTGCTGGCAATGACAGCCTGAAGTCTTGAACTCATGGACATCACCAGATGCTGGGTTTCCTCCTTTTTAATGCTCTGACGGGCCTTTACTGCAGCGGCTTTCAGTTGCTGTTTGTTTGTGGGCCTTTCTGTCCGAAGTTTAGTCTTCAACAAGTGAAATGCATGCTCAATTGGGTTAAGATCAGGTGACTGACTTGGCCATTCAAGAATTTTCCACTTCTTTGCTTTAACAAACTCCTGGGTTGCTTTGGCTGTATGTTTTGGGTCATTGTCCATCTGTATCATGAAACGCCGCCCAATCAATTTGACTGCATTTAGCTGGATTTGAGCAGACAGTATGTCTCTGAACACCTCTGAATTCATTCGACTGCTTCTGTCCTGTGTCACATCATCAATAAACACTAGTGTCCCAGTGCCACTGGCAGCCATGCACGTCCAAGCCATCACACTGCCTCCACCGTGTTTTACAAATGATGTGGTATGCTTTGGATAATGAGCTGTTCCACGCCTTCTCCATACTTTTTTCTTGCCATCATTCTGGTAGAGATTGATCTTGGTTTCATCTGTCCAAAGAATGTTTTTCCAGAACTGTGCTGGATTTTTTAGATGTTCTTTAGCAAAGTCCAATCTAGCCTTTCTATTCTTGAGGCTTATGAGTGGCTTGCACCTTGCAGTGCACCCTCTGTATTTACTTTCATGCAGTCTTCTCTTTATGGTAGACTTGGATATCGATACGCCTACCCCCTGGAGAGTGTTGTTCACTTGGTTGGCTGTTGTGAAGGGGTTTCTCTTCACCATGGAAATGATTCTGCGATCATCCACCACTGTTGTCTTCCATGGATGTCCAAGTCTTTTTGCATTGCTGAGTTCACCAGTGCTTGCTTTCTTTCTCAGGATGTACCAAACTGTAGATTTTGCCACTCGTAATATTGTAGCAATTTCTCGGATGGGTTTTTTCTATTTTTGCAGCTTAAGGATGGCTTCTTTCACCTGCATGGAGAGCTCCTTTGACCGCATGTTGTCTGTTCACAGCAAAATCTTCCACATGCATGCACCACACCTCAAATCAACTCCAGGCATTTTATCTGCGTAATTGATAATGACATAACGACGGACTTGCCCACACCTGCCCATGAAATAGCCTTTGAGTCAATTGTCCAATTACTTTTGAGCCACTAAAATGAAGGGAGTGTGTTAAAAAAATGCTTTAGTTGCCTCACATTTTTATGCAATCTTTTTGTTCAACCCACTGAATTAAAGCTGAAAGTCTGCCCTTCAACTGGTTCTGAGTTGTTTCATTTAAAGTTCATTGTGGTGATGTACAGAACCAAAATTAGAAAAAAGTTGTCTCTGTCCAAATATTTATGGACCTAACTGTATGTGATATTGAAGAGGTGGGGATTTAAGTGGTTCTATTGTATACACTGTGACATGTCACCTTTACTTGAGTTTAGTTTTTCTTTTCATATCGCATCCATTTTTTTTTTTATTCCTTCCCTGCATTTTTATTTGTGTGTAAAACAAGGCCATTGGAAATGGTTTATCTCTATTTTAAAAGGTTGTACTAATAAATTGTTGCAAGTTGTCATCATACCATCATCTGATAGTTAATAAAAACAGTTTATACTTAATTTTCCTTCTTTTAATCTGAAAGATATTGTTTAATCATTGCGTTCTGTATACCAGGTGCTTCTCTATACTTAAAAAGTGCTCAAATTCTCCAAGTATGACTCAGTGACAATACTGAAACACCATATGTTGATTAAGCTCTGCATAAAACTTTTTGACAAAGTTCAGCTAATTCCTATGCTAAATGAAAGACCAGATCCAGACTTCGCTATTTACTCCCCCTATTCTCTAAGAAAGCAGTCTGCATGTCAGCCCTTGTGGATTTATGTATGCATCTTCATAGCTTTAATATCTGAAATGTTATTTCACATTTCACTGCATTCAATGAATAAGACATGTTTTAAAAATAAGGCACACTCTTATCTCTGGATATAGTTGCAGGCTGAAGTTTTGTATGCCGTGTACACTGCCATTTTTGTCTAGTGTTCATCACACTTAAGAGAATAAGAGGAAATACTTATTCTTTTTATGGAAAAAAAAAACCTTATAGTTAATAGTTTAGTTGAGCAAAGAGTTTCCCATGTACTGTTCTCTGTTGCCCATTCACTCAAGCAGCAAGTAACTAACATGAAACATTTATGATATTTGGAATGAATAATGTGCTCCTCAGCTAATGAGCACAATTTAGTGTAAGACACAATAACAGGACATGCAGTATATTTTGATATGAGCAAGGCCTTTAGCCTGAAAATTGCTCCAGGGGTGCTGTACAATGGATGACTTTGCGTTATGGCCCCCAAAGGACTTGTGAAAAGACAATTTCCCCTCAGGGATTAATAAAGTACATTATCAGCATCATAAAATTGTACATTGGGGACACTTCTCCCAGTTATATTTTTTAAAAACGGATCACAGATTGGACCCTAATTGCAAATGACGCTATGTAGCTGTGCCTCGCTCAGGCATATGTTTTGGGAATGTTCTAAATTAAAACTTCTTTTGACAAATATTTTTTCTTAACTATCAGATAGTGTTGGGTTTACAATTATCCTAAATTCTTTTGCTACAGCGTTTGAGATATATGGATGGGATTAGACTTTCTAGCTGTAAAGTCACAGTGAATTCCTACAATACATTGATAGCATGTTGACTGATTTTGCTCTGGTTCCAGAATCCTATTGTACCCTCCATTGCTCAATGGGAAGTGCTGTCAAATAAGCACAAGAGGATTAGCAGACTGCTGCACCACATATTAGGCAAAACAAAACACATGTAAGGCACATCTGCACCAAAAACCATATGCGTACTCCAATGAAAGCAGTTCTCGCAAAGCATTAAATAATAGCAAAAGCAGAGGCAGGATGCAAGACTGTATACATGATAAGAAATCTGTTCTATTTGGAATTCTAAACATGAAAACTATACCATAATAAAGAAATGCTTTCTTGACATAACTTTTAGGCTTTTCTAGTTGTAGTTGCATGCAGTTAGTTCCAAGCCAAACCTATACCTGTACTATGTAACACATTAAATGATACAGTACTACACAGAAGACAATATCGTATCTTATCGTATCAAGCTATTCCTATTCAATATACCATGGCTGTAGACCCAACTTCATAAATGGGAGTAATGGAGTTGTAATATATGTTGTGAAGGACAGCCGGGTCCCATGCCCGGCAGGGACGCCCCTGCTACTTATGTTCCGGGGGAGCTGCCATGGGCAGTCCAATACCTCCCCCGGGACGCTTGGTGGCAGCCTCCCTGGCCGACGGTGACTCCCCAACCGCCCGCAGGGCTCCATGGGAGATGGAGTCCTCCACAGCTTGGTTGGGGCCCGGCGTGGCCGCTAGGGGGAGCTGCCTGCTTCCCACAGCCCGGCTGGACGAGCTTTCAGCCCCACCCGGAACTGCAATTAGGACCAGGTGGTTAATCACCTGGAACGCTTCCGGGTGGGCTATAAAAGGGCCCAGCCACCACCACTCGGAGAGCCAGAGTTAAGAGGAAGAAGGAGACGAAGCTTGTCTGGGAGGAGTGGTGGAGCAAGGTGGAGAATTGTGAGTTTGTGCTTTGGGACTGTGTTTGGGCTGTGTGGCACTGGGAAGACGTGTCACACAGCTGAAGAAAAAATAAAGCCTGTGTGTTTTTGTACACGTGCCTCTGCGTGGTCTGTGCCGGGTCGGGCGCTATATATCGCTTTTTACAATGTATAAATGCAGCCTTATTTAAAATTATAAATGTAATAAATATGAATAATTAAAAAAAGGATATTGCAGTTTTACAGTACACCAAGCAATATAAAGCACAGAAAATAGGGGGGAGTAGAGTATATCATGTGGATACAGAGTCCTCATACTGTAGAATGGATTTACAGTGCACTGGATATTGTTTAAATCTTAACAGAGAAAGTTCTTCCAGACTGCTGAGTCCTCTTGAGTTATTAGACAAAACTGCAGCTATTTGAGCAAACCTAAAATTTGCCATCAAAGTTAAGAGCACATTTGCTTTGAAATGCATTCTATATGTCAACACTGGGAAACTAATTAAGATCAGGTTTTAAAGAGATATTAAGAAGCATTGAATTATTCATACACGTAACCAAGCCAGGCAACGTTGTGCAAATAGTGTCCAGGAGACCTTTAAATCTCAACTTGGAAACTGTGGAGCTGTGATGGGATAAATTACCTGTTTTCCTCAAACATTGTTAAAAATGTCCTTCTACTTTCTTAACAAGCCATGTATGATGAATAATGATAAGAACATAAGAAAGTCAAAAACAAGTGCAGACTTCTCAGCCCACATGGGCTATATATTAAAAAAATGGTGACTCTAAAGAAATGGCTTCCTATAACCACGTTTGAAATCTAAAGGAGTGCATTATGACCTATGTGAAATATAAATGTGAATGACTGAGTCACTGAAATGGTTCCTGGCATACTGCTTAGTAAATGGAAACAAGATGATGCCCCTAGTGGAGTCACTGTCTCAAAGGGCATGTGCCATGGTATCATTCCAGTTTAGGGCATCATGTTTGTCTGTAAAATTCAAACTGTGCTCTGTTCTAATGGTGTGTATACTGGAATGGACAGGGCAGCACATGGGGCTGAATAAAGGAGATTTAAAATTAATATAATGAGTATGACGTGTTAATAATTAGTATACTCATTTTCTCTTTCTGTTCTCTATGGTTTTTGCCCAGAATCCTCAAACACGTGTATGTTAGATTAACTGGTGATTCCAATACCACTTGAAGTTCGCAGCAGGTAATCCACCTGAAGCTAAGCATGTTTGGGTCTTACCAGTATTTGGATCGGACACTATCTAGAAAAACTTGGATTGCTTCTGGAAGAGGTGTTGGTGAGGCCAGCAGGGGACACTGTGTGTATCCCTATGCCCCAGTGCACTGATGTGGACACTGTGGTGAAAACATGGAGCCATGCCTGTCCTGGGCATCCTTTGAAAAGAGTAGGTTGTTGCCCAGCATTCTGGCTAAATTGCCAATCATGGCCTGGTCATTCTGGCCCCCTAATCATTTGCCGTCCCTTACTGGCTAACTGGCTGTCTCACCCCTTCACCACCTGATATCTAGTGTGTGGTGAGTGTACTGGCATGAGAATGACTGCTGTTGCATCATCTAGGAGGTATCTTGTATGCAACTGGAAAGGAAAAACTGGTTACATAATAATAATTATTTACATTTATATAGTGCTTTTCTCACTACTCAAGGCCCTTCAGTGAGTGGGAAGCCATTTCAAGCACCACTAATGTGTAACATCCATCTGGATGATGCAATGGCAGCCATTTTTGCACCACACATTTGTTCTTAGGGGGTGAAGTGATGAGAGAGATAATCAGTCAGAGACAGAAGATGGTTAGGGGGCCAAAATGAACAAGGCCATGGTGGGCAAATTAGCCTGAACATCGGGATACACCCTACTGTTTATGAAGGATGCCCGGCAACCTTTAACGACCACAGAGAGTCTGGACCTCGGTTTTATGTTTCATCTGAAGAATTACACAATTTTCACAGTACAGTGTTCCTGTTCCTCCACTGAATCACTGAGATCCACATACAGACCTGAGAGTAAGCGCCCCCTGTTGGCCTCAACAACACCCCTTCAAGTAGCAACCCAAGTTTTTCCTAGATGGTCTCCCATCCAAGTACTGGCCAAGACCAAACATACTTAGTTTCATATGGATAATCTGTTCTAAAGCACATGTGGTATGGTGGCTGGCTGTAATATATACAGAAGGAGACACATTCAGGGCAGGTGAAAGAAGAAGACAAGGTGAGAGTTGGTGTGACAAAGCTGCTATTAGAGATAATGAATGGAAAGATTAAGAAGTTAGAAAAAGTGAGAAACATGTGATCCTAGGCTGAGAATGAGCTTTGCTTCTAATCTTTGTCTTTGAAAAGTGTCTTTAAAACCCTGTGAAAGAACATGAACAGAGAGATCAGTGTGGCTATGATCAAGGGATCTGAAATGTTCCTCAATAGACTTTGTAGAGTCTTTCATTTTAACGGCTAGAACATGTTCACCTATGTAGATGGCTGGACACTTCTAGACAAAATGCAGTAAAGAAGAGTCTAAGACTGGCAAGAGGCCCATTGTTTAATATTGAATTTAGCAGATGTACCAGATAGAAGGGTATTATTGATGACATTTTTGCAAGTGACACAGTAGCTCCTGTTATAGCTGAAAATGCCTGGCAGGGAATGCTGCTCTCCTCGGTGAAGTGAACTACAGAGAAGAAGTTTGTGTAGGTTAGGTGATTGATGTAAGTTATATAAATCAATCAATCAATCAATCTATCTATCTCTCTATCTAAATTGTCCCTGTGTGCAGTGGACTCATGCTCTTTTCATGTCTGGTTCCTGTCCTGTGTGCAATGCTGCTATGGGTTCCAGGAACCAGTGATCATAAAAAAAATACATTTTCAAAAACTACACCCATGACAAGCATTGTTTAAGAATTGAGCTTGTAAACACAATGTTCAAATGACGAAATACCCTCTATAACTCTTAAACACAAGAATGGAACATTGCCCATTGACAGTGTTTGCAGTTTTGGGGCCTCATGCAAACAAGTTGATTGACAGAATATTATTTGAGGTTATGTGTTCTACTTTTATTGCATTGCCACTGGTAGCTGAAGCCTATGCGGGGCTCTGTGGGTGCGAAGCATGAACAAGCCTTGGGCAATCACTTTGCAATGTATTTTCACACACATGCTCTCTCTCACATACTGTATTTTACTATATGTAAGCACTATATGTGGGAGGTATTTGGAATACCCGAGGAACACATAGAAATGGAAAAATTTGCATGTTGCGCATACAGAGACTATAAAAAGGCTGTTCATGCACACTCCTCATACAGTCTGACAGAGTGTGTGCCAATTTACCAAGATGCCATTGTTGAGATGTGCAAAGCTGATAGAGAGAGAGACCTGTGCACTTTTGATGTAGAGTTGTCATGGTTGCCAAAGGGGCATCTGCTAAATGCTGATTTGAAGGAGGTGAATACTTAAGTGATTAATTATTTTGTCTTTTATATTTCTAATTGCTGTGATATGTTTTCACTTTGAGATTAAAGAGTCTTTTTCTCTTGATCAGTGTCAAATAGGCTAAATTAATGTACCACAGAGAGAGTTAAACCCAAGTCTGTAGAGCCCTGTGCCACCCTCTCAGTTTAAATAATTTACCACCATAAACACCTTTAAGTATATTTTTCATATTGCTTCATTTAACTTTTGAAATAAAGTGAATCTAAGTTTTAATAAAGTTAAGCATGTTTTTAAACTTTCTTAAGAAATACTGGTTAAAGTGCTTATGTGTAATTTCTTGCAATGTTTTCTAATAAAGCATGCAACCCTGAACTGGATTAAGGGTGTTTGAACACTGAAGTATTTTCTAAAATACATTCACTGTTATTTATTTATTTTTGTTTCATCTGTCACTCTTTACAAACATAAAACACTGAAAAGTCACTTCTAACTACATTTTCTGTTTCTTTTATATTTCACAGCTTGTCACAGCAACCCTGGATGGTAAAATTCAACAATTCAGGGCTTGAAATGCAAAGAGAGGTAACTGGAATGGAGGAATTTTGGAACTTTCAAAATATATAAAAAAGAAAGGAACAAAGAATACTTAAATATTTGTCTCTGACAGTTAGATCTAGTAGTCTTTTTAATGTACTTAATGTTGTATAGAATTTGTCATCCAATGGTAAATGCATGCAAACTTAGTTTAAATCTGATTTCATAAACTATTGGCTAACTCTGCCGTTGAAGTCAGCCACATCCCCTGTTTCTTTCATACACAGACCTCACTGTAGGAGAAGAGTGAGTATTCAAAACTATTCAATTTTCATTCTCTTTGTATATATTTTTGTAATTGTTTCCCCACCCCACTTTATTTGTGTATTACACTGTAAAAATGCTACTAAATAAAGTGTAAACTCTCCTGCACAAAGCCATGTTTAACACAGAAGGGTAAATTCAGTCCCCATTTGGGAGTGTGTTGGTTTGATGCTGCAGTAGTGGTGTATCTGGTTCTTGATTGTTTTGTCAAGCATGCTTTGATAGTGTACACTATTAAAGGTCCTTTTGCTAAATAAAATTGACTAATTCATTTTATTTGTAACTAAAGATATAGATGGTAAACGCTTAAAGTTACAACTCAGACTCAAAGATGATAAAAGATTATTTCACACAATATGCTGGTGAAGCTAGAATCTGAGCAGAAATGGTCTGTAAAATCATTGGTCAGAGCTGAACAGATATCCATCCATTCATTTTCCAACCCGTTGAATCCAAACACAAGGTCACGGGGGTCCGCTGGAGCCAATTTCTGTCTGGCTGAGGTTCAAATGCTTGTTTTGTGTCTGCTTTGTTACAGGCAGTTCCATTTCCCTTTGTACTCCACAGAGGTTCATTGTGATTGGAAGCCTTTTTGTGAAAAATAGATCTTTTACTTTACAAAGATTCGATACTTGCCCTTATCACTAGCCAGGGATTGTCGGTGATATCCCACTCTTGTCTGCATAAGTGGAAGTGTTTGGGACCAGGGCAGCTCTTAGGCATGGGCGAGCAGGGCAGTCGCCTGGGGCCCCGAGACAAAAGGGGCCCCATCATTCGAGGTTTTTTTTTTTTTTTTTAAGATCGATGCAAGCTACGTGTCTGTACTACGAAGTTTAATGCTATGCTTACTGCCTTTTTCCGGGGTAGGGATGCTGCAACCTGGAACTGGGCCTTGGGGCGTTCGCTATGGCCAGGGCCCTGCGCAGGCACAGGCAGAGCCCTGTTACGAAACGCCCCCATAAAAGTCAATAAATAGAGTGCTCTTGTCGGAGGAGACCATTCCCTTCCAGATCACAGTTGCATTGTGAGTGTGGACGCAGACTTCTTCCCGTGTTTCTCTGTCGTGTATAACGCTTTCTTCCCTTTTTTGCCTTGGCATTGGCCTTATCGTACTCCGCTCGTAACTGCGTCTTATTTGCGTTAGCAGTTTCGCACGTACCATATTAATATGAAACGCAATTATCCAAACGGTGCTGCTAGACGAAAGAAAAAGGCAGACGATGTAGCCTTTATTGAGACACAAAAAGGAGCTTTGCTGGAATTTATTGTGGCCAAAAAGGTGCATTCTCCTACTGATTCCTTTCAAAATCGACCAGCAGTAAGCAATGAGCAACATACCAGTTACTGTCGCTGCTGGGGAACACAGCTTTTCTAAGCTAAAGATAATCAAGAATTACCTCAGGACAACCATGTTACAAGAACGATTGAATGCTTTAGCATTAATGTCCATTGAGCGAGACATTATCCAATCGCTTTATTACTCGGCATCAATTAAGGATTTTGCAAGTGTTAAAGTGCGAAAAGTTGATTTTGTTTCTTGAGCTTTATTCTGGAATGTTCTTTAGCCCAAGTTTTAATTTGGTAAAAAAAAATGGAAAACGGTATAAAAAACACACTTTTTAATTGTGACAAAAAAATAAATAAAATGCTCTAAAATTTATAAAAATATGCACCACTGCACTGCACATTTTGCACACGCTGGGCTTAGCTACATACCTCCACGCGGTGCCCAGTGGAAACTGGTCAAATCTGGTTGAACTGTAGCTAATACTACACGCATTAGGGCCCCCACAGTCTAATTATGCCCAGGGCCCCCAACGTCCTAAGAATGGTCCTGTTTGGGACTATGTGCTTTGGAACGCTTTAGTGGTTGGGACTCCTAGAACAGAAAAATGTTATTTTCATTTCTTTAGATTAAACGAGGTACCCCGATAGTCCACAACCCTTTATCGTTTTCTGTTCTCTTTTATTAATAGAATTACAAGATATACAATACAATACAATACAATACAGTTTATTTTTGTATAGCCCAAAATCACACAGGAAGTGCCGCAATGGGCTTTAACAGGCCCTGCCTCTTGACAACCCCCCAGCCTTGACTCTCTGAGAAGACAAGGAAAAACTCCCAAAAAAAAAACCTTGTAGGGAAAAATGGAAGAAACCTTGGGAAAGGCAGTTCAAAGAGAGACCCCTTTCCAGGTAGGTTGGGCGTGCAGTGGGTGTCAAAAGAAGGGGGTCAATACAATACAATACACAGAACAGAACAAATCCTTAATACAGCATAATAATACAAATTTTAGAAGCACGGAGCAGAATTTAACTGTAGATGATATCCCATAATAAGATTTGGATATTTTTAGAGTCCTGGAGACCTCATCCATCAAGCTGCCTCCCCAATTGACCATTCCACGGCTGAAACGTTGCTCGGCCAGCCAATCCGATGAAAGGACCCCTTTTTCTCATGATTCCTGTGATCCTCCATCAGGGATGACTTTACCACAGGCAGGCAAACAACTTGGCAGGAGGGCCGTGGCACCAATTGCCACATTTGAGTACCGAGAACAGAAACAGAATAGGTGAGGGTTAGTAACAAATTATAACAATCATGTTACTTATGTTTTAGTGTTAATGATTAACAACAGAGATGCAGTCTGTACAGTTAATCAGCAGCTCTAGGCAGAATATGCTAAACTGAAGTAGTGAGTCTTCAGCCGAGATTTAAAGGCTGAGACCGAGGGGGCATCTCTTATAGAAGCAGGAAGACCATTCCACAATTTAGGGGCCCTGTAACTAAAGGCTCGACCTCCCACTGTTATTTTATTAATCCTTGGAATCATAAGCAGACCGGCATCTTGGGATCTTAATGTGCGCTCAGGTTTGTAAGTCATGTTAAATTCAGACAAGTAAGCCGGACCTTGGCCATTTAATGCTTTATATGTTAAAAGGAGGATTTTGAAATCTGCCCTAAACTTAACCAGGAGCCAGTGTAAGGATTTAAGAACTGGAGTTATGTGTTCATATTTTCTTGTTCTTGTAATAATTCTTGCTGCCGCATTTTGGATTAACTGGAGGCTGTATAAAGAACAGTTTGAACAGCCAGTGAACACCGCATTGCAGTAGTCAATCCTACTAGAGATAAATGCATGAATTAATTTCTCACAATCCTGTTTATTTAGAAAGCGCCTTAATTTCCTAACATTTTTAAGATGGAAGAAACATGTTTTGGACAACTTTGTAATATGTGCTTTAAATGACATGCTAGAATCAAAGATAACTCCTAGATTGCGGGCTGATTCAGTAAAATGAATTGGGATTCCAACTGAGTTAAATGATGACAAAATATTGCTGTGATCAGCGTCATTCCCTCCAACAATTAACATCTCTGTTTTATCTGTATTTAAAGACAAGTAGTTCTCATTCATCCACTCCTTTAATTCACTAACACAACTAATTAAAGACAACATCGGAGAAACTTCATTTGATTTAAATGAAAGGTATAACTGGGTGTCATCTGCATACAAGTGAAAATTAACATTATGTTTCCTAATGAGAGATCCCAGTGGAAGCATGTAAAGTGAAAACAGTAAAGGTCCCAGTACTGAGCCCTGTGGGACACCATATTGAACTTCTGTGTATAATGATGGAGTACTGTCAGCACATTTCTGTACATATTGGAATCGATTTGATAAATAAGAACTAAACCAAGCGAGCACGGGGCCTGTAAGCCCAACATCGTTTTCTAGCCTGTGCAGTAAAATAGAATGGTCAATGGTGTCAAATGCTGCACTTAAATCTAACAACATAATTACAGTGGCATTTCCTTCATCAGAGGATATCAGAATGTCGTTTACAACCCGTGTTAGTGCAGTTTCTGTACTATGACCAGGGCGAAAACCAGACTGGAATTTCTCAAATAAATTGTAATGCGTAAGGTGTGACTGAAGCTGACTGGCGACTACTTTTTCTAGTACTTTAGAGAGAAATGGTAAATTTGAAACAGGCCTATAATTATTTAGTATGTGTGGGTCTAGGTCTGACTTTTTAAGTAAAGGTTTAATGACTGACACTTTTAGTGCATCAGGTACGGTGCCATGAAGTAATGAACTATTGATAATGGTTAAAATAGGTGCTGCAAGAACATCCATGGCACTTTTTACTAGTTTTGTTGGCACTGGATCTAGGGAACAAGTAGTGGGCTTCATTTTAGTAATTAAAGTTAAGACTTCCTGCTCAGTTACAGGATTAAAATTATTAAAGTGCTGAATGCAATGTGCGGCAGGGTCTGCTAAGCTAGTATTTGGTTTGTACTGTGATGCTGAGATCTGGGATCTTATATTTTTAATTTTCTCATTGAAGAAGTTCATAAAGTCTGTACTGCTAATATCTGTTGGTATTTTGCACTGTTGATCTGAATTCCCATTTGTTCATTTAGCCACTATTCTAAACAGTACCCGAGGATTTTTATTATTGCTATCTATTAATGTAGAATAGTATTCTGAGCGAGCTTTAAAGAGGGCTTTTTTATATTTATTAACACTCTCTGTCCATGCAGTTTGAAAGACATGTAGCTTTGTTGTTCTCCATCTGCGCTCCAGTTTTCTACACTCTAATTTAAGAGCTCGAGTATTTTCATTAAACCAGGGAGAGTTTCTATGTGCTTTGATCACTTTTGTGTTAAGGGGAGCCACTGTGTCCAGAGCATCTCTCAATGTCACATTATAATGTGATGTTAGCTGATCTAAATTGTTTTCCACGTTTACATTTGATGTTAACTGATCTAAATGGTTTTCCACAATTACACTCGACTTACTCAAGGTATCTATAAATTTTGAAGCAGAATTACAATCTAGATGTCGCAGTGTCTTTGTTTTAATCTGTGAGTGCGTTGGCATGGGCAGAACTAAATCAAATGTAATTAAGAAGTGATCGGAAATGACTTCATTTAATGGAGTAATATTTAAATTTTGAATTTCAACTTTGTAAGTTATAATTAAATCTAATGTGTGGTTATGATTATGAGTTGGACCTTTGACAATCTGACAAAATCCTACTGAATTTAACAAATAAGTAAAACATTTGCTAAAAGTGTCAGTTTCCACATCAATGTGTACATTAAAATCCCCCATCAGTACTACGTGATCAGAATTTATAGCCAAATCAGATAGAAGGTTGCTAAATTCAGTCATGAATAATGAATATGGCCCTGGTGGTCTGTAGACTAGCACTATAATTGTGTTGGAATCTGTTTTAATATTTAAAATGAATACCTCAAAAGGATGTAAAAGGACAGTTGTCAAAGGACAGTTGATTATCCTATAGGCTGTGGAAAGGTACTGAGATATTTGGAAACATAAAATAAACAGCTTATCACATGTGCCGAGCTACGCCATGTTTTGATGAGGCTAAATGAAACCCTTTGTACTATAGACACAACCCACAGACACAAGTCCCCTGTTCAAAAGAAGTACTTTAATTAAACAAAGTACATTTAATAGGCTTGTCTTCCACAAACTCAACACAACAATCCACTCTTTCTCTTTTCTCCTCTCCCGACTCCTACTCCATGAGTGAGGTGAAGTGGCTCCTTTTATGGCGGACCCAAGAGTACTTCCAGTGTGACAACATTAGAACAAGAAAGCACTTCTGGATCAGGTGAAGCCCTCTTAAATGTGTGAAGCTATTTCTTAGCAGCTCCCCCTTGTGGGGTGGGGGGGGGGGGGTTAGGGGGTACAACTGGGAGCTCCACCAGGGTAATACTGCCCCACGTATTATACACCAAAGGCACTATATAAAATAAAAAATTGATAACGTGTTCCAAGATTTTATAACTTCTTTGTCAAAATCTGAACTGTCCAGATAGCTAACTCCTTTTAATAAAGTCATTACTCTTATTTCCATAAGCAGTGATTAATTATAAACCTAAACGTACTTTATGCATGATTTAAAAAAGAGGACTTGTAAGGCAATGCTGGACCATCAAGCGTTACTGTTGAGTGGTTTCTATGGAAATAAAAGTAAATTATGGTCCAAAAGTATTTGGCTTGTGCTTTTTGAATAAAGTAAACAATATGTTTTTATTAATGATAAATGATCTCTGAAAGTATGTAAAGAAAGTTGGAGATGATTTAATGTTTTTTTGAAAAGAGTGAAGACTTGATAATCCCATGACTGCAATTCGAATGTCGGTAATAAAGGCAGAATTTTACAAATGTTTTTCCAATAAATATTTTGCCAGAGTGTTACAAAACCCCCTCCTGTCATGAGTTACAATCATTTGCAGATCAAACATTTAATCGCCACTGTTCTGTCACTTGTAAGGATGGTTCAAAAACATGGCAGAAGATTTTAATAATTAAAGAAATGTGAGAATGTATGCAAAATATGTGAATAAATGCCAGTACATTTTTATCACAATTAAAAAAAAAAAATAATCCTGCAGTTTGCTAAGAAACTGTGTGTTTGAGAGCCAGCTTTGCGTAGATTCTGTCATCAGAAAGTAGCAGCACATCATTTTTAGAAATGCGTAGAAAACATCCGTCATGGTACAATATTTCCATTTTAAAATAAGACACTGATGCAGGATACGTTGCCCACTGGAACAAGAGGAGGTCTTGTCATAGCAGCTGTCCTGATCCAGAATAAAGCCAAGGGGCTCAAAATCGACAAAAATGAAAGCGGACTAAGGGGGTTACAACGTATAAAAGCGAAGACAGACAACAAAATCCCTGCTGTTACTCTAGTTCTTACTATAAAGGACTTGGACTTCTGCCTACTTAAAGGGTGGCTCACCCACCTCCTCACTTCCCACCACATATCACGCAAAACCATCCTGTCACTTCCTGTAGCTCTTCCACGCCACTCTGTTATGTTTGATCACTCAGTTCAAAATTTACCTCCGACTCAATGACTTTCTGGCTTGAAGTGACTTAAAACCTCCTTCTGGGATCACATCCAGCCAAACCCAGAATTTCTTCAATGATCAGAATCAGTCTCTAAAGTTGTTTGACAACTAAGCCATACTGCAGCCCCCAGAAACCACTGTGACCTTAAACATCCCACAGTCCTTAAAGACAGGCATCTTATACAGTCCGTAGGCTGTCTTGCTTACCGGGCATCAAAGACCTCCTACTTTTGTCCCAGGATGTGCTGTGACCTAATGGGCTGGAGGGAAATTTCTGGCTTCCAGTCTTTAATGGGGCAAAAATGCCCCAATTTACTAGACATACTGTAGGACCATGTCATTTCATCTTTCAAGTAGTAGGGTTCCAGTCTCCTGACAATTCCGTAAGGCCTTCAACTCATTTTAGACAGAAGGTCACCTGCCCTTGCATTACCCGATACCTTACAAGCTGCAGTTCTCGTTATACTTCAATGGCGCTCCTGCCCAGTGAATTCATGGAGAATATGGCCACCACCTGCACTATTGATGCACTATGATGTGAGTAACAATTAACTGTGTGTATTTTCTTCTCTCTGAGGTTTGCATTGCCCAATCGTCGGTCAAAGAATATAACTGTAAAATACTTAAGTTGTAGCTCCTTTGAATACTAATTTTAACTTTAAACTAGAAATTCATAGACCTACAGTCTTCCAAAGATTAAGGTTCCAGACCCAGTAGTTCACACTCACTAGCAGATTGCCAAGCCGCATGTGCTTGAAGTTTAGGGGATTCCAGGGTTGTAATCCTTCTTCATCCCGTCTCTTAATCGGCATTCACGCTGAGAAGATGTTGCTGCTGTTCTTTTTCTCCCTGCCGTTTCACCTGCTATATCAATTTGCCATAAGCAAGACACAAATGCCGATCACTTTCTGAGGGCTGCTGGCAACCATATTTTGAGTGTACCAACAGGTTACACACAGCTGAAGCCATGGCTAACCTTGTTTACCTGAGATTTCTTTCATGCTCAGTGCACAGCCGATGCTGGGGCCGTCCTTCATATTTTGCCTATCTGATTGGCATCTGCAATTTGCTGCACACTCTGCAAATGTCACTGCTCTTCTTTTTCTCTGCCATGTCACCTTCTTTATCAATCTGCCAAATGAAATTTGTCATAAGCAGATCACAAACCCTGATAGGTTTCCTGGAATTGCCTTCAGATAAATGTTGTGCTTCTCAAACACATTGTACATTTTCGTTTAAGATCAAGATCAAGGTTATAGCCCCAGTGGTCCATAAGTAATCGTGCGACAGACAGACACAACATTTAGTAGTTAAATATAGGCATTAAATCCCATCTCAAACTAGAAAAAATTTTGGCCATACAATTTCACATATAGTGAAGAATTTCTATACGTTACAGCATACTTCCTTAAGCTATGGGTCACCAGATGTTGGGGCACAGAGGGTTGTGTCTCATCTTTGTATTCAATGGAAGAGGGTCCTGTACATTTTGCTAAGTGTCTTGTGATGGGTTGCCATAGGCAGTGTAAGCAACCAACGTTGCTCTGCTCTCTGCTATGACTGTCGCTGGTGATTTTCCAAGGTGGACCCCTTGATCTGGATCATGGATTAGGCCTAGAAGACACTAAAAAGATCATGATTGGGTCACAAAAAACAAATGTTTCAGAAGCACTGTGCTAGGGAACTGTTAGTTGTGCAAGCCATGTTTTACATTTAAAAGTTAAACTAAATTCTTTTTACAACTTTTTTATATTGGTACAGACAGACACTCAAGGAGTCTGAGTGTCTGGGCTTGCGAGTGTCCTGGATAAAAACCAAGATCCAAGCCTTTAATGACCTCTTGGGCACAGCTATCAGCAGTGTGTCTGTTTGCGGAGAGAGTGTTGACCTTGTTGAGAGGTTTACTTACCTTGGCAGTGATATTCATCTCTCTGGTGACTCTTCCTATGAAGTCAGTAGACAGATTGGGAGAGCATGGGGGGTCATGAGGTCGCTGGAAAGGAGTGTGTGGTGCTCCCAATATCTATGCAAAAGGACGAAGGTCCAAGTCCTTAGAGTCCTGGTGCTTCCTGTCTTGCTATATGGTTGCAAGATATGGACGCTATCCAGAGACCTGAGACAAAGACTGGACTCTTTTGGTACTGTGTCTCTTCTGAAAATCCTTGGGTCGAATGAGCGGTTGCTCATGGAGTCCCGAATGAGACACATTACCTGCATTGTGAGGGAGCATCAGTTACGGCACTCTGGCCATGTGGGGCATTTCCCCGAGGGTGATCCGGCTTGTAAGATCCTCATTGTTGGGGACCCGAGTTGCTGGACCAGGATAAGGGGTCACCCACGTAACACCTGGCTGCGGCAGATAGAGGGTCATTTCCAGAGGGTAGGACTGGACTGTGTGTCTGCCTGGGGGGTTGTAAACTGGTATCCCGAGTTGTTTTGTCATGTTGTGGGTGCGGCAACGCACTGTACCAGTGCATGCTCCCCAACTTGCCTTACATTGGTAAAAAATCTGTATCTTTTTAGCATATCTCTAAACTGCACTTACACATTACTACTTAGAAAATTCAATAATTTCTTATACACTGGAATTTTCAAAAATTCTTTTCTGTTTTCTTTTGACTATCCAATCACACCTTGCTTATTTAGGAATTTAAAAAGTGCATGCTGATTTTGCCATTCCGTATTTCATTTAATTCAACTGAAAACCTTCTGCTTCTGTCACAATTGCCAGATGCTTGTTTACAGTATTGCAATAAACAGTAGCTATGTTTAATACATGTTGCTGATTATATTAGGCAGTAATATTGCTACACCGTGTAAAATGTCTCCTTGCCCCACAAATTAAAGTCATTTGCTACACTTGTGACCAACAGAAGCACACAGTTTTATAGGTACTTCTTATTTTTTTTTCCACTTGTTCCCCTGTCATGGGTGTCAACATTCTGACCTATTCCTTTCTCCTTAATTTGAAATTGTGGTCATTTGTATTAGTGTAGTCAGGGCCGGCAAATTCAATAATACTACCTGTGGCAAGGCGCATTTTTGCCACCCACCTCCTTTATACCTTTACTTGGTAGGAGATGATACACTTAATCCACATACAGCAGATACTGCGATACAGGCTTCACAATACAATACTCACACAATACACTGAACTGTTGGAACAATGGACAAAGTAATACATTCAATAAACAGAAAAATGTGGAGGAAATGTTTAAAAGATAAAGAACAGCTTTAAAATTTGTAAAACAGGCATTAAACAAATAGAAATGTATAAATTCTTCAACGCTTCTGTTTGAACCCTCCCAAAAAAAAGAAAGTTTTACAATTGCAAAATTGAATGCAAAATGAATCTCGGTGCTTTGGTTCATCCTGCATGCTTCTCTAAATATCTTGGCAGTTTCAAAAGCTTTGCTGCTATCAAACAGGGGCCTGTCCATTTTAATTTTTAATGAATGCCAATATCATGAATCACATATCTACCAAATGAGGGTGCGCCATGTTGATTCTTGGAAGCTTGAGGTGCGAACTGTACTATGCAAAGTTTGAAATTTTTAAAATAAAAGTATTTTTGAAAGATAATTTATAAATAAGGGGCTTGATTTTTATGTAGGGCGGCACGGTGGCGCAGTGGGTAGCGCTGCTGCCTCGCAGTAAGGAGACCTGGGTTTGCTTCCTGGGTCCTCCCTGCGTGGAGTTTGCATGTTCTCCCCGTGTCTGCGTGGGTTTCCTCCCACAGTCCAAAGACATGCAGGTCAAGTGCATTGGCGATTCTAAATTGTCCCTAGTGTGTGTGTGTGTGTGTGTGTGTGTGTGTGTGCGCGCCCTGCGGTGGGCTGGTGCCCTGCCTGAGGTTTGTTTCCTGCCTTGCACCCTGTGTTGGCTGAGATTGGCTCCAGCAGACGCCCGTGACCCTGTAGTTAGGATATAGTGGGTTGGATAATGGATGGATTCTTATGTAATTCCTGAGATTAATGCTTAACTGTCAATCAACAATGTTAAAAAAAAGCTCCATAAAAATGCTGACCACCAAAATGCTGCCTCACTGCACACGCCTGCCCTGATTGTAGTTTACTTTTGTTTTATTTTTTAATCTTTTGTCAGTGTTTTTTGTTTTTCTTTTGTTTACTGCTGTCAGCCATGCACTGTGCATTTGCTGTGTATGATGTCATGGTCCCTAATGTATTTAACGATGGCAGTATGCTATATTCTGCATCTTACTTTAAACCAAAGAATCTCAAAACACTTTTTAATCATCATGAGTCCGGGTAAAACACAATAGTCAGTATAATGACTTTTAAGCAATGGTTTTGCATTTTTGGTTTTCTTGCTTGGTTTTCTGACTTCCATCCCAATGTTTTGCTGATCTTTATATGCAATTAAAATTTTTTTGGGTTGGGGAATTCATTCTTTTACTTTTTAAAATGTTGCTGTCAGAGACATATGAATTTCTTGCAACTTATTTTGACATGATCTTGGTGTTTGTGTACAAGGCCATTTTAGTAGTCCCATTGTTAAGATGCATTCCTGGCTGCCAGTGTCACGGCCTCAGAGGTTGGGGCGCCTGACGCGATTGACATTATGGGTCAAATGGTCTCCTGTAACAACGTTTTCTTATCCAAGTTTGCAGATACTTCAAAAAGAAATCTCTTCATGGTTGTTGTTTAGCCCTAAAAGTGCGATTAACAATGATTCACCTTCAAAGTCACACCAACTGAGTGCTCTGCAAATCCTATCCATTTGTCTTACTGATGCCTGGGATCCCAAACAATATATACTGTAGCTAACAAATACAGTATACATTAATTTATAGCCTATTCAAATCTTCTGTGCCAGCATTTCCCAACTTGTAAGCCATGTCAGCAATGCAGGTGAGCCACAGCTGACTTCAGATGAAACCTCAACTCCTCTACTGCTCCCACAGTTGTGCTTGATTCATAGCATCAGCAGAATCTCAGGGGATCATGGCCAATCATGGACAACCTTCTTAAATCCCACTCTGACTATTGTGCTCAATTTACCAAGGAGGAAAAGTATTAATAATCCTGCTTCATTCATCTAATACTCTGTTGATCAAACTCGATTCAGCGAGGGGGACCACCCCGCTTCCCCAACTCAGACGATCACACTAAATTGGGTTGTGACACTGCATAGGTTGGGCAGTTTTGTTCTAAACTTCATTACAAAGCTTGAATAATGCAGTATGGGGCAATCCTAGAACAAGCAATCGGGGAATAGGCTAATCTATGATATGTCCGTACTGTGTAACAGTGAAAAACCAAGAGATGGAGCTCTTCTAAACAACTGTGAATCGGCTCCGCTGAGAGTCAGACTGCACAACCAGCTGTTTTCATGCAGTAGAATTGCAGATTGTCTGTGAGTGAAGAACAGGAGCCTCCAAGCAACTATCAGAAAACAGCTGGTTATGAAAAAATGACACTAATAAACAAACTATTTAATCATTTTCTGAACCAGCTTATTACAATACAAGATAGTCAGGGGGTCAAAGTCTATGATAACAACAATAGGTATAGGGCAGGGACCAAATGAAGCATGGAGATCCAGTCCAGGGGCCTCATGTATAACGCTAATGCATAGAATTCACGCTAAAACAAGGTGTATGGACAAAATTGGAAATGTGCACACACACTAAACTCAGCTGTACAAAACCATGCATAAGCCAACTTCCATGCACTTCAGCTCCATAAATCCCAGTCAGTGTGAAAAATAATACACATGCACGCGGCTGCCGCCCCAGTTCCTCCCAGAATTACACCCCTTCAAATATGCAAATCAATATAAATAGCCCGTTATGTTCAGCGTTTTGTGAAAAGACAATGGCAAAAGCACAGAGAGAAAAAAACAAAACATCAGCACATGTGAAGTGGAGGCAAGGAAGAAGGTAGTATTTGTTGGCTTAAGCAGCGTTCTAAGCAACGAAAGGAAAATGATGGAGTAATACAGCGTGGCGGAGACACTTGAAAGTTCAAGTTCAGAAAGTCACACAGTGCCCTAAATAAAAAAGTCGAGGTGAAAAGGGGAGTCGTAGCCCACCGTCAGAGTGTCATAATGACGCATACTGTATTAGGGCATAGAGAAAAGAAAAAAAAATTAGGGACACAGTGAAGAAAAAAGGGTTCAAATGTAGACTTTAATCTCAAACTTTCCACTTGAATCTTGTAGTTTATTTTGTCATTAAAGTAGAACATTGTAAAGTTCATCTTAAATTTGATACTGAATTTACAAGTTTCTCAAATCCCATCATAACCAAAGTAGCATGTGTCCCCCGACCCAGTTATTAATCATTATGTGCTTCTTAAATGGGCTTTCTGTTATACCGACTGGAGCATTCAGGCACTGATCTCCACACAGAATACATTATATTCCTGATATTACAGTCCTCTGAACATTTTAGAATAGTAAGATGTATACTTGATATCATTTTCATGGTGAAATGCATTAAAGCATGTATTAAACATGTTGGGGTATGATGCCGCAGTGGCAGTGATGAGCTGGCGCCCCATCCACAGATTGTTCCTGCTTCACTAAAGATGCTTGCTTGGACATGTGCGACCCCTAATGGAATAATTTAATGCAGCAGTACTGTCTTTGTCAAACGTACCAACCCCCAATTCCTGCCCTTCTGTTTTCTTTCTCCATGTAACCAATCGCCACACAATGAGCTGTGTAATGAATGTAAAGCCAGCTGTAAGCTTGGAACACTGATTCTTCAAAACTTTTATGGAACATTGAAAAATCTTCATTATACATGTTTAATTATTCCATCCATCCAGGGTCACGCCAGTCCCAGCCAGCATCAGGCGCGAGGCAGGAACAAGTTCAAATACACAAGGGAATGAGAAGCTCAGATAGACTGTGGTGTATGGCTGAGTGGAATCCATACAGTTGCTGGTGGCTTTCTTTAGGCAATGTGTGCTATAAATGTCCTCCAGAGCCAGAAGCTGTATCCTGATAATCCTCTACGCTCTCGACACAAGCTGCTGTAGAGCTTCCCGATCAGCTGCTGTGCAGCTATGACTCCACATACATATACAATGGGTTAAATTGTGGTGTCTGAGCACAGAACCCCAGAATGCAAATGTTCCATTTGTGATTGGTCTGAAAAAGTGGGATGGGAACTTTGTTTGGGGAAGCAAGGTATGCTGGGTGCTGATGGCGGAATCGAAATAAAAAGCTGTTGTTTGTTGTTACCTAAAAGGTCCACTGCTCATTATTTTGGCATAAAAGCCCTCATGAACCACCACCTTTTGGTGAGTAAGTAAAAGACAGAACAGTGGCGACGAGTATCGGATAGGAGCAAACACAATACGGCTTTTGGTAAGCCAGAAGATTTTCACTTCAAAGAAAGTGAGGAAAGTTTCGAAGCCTATTTAGGGAGGCTAGAGCAATATTTTGAAGCTAATGGACTCCAACGCACAGATGAAAAGACGAAAGCTGTATTTTTAACAATAGTAGGAAAGAAAGCACATAGTTTGCTAATGGACTTATGTGCGCCATTGAAACCATCCCAAAAGACTTTTCCGGAGCTCGTAGAGCTTTTGAAAAAACAATACGTGCCGAGAACAAATTTTATTGCTGAGAGATGCAAGTTCCATGCTAGAAATCAACTGGATGGAGAATCAGTGAGCGAGTATGTCGCTATTCTGAGAAAGTTAGCAGTAACCTGCAAATTCTGAACTTTTTTGGATGAAGCACTGCGTGATAGATTCGTATGTGGCGTTAAAAGCGCAGAGCTGAGGGACAGGTTGTTGAATGCAGCTCACAGCAAAGACTTCACTTTAGCCCTGGCAACTAAAATGGGATTAGCGTATGAAGTAACAAAGAACAGTGTGCAACAATTTGCCCAGAGGATGCTTAAAACTAACGTCTTAAAAGAAAAGTTGACCATGAAAACTAAAGGTTTTGTTATCGATGCAATGGCAAGGGTCACCTACCTGATAACTGCAGATATAAGGACATGGAGTGCCGTGAGTGCAAGAAAAGAGGGCATATCACTCGCGCTTGCCGTGCATGCCAAGAAGGCCAAAATAATAAACCTGCAAAGTGGACAAGGCACCTGGGTATTGCTGAAACAGACACCACCTATGCAGCATTTCAGCGAACGTCGGAACCTTCGCAAAGGATACAGGCAGGACCGCTTGTTGGAGGGGCGTCTCAGCACAGGGACACTGAAAGACTTGCCTTAAAGCAGTTGGAGATACAAGGACAAGAAGTTGATTTGACAACAGACTACAGCCCGGTTTTTGAAGGTGACATACGAGGAACTGAGTTATTTTCTTTAGAGACTACCAGAGACAGTAATAAGCCCTACTATGTATATGTGAGTATAAATGGTGTCAGAGTGAAAATGGAGATCAATACAGGTGCAGCTGTATCAGTCATTTCTGAGAAACTGTACAATTGTAAATTTAAAAAGATAACCTTAAGCCCTGCTAATTGTAATTTGAAGACTTATAGTAATGAAATGCTTTCTTTAAAAGAAAAAATCACTGTTTGGGTAAAATGTAAAGAATGTGTAAAAAATTTAGAATTACTGGTGGTTAAAGGAAATGGGCCAGCATTGATGTGTAGAGACTGGATTAGTTGCTTAAGGTTAGACTGGTCTCGTATAAACAAGGTCACCAGTGAAACTGTGGCAGAGTTGTGTGACAGGTACTCCACAGTTTTTCACACTAAATTAGGAACACTTAAGGGAATCAAAGCCAAGCTTTTTGTTAAGGATGGGGTGGTACCAAAATTTTGTAAGCCACGCACAGTGCCATATGCGCTACGTGAAGCAGTAGAAAGGGAGCTGTCTAAATTACAGGATGAAGGTGTTATTTGCCCCATTAGTTACATTGAGTGGGCAGCCCCAATTGTTTGTATTCCAAAGAAAGGTAATACTGTGAGAGTCTGTGGAGATTATAAGGTAACGATCAACCTGGGTTTGGAGATAGAGCAGTACCCTTTGCCTAAAGTGCAAGATTTATTTACAAGACTGTCAGGGGGTCAACAGTTCACGAAACTTTATTTGTCACAAGCATATCAACAGGTGGAGCTGCAGGAAGGCTCAAAACCCTACCTTACCATAAATACACATAACGGCTTGTTCATATATAATAGGCTTCCATATGGGGTTGCTAGTGCCCCTGCCCTTTTTCAGAAAATCATGGACCAGATATTACAAGGCCTAGATGGTGTAATATGTTATCTGGATGATATATTAATAACGGGAAGGGACTTGGAAGAGCATTTGAGAAACCTGGAGGAAGTGTTGAAATGGTTGCAGAGGTACAATCTGAGAGTAAAGCAAGAGAAGTGTTTCTTCTTGCAGAATAGTGTGTCTTACCTAGGGCATGCTATAGATGCCACAGATATTCATCCCTTAGATGAAAAAACGGAGGCTATTGTGAAATCACCAGTTCCAAATAATGTCACAGAGCTTCGGTCTTGTTTGGCTTTGTTGAATTACTATGGCAAATTCATTCCTCACTTATCCACTATTATTCAACCTTTGACAGCATTGCTGCAAAAAGGTGTGAAATGGAATTGGACAGAGGAATGCCAGAGTTCATTTAATGAGGCCAAATTACAGATGCAGTCTAACAGCGTTTTAGTGCATTATGACCCATAGTTGCCCCTTATTTTAGCTTGTGATGCATCACCTGTAGGTGTAGGTGCAGTAATTTCTCACAAAATGAAGGATGGCACCGAGAGGCCAATAGCATTTGCTTATACTTATGAAATTAAATACAAAAAATCGGAACAGCATGGTAATGCAGATGCATTATCCCGGTTGCCCCTGTTGGATTCAAATAAGGAACTGAAATCAAATCCAGTATATAGAGTAAGTTTTCTAGATAAATTGCCACTTACTGAAAAAGACATTGCACATGAAACTGACCCTGTGCTGAAAAGGGTGAAACAGCATGTATTATGTGGTTGGCCATATTTTCTGGCAGATGACACTTTAAAGCTGTATTTTACAAGAAAATTGGAACTTACTATTGAAGATGATTGTATTCTGTGGGGTCTTCGAGTGGTGGTACCTCAGAAGTTACAAATTAGGCTACTGGCAGAATTGCATGAGCATCATTGGGGGATTGTAAAGATTAAGGCACTAGCCAGAAGTCTGTTTTGGTGGCCAGATTTAGACAAATACAATGAGAATGAAGTGAGTCGATGTGATATCTGCAAGCAACAGAGGGATATGCCAGTTTTGGCACCTCTACAAACCTGGAAGTGGGCTTCAAGCCCATGGGAGAGAATTCATTTGGATTTTGCTGAGGACCATAAACAGATGTTTTTAGTGGTCATGGATGCATACGCTAGGTGGCCAGAGATAATCCATATGCCAGAACCACAACTAAGACAGTGGAAGCTCTGAGGAGTTTGTTTGCATCATATGGGTTGCCACAAGAAGTAGTCACAGATAATGGGCCTCAGTTTACATCAAAAGAGTTTGACTCTTTTTTAGAATTAACTGGAGTTAAAGATGTCAAATCCCCAGCATATCACCCTGCCTCTAATGGTTTGGCTGAGCGGCTAGTTCAGACCTTTAAAAAATCTCTAGCAAAGAATAGGGCACTGAGGGGCATGTCGCTTGGTCACTGTATTGCCAGTTTTTTATTTGGCTATCGAAATACACCTCATGTACATACCAACAAAACACCAGCAGAGCTGTTTTTAAAAAGGCAAGTGCGTACCCGATTGTCCCAAATTAAACCTGAGTTTTCACATAGGATGCATCTGGAAGGTTTAAATAAAACAGATGGATCCCAGAAGTTTAGATTTTTTGTTGTGGGGCAAGATGTCTTGGTAAGAAATTACAGGGGAGGGGAAAAATGGTTAAGTGGTGTAATTTCAGAAGTGTTGGGTCCTGTTACTTATATGGTTCAGGTTGATGGAAAATGTGTAAAAAGGCATGTAAACCAATTGTTAAATACAAAACTAACAGAGAATGGTGAAATTGGCGTGGAGGAGGCTGATTTAGTCCAAACTGGAGGATCTCTGGATATCGATGATATTGAGATGAACATTGTAGCGGACACCAACACTGACAAAAGTCAGTGCAACATGGAAACCGGTACTATGCAAGTGCCTCCACCTGAACCTCCACCATAGGTGGATTCACAAGTTCGCCCAGATTGCATAAGACGGGCACCACAGAGGTTAGATTTATGAAAATTGTTTTGGAGTTCTTATTAAAAAAAAAAAAAAGAAGAATTTTGTAACTGTATTACTGAGCTGTCAATGTAATTTAAGGAGACTGTTTTCTGGTTTGCTGATCAACCTGGGTTTAGTATTTACAGAGGAGGAGCTGTGGTGTCTGAGCATAGAACCCCAGAATGCAAATGTTCTATTTGTGATTGGCCTGAAAAAGTGGGATGGGAACTTTGTTTGGGGAAGCAAGGAATGCTGGGTGCTGATGACGGAATCGAAATAAAAAGCTGTTGTTTGTTGTTACCTAAAAGGTCTGCTGCTCATTGTTTTGGCATAAAAGCCCTCACGAACCATCACCTTTCAGTGAGTAAGTAAAAGACAGAACAAAAATACTCTGAGTGGTGCACTGAGAGTAACAACGCTAAAGCAGCTCTGGTATTTGGAATAATTTGCTCATTCCAGGCACCATTATACTGTTGCAGAATGATTACAATCAAGTGAATTTGTAAATGATATGCAGTTAATTTGGATATATTTGATAAATCCCGCATCACTGATGTAAATCTGAAAAAAGAGAGACCACATAGAAACAGTAGCACTGCTTTGACGCTGGATGCCACCTGTTTACAAAACCGAGCAGAAATGTGCGTATGCTGCTCAACTCAGAGAATCCTAACTCTCCTATTTTATGTATATACTATTTGAAATTGGAAAAAATCAAATTCTCACTTAGAGGATCTTTACAAAGTTTTTTCAAAACCTGGCATGATCTAATCAATAATATTTTAGAATAAGCATTTTAATTGAGGAAGTGAATTCTCTCCCCTCTGTTTTTTTTTTCCTTTTTTATTTACTCTATTTATTTTTATTAATTTATTAATTTATCTATTTACTTATTTATACTAGCTTAAAGTGTTTTTTCTGCTGGCCTAGCTCTCTTTCTCATGGGTGGGGATTGATTTGTTTCAAACCAAGTCTTGTAAAACTTGACTTATTTGTATGGAATGGAATAAAATCAATAAAATCCCAAAAAAAAGAAAAAAGAAATGTGTGTAGTGTATGCAATGCTGCGGGAGGCGTGCTGCTGTGAGAATGTATGTGGCTTTACACCAAGTTTAGTTTTTATACATCGCAATGTGAGCATGGAAACGGGCATACATAACATTGTTGTGCGTTTGCACTATTTATACATGAGGCCCCAGGGTAGATCACACAAACTCACAAAGTCTTTGGAGTCATCATCTAAACCTATCACTTGTTCGAATTTTAGAGTACCTGAAGAAAGCTCATGGAGAATAAAGTATGTTGTGATAAAATGAGCTAGGGATCCATTTTGATGTGCAGACTTTGTGTAAAAAACACTGTGCTCCGGAATGAGAGGAGTGTGGGCGGAGTAACCCCGGGTTGTTGATGGGGTGAATGACAGAGCACACATTCAGTTCGGCCATTTCTCTCATTAGCACTCTGGGGTTGTGTGATTAGGCACGTGCATTTGTTAAAGTATAAACAGAGCCTGAGTGGGACAGATTAAAAATTGAAAAATGAACAAAAGAAATTTAGGAAAATAAGATTCAGGAGGTTAAAGAAATGGAAGACAAAGAAAGGAAAATGCAGGATTGGAGCAGAGCTGGTGTCTTAAAGGAGAGGCAGGCAGGCAGTCAGGAATGGCCTGGAGATAATCCAGTTGACAGCACTCAAGGTGCAAGGTGATTCCTACTGAACAACCAAGGAGCAGGAGCAACCAACTTACGCAAGTAGGCTTCCACTGACACTGGGAAATGGCGGAGGCTAAAAGGAGCAGGGCTCACGGGGTCCCTGCTGAAGACTGAGGGATGGTGGCGAGGAACACAAGCCAGATAAAAGGATGACTGCATCTGTCGGAGGACGTCTCCTCGTGCTGAGGAGGCTGTCAAGGTTTAGCAGAGGAGACGTCAGGTTTGGAAAGAGGCACAAGAGGCTCATGGTGGTTAAGGGAATGGATCCTGCCAGTGATTTCAACCTTGGTTTTATTATTGTATTATTTATTGATTATTTATTGAGACTTTTCTCCTCCACCAGTCACACTGTTTCAATTGGTGTGTTTATTGCTGGAGATTTTGCAATACACTTTTTGCACAGTGTTGTGAAAATAAAAACACTGACCACTATACACCAAACTCTGTAACTTATCCTCATCCTCGGACATGACTATCAATGGTCATGGATTCAAGGAGTTGATGGTACCTGCAGTCAACCCGGGCTGTCACATACATTTATTATTTATCTGATAGATTTATACCCTTAATGTTCATCTGTATGGACAGAGTTAAGAATAAAATATAGTAGAAGAACAAAAACAAAAAACTAAGAGAAAGAAATTAGTCCCACTTTAAAATTCAAAGCAGATCAGCTGTTAACAGTGTTTGCCCCCCTAATAATAAGCAATTTCTAAAGTGAAGCTGGGTTTGGTTAAAACATTTACTTCACTCATGTAGAAATTACAGGCTTCCTTTATCATTACAAAATGATTCATGACGTTTCAATAAAGACAGATTATTGAAATGGTGATATGCCTAACAGTCACCGTTAATAACATGATGAGATCATGGTTGCTCAGTTGTCAGACCTAGTAAAAAATGTTTTAAAATGTGCTATCCTGCTGAGCTTGGAAAACACTAAATAGTTTACAAAATGTGACATTAATAAATGTTATTAAATTCAAAAAAATATAATTCCATAACTGTCTCAAGAGTTGAACAGCTCCCTGTGGCCAAAATATTGACAGGCATAATGGATGGGTCATATAAAACCATTTCCTTTACTTTTTTAAGTGAAGAATTTGCGGTGAAGATGAACACAGTAAGTTTTCTAATGAAATGTGTATGTGCAGTCCCTGAGCACAGACTGACACAACTGAGGCCCAGGTAACAAAACTAAGGGTTATTGATTAACTTTAAATAAATAAGTAAGTGATATAGAAGACAGTCGTGCAAACAATAACGTTAAAATACAGTAAAGAAAATCTTTGCCTCATTGGACTTATGAAATATAAAGCAGTCCCTGCCTTCTCATGGAGTACCTTATTTCTGTGTTTGAACCGAAAAACAGGAAATAAAACAAAGTTGAAGGCAAGAAAGGAGGACAAGGGAGCCCCAACAAGAAAGCCAAAAATGAAACCAAAACTCGTAGTAGAAAAGGACAAGCGATGAACTCGAAAACCGGGAAGTCAAAGAGAAAGATTGCTTGCATGATTTTTTGCTTTCTTTTTAGAAGTTTATCCAAGCATGTATATGAAAGAAAACACATTGCTCCAGTATATAAAGCTCTGCATTAATGACATGACACATTACGTCCCACAAAACTGCACTCCCAACAACTAGGAGATGTGTCTTCATAAAATAGCAACACACAGCAAAAAACAATGACGGGGTAAACAAAAAATGTAGAGAAAATGAAATTAGCAATGCAGTTGTGCTTGAGAAAAATTACAAGACCTTAGCCACAAGATGCTAGACATGAAAAAGTACTATTTCCAAAAGGAAAAAAGTAATAATAATTAGAGAATCGTTTTTATAAACATATTTCATA
Organism: Polypterus bichir lapradei; assembly: GCA_026402145.1. Lineage (NCBI taxonomy): Eukaryota > Metazoa > Chordata > Cladistia > Polypteriformes > Polypteridae > Polypterus > Polypterus bichir. The sequence goes on from JANRMT010062825.1 coordinate 12,323,905, forward strand.
ACACCGATCCACTTTCCCACAACTGTTACGCACAAACTACCACTCTCCTCCATATCTCTCATGTCTTCCCCTATAAACCACACTGGCCATTCTTCTTCAATGGCAGGAAAGCCTCTGCCCCATGCCACATTGTTGTTTTTACAGTTTCAAATCATGACCACTGTAACTTTAGTTAATTTATCTTATATATAAATGCCAACACGTGGAAGTGTGTATGTCTATCTGTCAGGCCTGGAAGTGCAAGGCTACAGCATGAAGCTCAAGGAGCCGGCAAGGCGGTCCCAAGTTAACAAGTTGGAAGAAGAAAGAAGTGCGAGGCTATGGCATGAAGCTGAAAGAAAGCGAATCCGTCACCAAAGTGAAACCTCCGAGGCGAGAGAAACTCGCTTAGCCGCTGATAGTCCACAAAACAAAACTACTGACTCTGCAATTCAATTTTTTTTCTGACAATTTCAGTAGTTTCTGGGAGCCGTGGTTTACACAGCTAGCTGCTTTATAAATATATATCTCAGACACAGAGCCTATCAATAGATTGGCACATTTGTAGTGACCTGGGTGCCCTCAGCTTTGCATCTCCTGAACTGATGGATTAGGACACAAGCAATAAGTCATAGAGCAGAAAGAGCAGAGTGCATTTTATTTCCAAAAATCAAAAGTCTAACAGCAATCAAAAGTGCAGTGCAAGTCTTCAATAAATAATCCTCCATAAAAACAGTACATGTGTGGGAGTTAAAAATGAAATAAAAATAAATCCAACAAATAGAAATAAAACAAAAAATCAAAATCACCTTTTGCCTTATTCCTTTGTGAGCCCCCTTGCATTTTTCTGTCTCTTCTCTGTCTCCCCTGCTCACCCTCCGGGTCTTCTCAGCAGGGCTGAAACACCAGCAAGCACAGTCCATCATATCTGGCCCTTGTTACAGCCACGTCAACCAATCACCACTGGGACACTCGGAGGCAGACTTCATTGTCTTGCTATGATAGCAAAGTTTCTGATAGACTGGGCGTCTATGGAGACCAATTCTGGACAATAGTAGATGATATGAAAAGCATCCATGAAAAAAATCTGACATTACTCATGTTACGTAATCAATATGCCAGGTTATGCTTACAACATGCTAATATTTTGAAATATTCAGAAAATCAGAGCAGGAAATGCATTCAAATGGGATCACATCCACCTCTTCCCCTCCTTCTTTGGTCAGGAGTCCTATCTTCTGTTCAAAAGCTCAATCTCTTTTTAATGCATTAGCCACCACAGGCCCACATTCTATCAGAAACTCTGTTGTCTCTGCTTCCATGCTAAAATGGGATTATTTTTTTTCTCAGCCAGCTCTACAAACCTTGAGGGGTAAATATTAAGATAATTTTTGGGTGGGATGTATAAATGTTGTGCTTTTTCTTTCATTTACTTCATGGCTTAAAATACAACAGTTCAATGCTACACATTTACGGCTTACAGTTGGAGTCCAAGGGTATATTTTAATAAAGGCATTTTATGCCACTTGAGGCCTCAATGAATCCCACTGCCTCTGAGATGAAATGCTGCTGTGACAGGGGGCTTTTTTTTGCTCACTCTGCTGCCTTTGGGGATCTTGACAATAACACAGCTTGCACAACTCTGGCTATCCAGTTTGTGATTAAAAAACAATTTTCATGCTATTCAGGTTGTGAAGGTTTAGAATTGCTATTAGACTAAAACACTTTCCTCTGCTATGCACATACAGTACGTATTTATCTGTCATCACTGCATCCGCAACTGACCAAAATCAAAGCTTAAAAACTTAAAAACTGCCAAAATCTGTGCAATCTTCTCTTTTTGCTTTATAACACTACTCATCTGTGTGAGAGAAGATGTGCGTGTGGCTCCAGCCCATAGACGGCTGGGAACGTTGTGTGTGTTGTTGACCTAATGTCCCACTGGACAGGTAAATAAAAAAAATGTACAATTATCTTTTCACTTATGTTAAAATAAAATATTCAATAAATGCTACCGTGTGTGCCTTGTACACATTCCACTTTATAATTTGCCATTTGTCCAGTCTTAAAATGCAGGGTTGAAGTTTGACTAGGGTAACATTTTTTGGCTTTGGCTAAAATTACTACTACCAATTTCAGCAATTTTCAGTTTTCAAGTTTCAGCATGTGTAATGCCAAACAAAATCTCAGCATTGCTTGTGTTTATAACACTGACTTAGTCAGAAATGTAGCCAGTCAGTGGAAGGCATGCTAGAAAAAATGGATTTTCACCCTGATAAGGACTGTCAGAATTTTTCTGGAAGGTGTGTGATTGGTTCCCATGTAGCCCCTCCCTCTCTTGACTGATTGTAAACCAGCTCTGAATCTCATTTGGGAGTTTGATAGCATGAAGTGCAGATTATATGAATCGAAATGTATTGGGCTGTACTTTGGTGAAAGAGAATGACAGAGCATCAGACGGTGATAAACGAACATTTCAATGATGTGAGGACCCCAAATGTGACATATTATATCATTTCATCTCCATAGATGGCAATGCATAGGTTCTTTCGTTTCAGAATTGGATTTGTGATGAAATAAACATGACCTAATATCTATTCAATTAGAAATAAGTAAAACAAGTTAGTCTGAAGACCTTTTGCTTGTCGTATTTGACACACAACATCACACGTTTGCTTGTCAGATGCCGTTTTAAGATTATATACTTCAACTTTTAAAAAAAAACAATAGACTTGAACTCAAGTTCACTTCCAAAGAATTTCCCAATTCAGTAACCCAGTTGGAGGAACTCATAGTCCCATCTCCTTCTGTCTTATATGGTCTTCATTCAACTTTATATAAATACATGTTTGTGTGTCCTCATTGAACAAAATTCATGTTTTGTATGTCTGAGTTTCATTAAACTTTTGAATAACTTTGATACAATTTTCACAACTGCAATAAGATTCTGTTTTACCTTAATTCAATGTTTATGTGGAAAGTTACAAAAAGTCAAAGCCTATTTAAGTGTAAAGGACTTATTTGTGAAAGGCTTAGTAAAGGTAAATGAGCCTTAAATGTTTGCCTGTATATCTTCTGAGCCCATACTAAGTTTTGGTCGGTTACAGAAAATTGTCGGCCATTTTCCAACAATGATGAAAATATCTTAAAAAAAAAAAAATAATAAAAACAGATGTTAACAAAATATTACATGTATTACAATGATATTTTAATCCCTCTTGAGCAAACATTTGTTTAATGAAAAGAAGAAATACTGGGATTCCACATTAGTTTATCACAGATCTATGTATAAATAAAACATGTCATCAAAATAATCCAGCTGCTTTTTGGTCTTGACAGCTCAAGGCTCAGCTTCTCAGCATTGTCCTCCAATGAAATGTTCCATTTACATTTTGTAGAGCCTTTGTGCTTGTAGGTACTTCTCCAATTGGTCTATAAGAGCAGAAATGTGCAGCCATTCCGCTGGACCGACTATATGCTCCTCGGGAAGGGACACGGTATAAAAAGGAAACAATGTTCTCATAACTTAATTTTTCCAGAAACGGCTCACTTTTTCTCTTTCCTGTATTATTTATTTATTATCATCAGATGATAACTCCTGTGAACAGCACAAGAACTGTAACAGTCCAACCCCGCTAAAAGAGATGGTGTTCAGTTTAAATGACCGCACCACACCGCTTGTGGAAAAACTTGAGTCACATCATAACAATTCAGTAAATGCAGCTCATAATGTGTAAACTATGAGGTGCCAGAGCTCATAGTGCCTGCTGGGAACTGGAATGTCAGTGTGACGCCACTGAAGTATGTAATTGGCCAAATAAATACATGAAATGAGTGCTGTTTACATATATACTCATGCATATAAATGAGTATTTTCATTGGATATCTTACAGGGTTAAATTGTTCCACGGTCAACGCTCGTACAACACACTCATATTGACATTTTCACTCTCTTCAGCCTCGTCTGATCCATCTTCGTTCCTATTGCATCTCTTCCATTTTTTTTAACATTCCACCTCCATGTCAGCATTGAACCAGAACCAGAGCTTTTTCTTCACCACACTAATCAAGTGATTATTTATTTCAATTTTTGTGGTTTGTACTGTTGGTGAAGTTCTTCCTTTTTCACATCAACCAATCAAAAGATGCAGAGACATAACGTTAAATAGGCTACGTTTGTAAAGTTTAAATAAAATCTGTGCAATAAACTTTGTTTAATTGTGCATTATAAGTAGATTTTGGGGTCCCAGAGCATATGCGGAGGTTCCGGAGCACTGAAGGCTGAAAAGCCAAGGTGCTTTAGCCGAGCTCTGACACAAATTAAACGCTAAGCCTTTATCACTATGTGGAATGTAAAATCTGTAAAATCCACATCAGTGGCTGTTATTGAATTCAGTCACAATATTAAGTAACTAAAAAGACATTCACATGAAAGGTAAAAAGGAAACAGAGGTTCATTACGTGTAAAGCATAGTTATGCAGAAATACTTATAGCCATTAATCAGTGAATCTGAAATAAAACACATTAACACCCTTGTCACAAGTCGCCTGCTGAAGCAGGAGTGCTGCTAGTAGTTTGAGACTGACTGGGACTGAAGGTGACCACAAAAAGATAGTTCAGAGATAGCAAAATGGTTGTCACATCATTTATTTTGATGTACGAAATATGCACAAGATAGTCTTAGCCAGTAGTACCTGGATACTGGCATCTGCAATGTGAAGCGAGCGAGCTGACACACAGCAAAATGTTAGCTAAATGCCTGGTGGGCTGCGCTGGTGGCATGGTGAGTACTTGGCCCTCACAATCATAATTACATCAATATATTGTTTAAACCTAAGCAGAAACCTTCCAAAAATCACATTAATCACAAATTTGAAAACAGAAAATCCTTCCAAACAATATTGTCAAACAATAAACCTTAATGATTCTTTAATCCAAATAATGAATTCAGAAACAATAAACTATATATAGGAATAAAAGACTTTTTTTTAATAACAAAAATTTCCATATACTAATGAAAGGAGGCCTAAACTCCTTCATAACATGACTTTGTTATAATCAAAGTAATGAAAACTTCTCTTAAGATGACTAAAGTGAGGAAAAGGAAACACCGGAATTAAAACGCAAGACCAGAGGCACTGTTAGGATCTGCATTTGCAGGGACACCTTAGTTGGGAATACAGAGACAGCGACCTAATTAAGCTCTGAGTAATTCATGAGACATGCCTGAGTAAAAGATAAGCTTCGAACAAAGGAAAGAACCAAAGAAAGAAATGCTAGGAAGGAGTGCCCATGGGAGAAGCCCAGGCAAAAACTTAACTTTACAGAAGCAGGACAAGGCTCAGGAAATGCCTGGAAAGAAAGGCCATGGGTAGAGTCAGTAAGTTAACTGGCCATTGTCGACCAGCAGTCTGCATTCTTGTACACAGTTTAGTGTATCATCACAAGAATTCATTTTCTCTTACTTCATGTAAATTATGATCTGATGTACACATTATCTTGTGTTTCACATGTTTTATTTACATAATAGCTAATAATTCAACTAAAATGTTAAGACTGCACAAATTACTGCCAGAAGGGATACTACTCCATTGGGCAAGGCCCTTACACCTGAAAAGTGCTCCAGGGATGCTGTACAATGGCTGAGCCTGCACTCTGACCCCAAAAAGTAAAAAGACAATTTCATCTGAGGATTAATAAAGTATACCAATCTCAAACAAAAAAAAAAAAAAAACTGCACTTCCAAGTATTTGTCCACTTTTGGACATTATGCTTCTGAATTATTGGGTGTCATTTACAATTTCAATAGCATTGTCTGAATTTACATATGTCATTGAAAGAGCACCTTTTTTCTGTCTGTGTTCAATGCCTCCTGCTGGTCACCCGATTTTCTGGTCAGTTTGGAAAGTTACAGCTGGTGCCAATGGCTTTTAGGTCCATAATTAAACTTTCATGCTCAACATTATAAAAGCCTTTTTGAGAGTCCAAGTTATGTTGTGTACTTGCTTTTGTCTGCTACTCCAATTGTCTGTTCAAAAAATCTTAACTGGATCTTCTCCTTCTTAAGCCCATGATGGCAGTCATTTATAATGTTGTTTTATTACAAATAGTTTATTTCAAACTATAGTCTTTATTGTCACACCTAAGGCTCCCTTTATGTTGCTTGGGTTCACATCTATAACTTTCCGGTGTTCAGATACTTCTCCCATCATTAATGGTTGCTGAAGTAGATTAACAAACAGTTTATAATAAATGTCTTTAATTTTTTAAACCTAGACTTTATATATAATGCTGTAAATATTTTTGCACTGTTTCAGAAGGCATTTTTGTTTCTTTATGTGTGTTGTCTTCCATTTGTTGTTATGTCACCTTGGTAATGACCTGAAGATGCACGCATGTGACGTCATCAAAGTGACAGGATTAAAGGTTACACCTGAGTTTATTAATACTAACGCTAAAAACTCTGCTCTTTGTCATTTTTAGAGTTTACTTTTTGGTTAAAAATCTTAAACTACATTTCTTTGATTGATTTTTCATTATATTTTGACTTCAGTATCTTGTCTTTTCCAGGTAATGCTACAATGTCATGGATGAATTTTAGAGCCTGATTTCCTTTTTCTATAGTAGATGCTATTTTGTGTAATCATCATTAGGGGTGCATCCAGTGTTTCTATGGGCATGATCATTGGGGTTTTGACCTCGAGTTCGTCAGCTCCACGGGTCACCAGTTGCACCAAGCTTCATCAGATCTGTGGATAAATTATTTAATCTCTTAAAGAAATTCTCTTTGTTTTTGATATTCATGTCTCGCCTGGTTTTTGACTTCTTGCTTGAATTTTGACTGTGATTCTTGCCTCACATCTGGGTTCTGGTCAATTAGTTTATTTTATATTTATTTTGTTTTGCGTTTTGCACACATTTCCCAGTTTGACTCAAAAAATGAGTTATCTGTTTCCTGCCGAGGCGGTACATACGAGACATGTAGTCTCTGGGAATTATTGTACGCAACAAGCCTGACCAGCAAATGAAAACATGCACAAAGCATGTAGTTAAAAACAGGCATAGGTTCGAATTGTGAAGTCACACAAGAGTGTAACCAAATGCAAAGGGCAAAACCAAAATCTCAGTTCAAGGGTCAGAAAGGTTTAAAGCTAGGACTGACTTGCAAAGGAAGCTGTCAAAGAGTATTCACAAAGAGTAATGCTGTTTGTGTGATGTAATTTATACCATAAGGCTGCTGTACAAAGATATGTGTGTGCTAATGAACTTGGTATTCTGTACTGTGACGTAATACTGTGTCACTGGGCACAGATATTGAAATGCTATCATTCTAGTGTTGTGAATTTTAGCTGTTTGTTTACAGCTTTGAGTACTTTAACTTATAATGGTGGTGTGCTGTCACTTTTTGGGGCATTTTCCACTAAGTGACAAATAAAAATTGAGTGTGATTGATCCAATAGAAACAGCAACACAAAAAGAAGTAACTTCATGACTTGACAAGGCAAATGAAAGTGACTGACTTGAAAGGACAGAAGCACCGACTAGTATCAACGGATTTCATATCAGACTGAATAAACAAAGGGCACCGACATACCATGTGCAGAGTCCCAAGACTCTGGTAAATGGAGATATTAAAAATGAACCCTTAATTAAGAAAGAATTTTGGGAGCACATTAAACTGAAGCATGGACTAAGTTCATTCTGATTTGTGCAATGCAGACTGGGGTGATAAAGAGAGACTGAACCAAATGATGCTGTTTCCTTAAAAATGTAACACAAGGTACAAGCAGAAATCATGTATACAAGTGCAAACATGTCAACCCTTAAGTAGCAAAATGTGAGAGGGGACTGGGATGTTCAGAGAGAAATTCACAGATTTGTGAAGCATATTATTGGATATTTGCCACTTTTGCCCTGCTGTGCCGTAATCTCATTACTTTGTGTGTTCTCGGATGCGTTTGACACCACAAGTGATTTTTTGTTTAAAAGCAGGAGACATACAGAGCTTGTCTGATAGATCTTTGTGTGAAGAAGGGAATAAGTACTCTGAATGTTTTATTAGAGCATTAGTTTTATTTCTAGGAATTTAGTTTTCACTTTTTTTCACATCTTGGTTTTGGTTTTAGAATTCTGTCCCAAGTTCTGATCACCTTCTTCAAGACTGTCTAGTAAACAGATTATGTTACCTCTATTAGTCAGGAAAAGTAAAATAAGCAATGATGTGACTAAATGTAATTGTTACTTTTTTGCCTTTTAAAGTCTGGATATGTAGCTCCATACCTTCCCACAGAAGAGGTGATGTTATCCACGGTTGCTTTAGTTTTCTTTTTCGGATGATATCAGCAGATTTGGAAGTGACTTCTCCAGGATGTTTAAACATACAGTATAGATGTACTAGCTGTGCTACACGTCTAATAAGGCTTGAAATCTAAGTAATCAACGTAGACCTGAGTGTCATTGGCACTGATTGGTGCCATTTTGTCTTGGTGCTGCTCTTTTGTCTTCTTGTTTGTATGTGTTTTCAGTTTCTGTAGGTGCTGGTTGTGATGCTTAAGGACGTGGCTGTCATGTTGTGTAAGATGGCTACTTTGGTAGTGTATTGCATGTGCCTTGTTGAACGATAAAGGAAGGTTCTCACAATAAATGTAGTTGTGAGCAACATTTTAGTTTACAAATTACTGGTTCCAACTTTAATTTTTTGACTGCAAATTTAGCTATTCTCATTAGATTTCAGCAGTTCAAATTAATATTTTATGTCTCTTTTGTTCTTTCTTGATTCTTTTACTCATATTGCTTATGTGTATCATTCTGACCTGTTTATGATGGGTTGAAACTGAAGTAATCAATTTAAACCTTACCGTTGCAGTGTTGTATTGCTGCATGGGTAAAATCAATGGAAAGAGAGCAAGAGAAAGGCAGAGAAACACCATCAGTGGAAATGCTGTGAGATGGTTTGGGAACAACGTGAGATGCAATGAGATTTTAAGTATGGCAAGGAAAAGAGACAGCTGGAAGACCATGATCTCCAATGTGTGCATCAGGCATGCCACTTAGGGAGAAAATGAGAATTCTGTGATATGCTGTCGTAATGAAAAATGCAATGCATTTTATTACTACAAATGTTTTTGATGCACCATTGGTTGGAATTACAGAGATATTGCAACCAGACGGACACACAGATACACGGACACACAGACGCTTATCCTTTTATTATGGTGGACACTGTAAAAACAAGCGTAAAATCAGAAGAATTTCCATGACGCCTGCGGTGGGCTGGTGCCTTGCCCAGGGTTTGTTTCCTGCCTTGCACCCTGTGTTGGCTGGGATTGGCTTCAGCAGACCCTCGTGACCCTGTAGTTAGGCTATAGCGGGTTGGATAATGGATGGATGGATGGATTTCCATGACGCGCTTTGATAATTTTGCATGTTTCTTGTATTCTCTCCTGTGAGTTTATTTAAGAGTCCTAGACGGAGTCATTTCAATTGACATGTTGAGAATCTGGATAAGTCAATCCATTGGAGCAGAACCTTAAAAGCCTATTGTTTATAGGACCGTTTTTATTATTTTAAATATACCTTCCTCAGCATTAAACAATGTAGCTCAGTTCTTTTGTTTTCCCCCTAATGATTGTTTAATATTCTTTTGGTTTAAATGCTTTATGTCCATTGAACCCCATTTGCAACTTGAAGGAGCTGTAATTCAGTTAATTATTAATGCACACTATGAGAACTTACAATGCCAACTTTTACATTCTGCGTGACCTTTACCAGACCCTCCTAATGTGTTCATCAACAAGTATTAGGTCAGATTCTCCCCTTTTCAGCATTCCCAAATATTCCAAACTGACAAAAATACGGTGCACTTTTTTGCAGCTGTACCAGGTGTGGAAAGTCAGTGCCCTGCCAAGTGCATGACAACTAATTTGCTCTTGATTGAGCGTAATTCATCATTTTGTCAAAAGTAATGCTCTTGGCAAATACATTTTTAAGCTTAAATTAATTTATACCATCTGATTGTGGCCTAATTTGATTTGTAATTTGTTTACTTGAACCTTTCACCCAACCGTGGCTGCTTATCCTGCTTGAGGTGACAGCGTTCCTTATTATTTGATATAAATAATATATTTAAATGAGGTGTAGGCCAATTATCCATTCTTAAATGAGGAGCGAGGACTGTGACAGTTAAGCATTGCATCACAATAAAATTGTTATTTACACATTATAAGTATTCCTTCTAAGTTTGCATTTGCAATTAACTTCCAACTTCGCACGCATCAATACTGTCAATTCATAAATCATGCACTTGAGTATTTTCTTTTTTTTTTAGCCAGTTTAGTTCTACTACAATTTACATAATGACCACAGTGCAAATATAAACATTGAGAAATATCATTGTGGATTACTTATATGTATCAGCAAATGGGGTTTATGGGTATTTTTTGACATAATTGACAGGATACAAAAAGCATGCACACCAATCCTAACAATGAAAAAGTACTACTCTTTTTTTCTAAAAGAACAGTTGAAATTTGTAGAAATATCCTTCTGTGTCACCACCATTTAAATTCTTTAATACAGTGTCATAAGACTGAGTCATAGACATTATAACGGTTTGGGGCAGCCACCTGTATATTGTTTCCTGACTGCAAAAAGTTGATTTGAAATAAGCATGATGTGCATAAAACAGAGTCCAGAACAGAACTGACTGGCCTTGAGACAAAATGGCCGTTTTAAGCAAGAGTAGGGAAAATGACATCACTGGGTGCCGGAACCAGAAATGACGTCTTCATGCCCAGAAGTGATGTCATCGCTGGCGCCAGAACCAGAAGTGACATCATCAGTGGTGCCGGAATCAAGCGTTGATTTCCCAGGAATGGTCTGCAAGAGACTGAGAGAGACAGTTAGCACACTTCATTGCCCCTTGGTCTGGCATAGAATTACTATTATTTAGGCCCTTTACCTGTTTCCCATGCGCACGTGTGTGAAAATAGGTTTTATTGAGAATGCAAATTCGGAAGCACTATCTTTCCATAACAATAACCTTAACCAAAAATTAAGAAAAGTTAAAGAAAATTAAAAAGGTTATGATTAAGGAGTTTAGTAATTAATAGACTGAATGGGTTAGCTAGAGTTTAAAAATATACATATCTGATTTACTCACTGAGGCATACGTTTGTGAGAATCTGCTGGAAAAGCGAATTCATTTTCAATTGGTGTAACTTGTCAATGTCAGGAACATGTTAGTATTATTTTTGTGACTTTTTGCCCGATCTGCTATTTACTGTGGGCACAAGCATTTTGTGAGTGCAGACTGTGTGTTGCAGGGTAACTTCAGCACTCATGTCTTGTGGCTGCTCTGAAGTCTGCATGTAAAAGAAAGCATCGCACATTATGAAGTGAAGCTTAGATCACATGAAGTGAAGACGTACCAAGAGACTCAGCACTCAAAGAAACAAAGCTGTACCTTCAGAGTTAGAATGCTGGCTTTGAAAATCATTTCATTCTAACTTCAAGTCTGGTTTGTCCTTGTGATGTGGTGATGCTTTATAGAAAGACCATGAATTCAGCCTTCGCAAACATATGCAGTTTTTAATATCTGTAAAAAATTTGGGATTAACTTGCTTAGAGATCTTTATATAGACAACGTCTTTGCATCCTATGAACAATTACACTCCAAATTTAACATTCCAGCTACACATTTCTTTCACTATCTTCAAATTTGGAACTTTGTTAAACAGAACCTTCCCGATTTTCCTCATCTTGTACCCTCATCCATGCTGGAAAAAATATTGCTCAATTTCAAGGACTCAGACAACATCTCTGCAATATATAAAATTACTTTACAGTCCCTCCCTTTCAAAGATCCAAGAGGACACTGGGAAAAAGATCTCTCAATTAATATATCAGAAAAGTAGTGGAAAGTAGCAATGCAGAGAATTCACTCGAGCTCCATATGCGCAAAGCATACAATTATTCAGCTCAAAATTATATATCGAGCACATCTGTCTCACCTAAAACTCTCCAAAATGTTTCCAGGGTGAGAGCCAACCTGCGAACACTGTAATCAAGTCCCAGCCTCACTGGGTCACATGTTTTGGGCCTGCACCAAATTAACATCATTCTGGACCAAAATTTTTAATTACCTTTCAGACAGCCTTGGACTCACAATCCCTCCTAACCCATTAACAGCTGTGTTTGGGGTTTTTCCAGATGGGTTTAAAGTGGAGAAGGACAAACAAACTGTGACTGCATTCACTACACTTTTGGCACGCAGACTTATTTTGCTAAACTGGAAGAATCCTAACTCTCCTCTTTTAAGTCAGTGGGAAACCGATGTTTTATACTGTTTGAAATTGGAAAAAATCAAATACTCAATAAAAGGATCTGTACAGATTTTTTTCAAAACATGGCAGGATCTAATCAGTAATATTTTAGAATCAGCTCTTAAAGCACAGAGGAAGCAGTTATTTCTGTATTTCTTTTTCTTCTCCATTCACCTCTATTGGCTTATCAAACTTATCAATTTAGGTATGTTTACAAGCCTTAAGTTTTACTCCGTTGGCCTTGCACTCTCTCTCTCAGGGGTGGGGGTTGACTTGTTCTCAATCCTACTTTTTGTAAAAATTGATTGATTTGTATGGAATGATTGCAATAAAATTAATAAAATTTCAAAAAAAAAAAAAAAGAAAGACCATGAATATCATTTCATTTTCACTTTTTGTTTCGTTTTGTTCTGCTACCGTGATGAAAGATAAAAGACGTATTAACTGCAATGACTCTTTTAATGATCTAGGTCCTCATTTATAAAGCTTGCGTGTACACAAAAAGAGGCTTGAAATGTGAGTACACAACTTCCCACACAAACATGGGGATTTCTAAAAGAAAACTTTAACCCTTAAACTGCCACATACTTGGGGGTTAATGCACCCCTGGACACCAAATACTTTTTTGCTGCACTTTTTAAGTAAACGTCACAATTCATAAAGAAAAAGTGAAATTTTAATAGAACACATTTTTTTAATGCAAAGAGCATCACAATTACTGCAACACTGATCATTTTACACACTGACAATGAACTGTAAAAACTATTGAAAAAACTACTGGAGCAATGTGTACAAGGTGCAAATGACGCCATTGATGAAATTCAGTAAATCACCGAGCCAACTGTGCTTGAACTGGCTGCATGCAAGCACACAGAGGGCAACGCTGATGCGTGCAGGCTAGTCTAGTGCAGCGGCTGAATCCCAGGGACAGTGATGACTGCACTGCTGCAGTGCTGCAGTGGTCATGAGCTGGCTGCTCATGAAATGCATGGCACTGACTGATCAGCTCCGGCCTGCTGACAAATTGCACTGGGAAGCGACTATAGCCTGTTCCAGCGGTTTAAGGGTTAACTATGCTTACAGCAGCTCTCGCCCATGCATATGCAATATTTTAAAGAAGCTAGGAAATGACGACACCCTTGATCAAGTAGGGAAATGTAGCCAAACCAGATAATGACATAATTCATATCACCGAGCTGTTATTATAATATGTAATGATTTGACAAACATATTAAAGTTTAAATGTGATGAATATGACGCACAGATTTTATTTTAGTTCCCTTTAAAGAGGGGCCAATGCTGCATATTTGCACTGAAGAACTTTTTTGTTTTTATTTTTCCATCCCTTTAGACTATCTGTTGTCATTTCTCAGAGAACAGGCAGACGGGTCAGCTTCACTCTGTCATCCCAGCTGTGCTGGAAGCCTTTAATCAACTGACAAAGTCATACATCCTGTTTTTCATATGCTGTGAGTGCATATACATTTAACATGTTGTTGCCACTGCGGTGGGCTGGCGCTCTGCCCGGGGTTTATTTCTGCCTTGCGCCCTGTGTTGGCTGGGACTGTCTCCGGCAGACCCCCGTGACCCTGTGTTAGGATATAGCGGGTTGGATAATGGATGAATGGATGGATGTTGTTACCAACATAAAACGGTAATTTGCAGCAGTGTGTGTTTGACTAACATAATCAAAGCATTTACTACACTCATATTGCAATATGGGCGCCTAGCGAGAATGAAGCTGCTTTTGTTAACCATAAGCAGTTACATTCTATTAAAAAGGAAGTTCTCTGTGATGCCAAGATAAGATCAACAAACTTCAGGACAGCTCTGGCATAATGCTGCATAAAAAGCCATCTCCAATTACTGATGCCATTGAAATCAGAAAGGGTAGATGTGTTTTTTTCTTTCTCCTGTTACACACACACTCTGATGGTGACTAGCAATCCGCTTCATTGCCAGAGATTGGACCTTTTTCTTTTTTTATTTCAGGCATGGTGTGCCTGAAACTCATGGTATTCACAGCAGCTGTAACATGTTGCAATAACATCTTTTAAAGTAAGATTAATAATCTTCCCTCCTGTCATTCTATTGTGTTGTTTCCCAAACTAATTCATATCACTGTTACCCTTATTCCTTACCCATTTCTTGTAATTTTTAAATGTTTTTGTACATATAATGTTTCCGAACTTAGTTAAAATTCTCTGTAAAACACTATGCTACTGATTTTCATCTCATCATGCATACTGTATGTGTTTATTCTGTCCCAATTCAATAGGCTCAGTTCCTGCTTTGAAGTCCTCTTCCTGTTTTCAAAAAGCCAACTTTTGATTCTTTTATTCTGTCAGATTTATTTGTAGTTTCATAGCAGCATAAGAAATTTAGCAAATACGAGGAGACCATTCAGTCCATAGAGCTTATTTCGTTAACAAAAAGCTAAGTTGTTTCTCAGCATCTCTGCAAAATACTTTGGAAGTGTTGTCAAAGTTTCCATTTTAACATGATCAAGTTGTTTCTTCCAGACTCCCGTGACCCAGATCTTCCACTTTTATTGTTTATGCTCAATAACTTAACACCATTCGGTCAACCATCTGTTTAAATTATTGCACTCAGGATTTTAATGTGACATCATACTGAGGCAGGTACCATATGCATTGGGAATGATCTCATTCTTATCGCTGATGTCCCTTTGTGCTACTCTGTTTTGATCTTGATACCCAACTCCATATGAAGAAAATCCCTGGAGGTCTATAACATGTTTATCATGTACTGTATGGACCAGCCCTTGGTAACATCTGTGCATGCATTTCTCACTTGATACAGTTGAATACAAGTAAAAGTGAACTGGTCCTTGTGGGATCTTTAAACTAAAAAGTTTTACTTCTTTTCAGATAGAGCAAACTTTTGCCCTCTTCTGTTGTCAACGGCCTTGCAATTATGCTTAACATCTCTGTAACAGTGTGGATTTGTTCCTACCATCTACAGAACACTGCTGAAACTGACCCTTCCATGCATTCTGTGATGCAGAAGTATTCTCTTACACCTTCATTCTCTCTTGACTTGATTAGTGCAGTTCTATTTTAAATGACCCTTCCCAAATAAAAAACACCAACAAATTACAAAAAGCTGAAAATGCTGCTGTCAGAGTTCTGACCAGTCATTATGAACCGATGACTCCTCAGTTGTATTGATTACACTAGTATTAGGCTAAAAGCTGTGCATTTCTGTATCCTGTCATTTTTGCTTCTCACATACCAAACAGCTGGATAACAGACATTCTGAGGAGCCTTTTGACAATCCTAAACATCTAGTATGCTACAGTTGGCCAACACCTATTTTGCTTTGTGGCTCATAATCTCTAGATGTCTCCCAATAGAATTGCTCTTGCAGCTCTATCGGTGTTTGTTTTCTTTAGGACAACTGCTCCCTAGTTGGAATAAGTTCTTTTAAATTGCGGCGTTTTAAGTAACCAGAAACTATATAGATATAATGTAAAAGGCAATATCCCTCCCAAAGTGATTTGGCGGTAAAAATCACATAAAAGAAAGAATAACTTAGCTTTCTTTAATGATGATTTACGTGGCATAACAGATTAAAGGAAGCCATGACAACATTTTGTGTATAGTTTGTCATTTTCGTCACTGCGCTCAAAGGATTTTCCAGACGGATGACATCATCCATCCATCGGCTTCGAAGGGTTTGACTGCTCCCATCATATTTATATTGTCTTCTTCAAGTGTAAGCCCTTCCTTGGTTTCCAAACAAGGAGAGGAAAGGATTCAATTTCATCTCTAACAAAGGACAAAATAGCATATACCTGTTTTTAGACTGGCTATGCATTCCTCAAGCTGTCTCCGTCCACCTTGTCCTATGCTTGGTTAAGCACTTCTAAATGCTGAGAGCCTCTTTTGGCCTGGCCTGTACATGTGAATGAATTTATAAAATCATTTCTTGTACAGATCACAGTGACATTAAACTTACATTCATGTTACAGTGTGGAAATGTAAACTACACTTAAAATTAAAACTTTTTCACATACTGTAATCAGCTACATTGTATACTGTAAATCTACTCCCATACACATCGTTTTAGCCTCACCTATGTAGATTCTTATCCATTTGTTTCACTATATTTTATCAAGTGTTGAATGATGATTTGTTTTATTTGTTACTTTGAATTGTACACCTTCTGTCACGCTCTGTGATGCAGAGAGTCTACTGTATATGCTCTTGATTGCATCAGTGGAAGTTAGTGAGGATCCAGGGAGACAGATTGTCATTCTTCAGCCTTTTTAAAAAATGAAAGCACTGTTGAGCCTTCATAACAACATATTTGAGGTAGACACACCATGAGAGACCTGAAAATGATGTGCCCCCCAAGAGCTTAAAGCTACTCACTGTACACATAGCAGCTGACTCATGTCAATAAGCACATGACTCATTCCAAGTCTTCTAAAATCTACAGTCGGCTCCTAAGATTTGACTTATTAAAGAACAGATTGTTGTCCTTGTACATTTCATTGAGTAGTTTGTCTTCCTTCCTTTAGGCTGTCTAGTCATTGTTTTTAATCAGACTCACTAGCAATGTGCCATCAGCAAAAGATCCAATTGCCCAAAGATTATGAGAAAAGTTAAGCTCATTGACTAATGAGGTTAAATTAAGATGCTAAGCTTTAAGACTATATAAGGTACATTTAAAGAATATTTAAAGAAAATTGTGTGGAATGGTATTTGTTGATTAAGGAGCTTTTAAAGATTTTATGAAGATAAATTAAAATATAGATTAAACAGTTAAACTTACCATTAATTGAAACCATTAGAATTCTAGTGCTCAAGCAATTTATGGCTGCCTTGTAACTTGTTGTATTATAAAATGGTCTGAAACCCACCGAGATGTCATGTAGAATGTTACATCCATAATTTCTTTAATTTATGCTTGACAAATCCTCTGTGTATCATACAGTTCTTGATTATCCAAATTTTTCATCAAACCTAACTAACTTATAAAAGGCCTTATTAAGTTGAATAATAAATACACAATAGTTTACTTGGCACTTGTGAAATCCTGCAACCAAACACCAAAATCTAGGCCCAGGCTAGAGGCCCAATGTTCAAAAGGCTTCTCCCTAAAATATTAAATAGGCTTTGGCCTACACAGACACAAAAGGGGAAATCAAACAATAAAACATTCCTTAATAACCTTTTGAACCAAATATCAACAAGAAGAGAAAAAAATGTTAACATTCTGGCTTTTTGAAAATAAGATTTATTTATCACTAGCTGTGGTGTGTTATGATCGAAAAGGAAAAAAAAACCAAGAGCAAAGAAGAAGCTAAAACACAGAGTTTGACTAAAAGGCAACCCAAGCAACAAAATCCAGTCCACAAGTTCACAGATATTCTTAAAAGGAACCCATTCTGAACGCCAATCTGAAGCATTCACCCCTCCACCCTCTAAGCAGATGGCAGAGCTTAATTTCTATCTCATGAGATGCTGGAGCTCATATGGACTGCCTGGGGGTGGGTGACAGTGGCATTTTGGACACCATAGAGCAGCGTGGTTAACACTGAATTATGCCATCGGCTTAATAAATACATGAAATCACTACTTTTTACACTCATACTTGCACATAAAAATGAGTGTAAAATTTGGATATCATGCAGTGTTAAATTGTTTTGTTGTTCACACTTTGTGCTGTAGACTCATATTGGAAGTTTTACTGTCCTGGTCTAATGCGTCTTTGTCCCTACTGATTTACTTCTCTTTTTCCTTTTATGTCTCAACCTCCATGTCACCATCTACAGCCAATCTGCCAGAACAGATTTTTTTTTTATTTTACTACAGCTGACTTAGTTTTATGAAGACCCAAAAAAGTCTTTGTTAAAGTTTGTTACATAAGAGTAAATGAGTAATTGATGCATTTTTGTAGTACATAAATTAAAGTGTTACCAATATTTTTTATTATTACCTAATAGAGTCTTGATTTCCACTTATACTTCCATGTGCGATGCAGACAGCAGCCTTTTCCGTAAACTCTCTTTTCTAGTTTTTGATAAACTTTTTATTTTAAGATTAACTGTGATCTGGCATCTTGCTACTTTAAATTTTAATGGACTTTTAAACTGCAGTTATTGTAAACCTGACATTTGGCTTGTCTTAACTGCCTTTCATACAAGCTACAGACTTGATAAAGGTCACAGGATGAATGTAGAACATCTGAAGGCTATCTTACATCTGTAACATCTGAGAATGTAAGAGGCTTTGAGAATGTAAAGTAGCATATATTAAATTTTCCCATATTCTGCTGGTAGCTCTGTGATTAATGCTGTCTAAGGAGCTCTGTTATACCTTACACCTATAGCTCGTCCAAGAATGGAAAGGATAAAGATCCAAAGTGAGGATAACAATAAAGTGGAAAGCTTTCAGATCTGGCTTACATCAATATAGCGATCACATTTAAATAATTTGAATGATCCGTCGCAACTCATGACAAGTCACAGTGAGTTTAGGTACTATGTCATTTGGGTATGCGAAGAACCAGCATAAACTTCTTATTTCATTTGCTATTTAATACTGGATGGGTTTCAGCTTATTGGACCAGATTGAGTGGAAAATGCAGGAGGGGGACTGGACATCTATGTGAAAGAGAAATGATAAAAAGCGTGCACATTCAAATTAGAACTAAAATGCGTAATCTTGACATTGAAATACTAAATGATTCGTCCAAGTTACTGCCCAGAGAGATAAGTCACATTATCCTTGTTAACTGTTTTTAACTCAGCGACAAAAATGATTCACCTTGTTACCAAGACTCTAATGATGGATCATTCTGACTGTACAATGCTGATGACTTCAAGCAGGAAAACTTTGGAAGGAGCAAATATTTATCAACATGTTCCATTTGTGGCAACAACAATCTGGTCCTAAATCTATGGCACAACTGGACAGATCTGAAAACATCTTACTCCCACTTACAAGTTTGTTACCAGACGGCAGCAGCTCTCTTATTATCCAAGCCAGAAGTCTGTATGGATGTGTTTAGGGGGTTGTGGTTTGTTGTAATATTTTTTCATGAGGTTCAGTAAAGTTTTAATTTCCTCTTGGGAAAAAATAAACTATCTATCTATCTTGTACTGTTTGTAGAAAATAAATGGAAAATAAAAAGAAAAAAACAAAACAAAATGCTGCTTTTCTTTTAAAATGGGAGGATGGATTTACGAGGGTTAATGAATGCGAGGAGTTAAGGGTGAGTTGGTCTGAGATTAAAAACTTCACACACCCTCTTTTTTTCTTCATGCATCTGCTTCCTCTTGTTCAGCAGCTTGCAGGCCTTGCATTACAGTAAGCCAGCAGATATGGCATAGCAGGGCACAAACCCTCAGTCAGCTCTATGTCATGTCAGCTTTGAGTGGAAGAGGCTTCCTGTTAAAAACACGGAAATAAATGTGAAGCACACAGCACTTCTGGTGAGCAGCCTGTGTGAGGTGAAAGTGTGAGAGTGGGTGTTTGTTGAGTCATTTTGAAATTGAAAAGCTGCTTTCTTTCATAAGTCACTGTAAAACCATTTTATTTGCATATAAAGCCACAGCATTTGGGATTTACTGCTGCCCAGCCACAGACAATTACCATTTATCTAGTTGTGAATTTCATGCAGGCATTAAGTAAGCTAAAGATAATGTAAGATGAATTTTGGGAGAGCTTTGCAGATAAACATTCACGTCATCAGCATAGCAGTGAAACAATAACAAAATAAATAAAATTACTTTTAGAGACAGGACCTTTAGTTTTAGGACTAAATTAATTTATGTATGTTAAGGATTTTTTGGACCATTTGGAGCTGTACAATATCAAAAAATATGAAAAGGCCAAGAGAGGTTATAGAGAGGAGCCATCTGCATTCAACAAAACGACAGCATTAACAGTTTCAAACTGTTCTCTTTGTTGAATTCTACATTAAGGTTTATTTAATTATCCATTTAAAACACAAATTTTACATATATTTTACTGAACAATTTTCCTATGTGACTCAACTTTTGTATTCTGTTTATAGAACTGTTAAATGAAAACCAGGATGTGCTGAACAATTTACCAACTTGATTAAAAGAATGTATTGTTAATGCGGGAGCTAATTTGAAAAACGTTATTTATAAAACATAATGCTCTGCAAGACAAGGTAAACAAATTGAATCAATTAATTTTTGTAACTACTTTATTTCTCATGTAACTCAATACATCCAAAATGTCTGTGAGGAAAAGCACACAACACGTCACAACACTGCAGTGCCACCACATTATAAAGATGAATTTATTTTTCTTACCTAAAGCGAAGCTCACACTAAGCATTTACACTGGTAGTGATAAACAGTGCCTCAGAAATCTACTCTGTGATGTTCCAGGTCAGCTCCACACTCCTTCATTGCTTCCAAGAGCCCGTTGAACCCAGAAAAGTCTATATGTACCCGAGGATGAGCTGGGCAAATGAGGACATTCACAGTCAGCAAGGGGTTGTTGCAAAGTAGTAATGTGTTTTTATTTTAAATCAAAATACGAACAGTGTCCAAAATGTGTAGTGCATTCCAGTCAATAAATAACCCAATAAAAATGACGGTGAAGGTGGAGGTTAAAAATCAATAATTGAATCCAATAAAATGAAGTTAGAAGCCCAGGCAGACTCTTCTTTTAAAACCGTCACAAGCCCCTAATGCCCCTGCCTAAAAGCTGTAGTCTGCTCAGCTTATCCCACCTGGACCTGGCAGCCTGAGGAGACACCCACTGACAGCTGCAGTCCTCCATTGATCCCTAGTTCAGGATTTTACTGTCAGCTCCTCAGCATCCATAGGACTCCCTTCCAAACCCCACTCACGTCTCCCTCATCTAGTTTATCGGCGTCTTCACGGGAGACGCTGCATGACAGAGCCACTCCAACTTCCCTGCATAGCTCTAAGGAGCGCCCCTTCTCTATTTCCATACTCAAGTGCAGGGCATACTACCGACTACCTGCCTCCATTCTTCCCAACATGGATTCAATTGATGCTGCCTGACTTCAGCCTTAACCTCTGTTCCTTTATTCTGTTTTCTCTCCTCTTTTTGATCTCATCCTTTCCTTTCTGCCATGCAGGCTTCCTTTATAGCCCCGATCGTGTGCAGGTGCTATCCTCCACCTACTCCAAGGTGTGAATGAAGCACTTGACTGACCTATTAGCAATTGCACATGAAGGTGCGATCAACCAAGCACCCCAAACAACCTCGGAGTGGCGTGTACAAATCAGCTAAACGACGTCTCATGCATATCATTATCACCAACTTGTTATTTGAATCTGCATCAACATGACAAAAATATTAAACATCAAAAGTGATAATTATGATTTACAGGCTCTATTTTAATTCCCTTTTAAGAAAGTCAATGCTACGTATTTGCACTGAAGAATGTTTTTTTTTGTCACTTCTCAGAGAACTGGCTAACATGTCAGGAATATCTCAGCCAAGCTTCATTCCATGATGCTCACTTTACTGGAAACCATTATCTGACCAACGAGGCACTACATCCAGCTTTCATATAAAGAGGATGTGGATACATAAAAATACAATTTGCAGCAGCATCTAGTTCTCCTAACATATTCAGAGCATTTTACTGTGCTCATATTGCAGTAAGGGCTCCCAGCAAGAATGAAGCCGCTTTTGTTAACCATTACCCGTGACATTCCATTAACACACAACTTGTCTGTGATGCCAAGATGAGGCTGACAAATGTCATGGCTTGGTGGCCTTTGTCAGACCATGATTCTCTTTTTTTTCTGGGGCAAAGTGGCTTTTCAGACATGATGGTGCTGTACAAGGTGGCTGGGTTGTTGGTAAGTTAACTGGCTGAACCCCCAGTTTTTCTACAGCCTACAGATAGATAGATAGACAGATAGACTATTCACTGTAACAGCACTCATGTTATTACAGTACATTGCCTAGAGGGGGCTGGGCAGTCTTGTAGCCTCGGAACCCCTGCAGATTTTATTTTTTTTCTCCAGCCGTCTGGTGTTTTTGTTGTTATTTTTTTGTCCTCCCTGGCCAATGGACCTTACTTTTATTCTATGTTAATTAGTGTTCCCTAATTCTGTTTTCTTATTTATTTTGTCTTTTTTTTCTCTTTCTTCATCATGTAAAGCACTTTGAGCTACATCATTTTTATGAAAATGTGCTATATACTGTAAATAAATGTTGCTGTTGTTGATGTAATGCCAGCTACCCACACACATGCTGACACTCTCCTCAACCCCCAGAAAGCAGAGGAGAAGCTTGTGCAATCAAATGCAGAGTGCAGCCAGATACAATTGAATGCAGGTGGTGGGATCTTGATGCATCATTAGGGGGGATGCTCTACTAGCCAATGAACCTCTGCAGCATTGTGATTGCATTTGTGGGTGGTTGTTTAGCACAGTGTTTCCCAACCTCGGTCCTGGGGGCACACTGTGGCTGCAGGTTTTTGTTCCAACCAGATTTCTAATCAGTAACAACAACTGATAACACTGATCTCATTTAATTAGCTGGTATTATTTTTCTTTTATTCTACATTCAGAAAAGCACAGCAGCATGATTTTTACATTTATAAGATATTTAGAAATATTTCTGCTTTTGCTATAGATTTAAATGCTTAACTCTCTTTTGTTGATTTCATTATATTTTGACCTTTCTCTGTGCAGTTTTTCCCCTTTGTTGTATCTTATTAATGACAATTAAAATTCTTTTATCCTTTGATTTATTCTTAAATTCCTAGGCTTTCAAGCATTTCAGGTGTCTATCCCTTGAGCAGGAGAACAGTTTGTGCGTATATGATTCCGACAAGAGACACAACAGTCAAGGGTCAGTAATAGTTTGTAATTATTGTAATACTTTTATTGTGCAAATGACTAACAAACAGAAATGCAGGAAGAGCAGGTAGTTCTAATGAGGTATGGTACACTAACTTAGTGAGTCTTAGCATTAATCAAAAAGCTGAGAACAAACAGGCATCTCTTAGATGAACAGGCAGGTCATTCCATGGTTTTGGTGTGCTGTAGTTAAAACTTTAGCCTCCTAGTTTTATATTAATGCTTACAGACCAGCATCTTGAGATGATGTACTGTATGTTCTGGTTTGTATGTAATGATAATTTTAGATAGATTGATAAGGTCTGTGCCATATAAAGCTTTACATACTGAACTGTACTTTTATAGTAAAGAGTACAGTGAAATTCTTTCTTGCATGGGCCAATGAACATGTAACATGTCGACATAATGGCCGAAGCCATTTAAAGATGTCCGCTGCTTTACAGGGTTATTATGGTCTTATTTACAGTGTACACAGTGCTGTCAAATTCTTACTTTGATGTGCTAATCAAAATGTAAAATGTCAATGAAAGAAGAATTGCTAAAATTGTGTCAAGAAGAACACACTGTGGTTATTTTACTATGTTAGATAAACAATGTTATTCTCATTCATATTTCAGTCTGACCTTTCAAGGGTGTTTCCATGTGTTTTTGTTTTTTTTAACAGGCAATGTGCAAGCCAGATACATGGAACATTATTCTTTTTTTTAATTGATTTTAAGTCAGTGAATATTCCATTTATGTTTGCTTTCTGGTAATATGTTTAACTTTTTTCCTTTAAGTGGCACAAAGGTTTTTGTGTTGTTGACACTAAATGAAAATTGTTGTTAACTTGTAATGTATTAAATCTCAATTTTCATTGAGCCTTAGTGAATGGAGGTGATCTGTGCATTTACATGTACACATATTATCAGGTTAAGGTGATTGAACCAGTTAAAGCAGAAACCTGTGTGTTTATATGCGCATGTAATCTTCTAGAGTTCTCCTTCAGCAAAACTCTCCAACTTCCTTAAAATGAACAAAAAAAGAGTTAAACATCATCTTCAACCACTGTTAAGGTTTACATGGCTACAAAATCAGATTATTTGTGGAGAAATCTACCTCTGTTAACCAGGTTTCTAAGAGGCCAATAACCTGATTTCTCTAACCAGAATAAGGGTTTAAAAATTTGGTTTCTGTGAATAACCAGTTTACCTAAGGGCATGCAAATATGCTAACTGTTCAAGTTTTGTATTTGTAAACACTTCAACGACTGAGAAAATGCTGATAAACTGAAAGTCACCAAAGTTGGGTGGAAGTTTCTTATGCTTAATGATAATTTTTACAGCATGGCAAAACAGAACACAGACTTCAAATGCAAGTAGGTACCTTTTACAATAGAAAACAATGAGAATGGAGACCGAGACACTTAGGGCTTGTTAAAAAAAGTGAACAGCCACATAGACAATGTAAGGACAATACTTCAGAATGTATCTTGAGAAATCATTGAGAAAGTGAAAAATCAGGACAGTTTAGGTGGGACAGCAGAAAAAGATTTCTCCAAAACGAGTTCTAAAGACACCTCCTTGTTGGACACTGACTAATTTTAGAAAAATGACTGGGTTGAGAGCTCAATGGCAGAGGAAGGAAAGCCAACATTTTTAAGAAACAGAGAGGAACACACAGGTAAGGTGAAAGGGAGTTTTTAATTTTGATCCTTCACTAGGGATCAGGACCTCTATGGTCCTTTATTAGAGGGAGATGAATGACAAATTTCTGTTGCAATCGAGAGTATTTAGACTTTAAGCATTTAAATTGTAGCACATACATATTTTAATATTTCAGATATATGAAGCAACTATTATTGTGTACTTTGTATATCTACCTCATGAAGTAAATCATTACATTTCTTATGAACACCTCAAATTAGGGAGGATTATTCCAATTTGGACTTTTTGCAATTTATTCTGAGTTGGAGAGACATGCAGCTGACATAACCCAATATTTTTATGTTTTCCTTTTTGTGGTTACTTTTATAGTACTATACCAAAGCCCACTTAGAGAATGATGTAATGACATCAATCTACAGTATTTGGTAAGAAAATCAGATAACACACACATGCATACTAATTTAACTGAGTTTTGTGTAATATTCTGAATATTAGTTTTCTGGAATAAATGTTAATGAAAATGAAGTTTTCAGATGTAATGGAAAAAGAGAATTTGAAAGTGACTTCTCCGTTTCCACTTCATCGGTGTGGAAAACAAGGTATCATGTAAGGAAACCCTCTGAGTGGGATTTCTTTGCTGATTGTGCCATTTGTCTATCCTTCCACTCAGTGCGATTATGTCAAAGGATGATCCATCCAAACACCAGACCATCTTTGCTCATTTTCAGGAGTATATTGTTTAATGATACTGAGATAAACACATTTTATTGGGTGGTAAAACAAGTACTTTTTATCTAAGACCAGTGTTTCAGCCAAGCTCCTCCTCTTAAATTTCACATGGCCGCAGAAGTATATGTAGTTCTGTTGACATTTGTGTCTTGCCCAGTTTTTGCTACACGTTCTTTTATCCACTCAATGTAATCCCTCTGTCTAGGCAGAAGAGGTGATGTGTACTTTGTGGAAGGCAGAGAGTCTGACAAATGCTCTGCTTGGCAGGTCAGAAGAACTGATTGCCCAAGGAGAAAACCTCAGGCTAGAGTAGGATGACAGCATATAAGACTTAAATCCCCGAGGCAGCTTCCCTTGGCTAACTTTCAGTAAAACTCTACTTGCATAATCTGGTTGTCTGAGGCTTTGGAAGGCATGTACTTGGGCGAATTTCAAGGAGGACTGAAGTTGCTAAAACTCTTTATTTTTAAGTGTGATTCTTTTTTTTAGTGATACAGAATTTAGCGATGACTTTTGGACATCATCACTCGATTAGTGTTAATGCTGCTCATTCTAGCTTGCTAAAAACTAAAACAATGTCTTTTAATTGCATTTTAAAATGTCATGATACCTTTAAGAACAGTATGGTGAGCACTGTTGCCTCACAGCTCTGGACAATTGTGTTCAAATGCTGATCCACTTACAGGGGAGTGTGGAGTTTACTTGTGCTTCATAAGTCTGTGTGGGTTTTCCTTCTATATCCTGATATGACTGTGTTAAGTGAGCTGGTGGATTCAGACTTTCCAAGAATAATGAAATGTAGGAGTGTCAGTATGCCCTGTTATTGACTGGCATATCTTATCTGAGGGTGGTTGCTGCTTTGTACTTCATGCCACTGGGTTAGGCAATACAATACAATAGAATACAATTTGGTTTTGTATAGCCCCCTTCAGTGAGTGCAGGTATAGAGCGCTGTGAACAAATTCTAAGTTAAAATGCAAATATAGATTATATTAATTACTAAATGCAGAATTAGCACATAGAATGAAAAAGATTTGTTGAAGAACACAGAAAACTAAGTAGAAGCTGATAAACAAAAATGAAAACTAATAATATCTGTCCAGTGAATAATTTTTGAACTACAGGTAAAGTTCTGTTAACAATGAACTCCCAGGGACTTAAAAAATATTTTGTTGTAATGAAAATTTCGTTGTAATGAGATTCTGTATTTGTTACTATAGTGCTTTCTTTAACTTGCGCCCAGGCGTTTGCAATCATTTCAATAGCTTCTTTCACGTTCATTTTAATCTCCTCCTGCCTACAAGTTATGCTGATGAGAATTTTTCTCAGCATTTCCTTGCGATAATACACTTTCAGGGTGTGAATGATGCCCAAATCCAATGGCTGAAGCACTGCTGTGCAATTGGGTGGGGGGAATTCAACGCGAACATTATCTAAATGTGGAAGCATGTTGTGGGCAGCGCAGTTATCAATCAGCAGCCGAATCATCCCTTTCTTCTTCATATTGTGAGGTTTCTGAACTCTTTAGAGATGATTTGATCAGATCAGTGATCAAGTAATCCTGTTATCTGCATTTACATTGTACCTTGCACCACCCACCGATATCTTTTCTGTTTGCTTTGGCGGAGAGATGCAGCATAGCTTTGAGCTTTCTGTTGCTTCGGCAACAGATAAACAGTCTTCCATAGACATGGAGATCACACTTCGGGATGCTCTTCAGCGTGTCGTCCAGTTAGGGGAGGTCCCAAGAGAGTTTACAAACCTCACATTTTTTTGAATGAGTGCCACATTAATAGGAATGTTTCTTGAATGAATATCATTGAATCACATAAAAACTGCTTTTTTGACATCTTCAAATGCAGCAGTTCACATATGTTTGCAACCCAAGATTTTTTTTTCTTTTTTTGCTCAGTCTTTCAAGAAAGTTGACAGTGTCAATGGCAAAATTCCGAATCCACTGGCAACGTCTTTTTTCTTTTTGCAGCAATCGAGAGCTGCAAAAATGTAAAGTTTTTTTTCTAATATGAACTGTTATCGTTTTTTCATGTCTGCCGTTTCTATAGGAGGGTGACAGTAAGATAAATTCCAATGGATGTTTTTCAAATGTTGACGAGCAATAAGCAAAAGGTATCAGTAAAAACTGCCCAAAACAAAACGGCCAAAAAAAAAACAAAACAGTATGAGGAAAGTTCAAAGAAAGAAAAAAAAATTACAGTGTTTCTGTTTGGGGATTGTTGTGCACAACTGAGCTGTGGCCACAGAACTAACTGCTCTGTGGATGATTCATTCAGGCTTTTCAAGGTCTTTGGGGCACTTCGTTGTAATGAAAATATCTGCTGAAAGTACTTCGTAGTAACGAGATTTCTATAGACTTGCGTCATATGGGGTAACTGTCGGGACCATAAAAATACTTCGTTGTAATGAAAATTTCGTTGTAAAGATATTCGTTGTAACAGAATTTTACCTGTATGTCTGGTTGACAACAGAAGAGATCAGAATTGTAAAAGAGAAAGTCAAAGACAAAATCAGACACAGCCACAGTCCTGTGGACAATGGCCAACTGGCTGCCCACTCCTTGGCATTCTTATCATGGAATCTGTACTGGGTGATCCAGTCTGATGACAGAAGCTTTCCATCTGATGATTCCCAGTTCCATTATCTGAAATGACGTTTTCATAGGCAGAAGAACAGATTTGCAGGACAGCAGTAGTCCCAAGTGCCACATCAAGATGCCAAGAACAGAAACAAAACAGAAGAAAATTAGTAACAGTTTAGGAATATTGTATTACTTATATTTTGATACACATGATTAAGAAACAGAGATTAAACTTGCACAGCTAATCAGCAACTCTAGTCAGGGTATGCTAAACTGAAGTAGTGAGTCTTCAGCTTGGATTTAAAAGCTGAGACTGGAAGAGCATCTCTTCTATTAGCAGGCAGATTTTTCTGCAGCTTCGGAGCCCTGTAAAAGCTTTATTAAGCCTTGGAATTTTAAGTAAGCTGATATATCGAAATCTTAATGTGCACTCTAGTTTGTAGTTAATGGTTAAGTTCGGGAAATTAAACAGGGCCTTGTCCTTTTAAATTTGTATATGTTAAAAGGAGGATTTCGAAATCAGTGTAACAACTGATTTTCTAGTTCATGTAATAATTTCTTGCAGCAGCATTTTAAATTAACTGAAGACTGCATAAAGAATGATTAGAACAGCCAGTGAATAATGCATTGCAGTAGTCAGTCCTTCTAGAAACAAATGAATGAATTAATTTCATATTATCCTACATATTTAGAAAATTTTAATCTTAATTTGACATCATTTTTCAGATGGGAAAAATACATTTAACGTAGTTTTGTGATATGTTTTAAATGGCATGATAGTGTTAAAGATAACACCTAAACTGAGTGCTAATTCAATAAAACTAATGGATACCTTATAACTAAATAACTAAACAAGGCAAGCACAGTTCCCAAGAGCTCAATGATCCCCAAAGAATCTGAACTGGAATAAGTAGTTCAGAAAAATCAATGCATTTTTTGAACACCTTATAATCAAATTCAAATAATGTAACATTTATGAATGACTATATCTCTACAAGTGTATTGAAAAAAATGGGAAAGTCCAAAGGACAGGTAAAAAAAAATCGTTATTCTCAGTAAAAGAAGTCTGAGGCCATCACCAGGAGGAATTTTTTTTGTAAATATTTAAAATCTAGGTTACCTGCGAGCAATAAACCACCATCTTTAATAGTGTCAGAAATATACTGTCCCACATAGAGTGACTGTTAAAGACACACTATGTGTCAAAGGATTATTGTGAGTAAGAAATGAGCAAGGAGTTGACTTTGAAGCAAATAAACAAGGTTGGACAGACCAGAGGATCAGAGACAGGAAGGCAAAGTGAATCTGGTGAATATGAAACAAGAGGCCAAGATGAAGCTGGAGTACAAAGTCAGAAAGAGGGTGTGACGAAAATTCAACATAAAAACCCTAACACTAGTGCCTACTTGAAAATTAAACTAAATATAACTATGAATTTCAAATAGGTTGGAGGATCCAATGAGGAGTGAAGATGAGTGTTTGTGTTGCCCTTGTTTAACCAGTTTAAAATGATGTTATTAATTTAGATTTCTTTTGTCTTTGAATTGTTATTTTTCAGATTTTCATGTATTTTTTTGTAATGCATGTAATTATGTATTATCTTTTTAAATATCTCCATGTCATGTATTTTGTGTGTGGAGACCCAGGAGGTGAAGCCACACTGATATTACCACTCCAAAGCCCCAGCATTGGGCTATTTAGGTAGAGTAAGCTCTAATCAGGAGGTCATTGTGTTTGAAGGAGATTTATTGTATTTTAAGGGGACATTTTTCTGGTTTTGTGATCATTTTGCTCTTGTTATTTGTTTATTTTTTTGTTATTAAAGTCTTCATTTATAAAGATCCTTTGTTTGACCTTCTGTCTACAAGCTGGTGGTTTGTGGTCTCTCTCCCGCTTGTGAGGATTATTTTAGATGTATATTTTTCCAGCTCCTCATGTGTGGGACCTGATAGGACAGTAGGTAATAGTTCTGAGTAAGCTGGACTAGCTGAGCCTCTTCTGAGCTGGCCAAAGAAATTGTGCCTATGTTTTTACTATACTTTAGACTACAACTCACAGCAACCCTGTTTATATTTCACATCCCGTGATGTCAACACAGCAATGAATGTGACTCAATGCAAAATTACTTTGTGCTTAATAAAAATAGAATAAAATGATAATGAAAATTACCTTTTTATTTTCCAAACAAATTGTGGAATTAGAATCTACACATATATTTTTGCCTTTTAAGCTTTTATATTCGTATATGTACGATGCAAACTGATGCTGGAACAGCAACAATAAACAACATGACTGTGCCCATGGAAAAAATGAAACAAAAATTCACTCTCCATTCTTCCTATTGCAGAATTCTACAGGTATGGTGTAAAAGATGATATTCTCCCCAAACCCTTCCAATGAAATTTGCCTTTAAAACAGCTTTGCCAGTCCTTCCCAACGAACTGGTTTCCCCCTAATCTTCCCAGAGGTTCATCAGCCACATTCACAGACCTCATTACAAAGTCCTGGGGCCTCGTGTATAAACAGTGAGTATGCACAAAAATGTTGTGTACACCCATTTCCACACTCACATTGCGATGTATAAAAACTAATCTTAGTGTAAAGCCATGCACATTTTCATGTCAGGTCAATCCCTTGCGCACGCAAGTTCTCCTCTCAGTTTTACAAACAGGCAGCACCCAGCATCAAAGCAGTGCTACTCTTCCCAGCTTTATCAAATACACTGACATTAACTGCGTATCATTTTTTAGTTTAAGGCTTCTGATTGTAATCAACCTGTAACCATATAATGGTACACAGAATGGCCAAACTATTCCAAATACTATAGCTGCTTTAGCATTATCACTGTCAGTGCACCACTCAAAGTATTTAACTCACTGTATCTGAATGTGGAATCACAGCTGTACAGCAGCTGATCGGAAAGCTCTACTACAGATTGTGTCAAGAACAGGGAGAAATATTGGGATAGAGCTTCCAGCACACACTGCCTCAGCCATTTGTACAGTCTATTCTAACTTCTCCCATTTGGCAAACGCTTTAGAGCCTTTCCTGTACAGACCTCGTGGTTCAGAAACAGTTTCATCCCAAGAGCTCTAAATACACTCAATCAGTCCATCAGGTGCTCCCAGTAGAACTCTTTGTACTTATAAGTACAATTGCCTCACTGTAAACTTACATTACAGTGGTAATATTGCACAAACAGAGCCACTTATGTTTCATATTGTATATTTTTCACTGATTTTTATCCTATTTTTATTATTATTCTTGTTGTTATTTTATCATTTTACAGGAAAATAAGTGTATGGAGGATTTGCATATTGAATCTCATTGTGCCATACAATAACAATAAAGGAATTAAATTCAATTGAGAGTGCGTATTTACAGATGACAACGACTGGCTTCTAAGTCAATTTAGATTTCCAGGCGCTATCTTCGCGGAGCTCTTTATATCATTTTAAAGATGAAATGCATTAAAGTATATATATTACTTTATATAGATACATTTGAAACTTCATTTAAATAATGTATATTGTTAATGATTAAATATGCAAGGAGTTGGTGGGCAGTGGTAGTAATGAGCTGGCGCCCCGTTCAGGGATCTACCTTGCGCTGTATGCTTGCTGGGACTGGAGCGACCCAGGATGGATAGATGGATGGATGGATGGAACTACGAAGATATTTCAGTGTTCCTTAAAAGTTTTGAAGAATCACTTACAGATGGCTTGACATTTATTAAAGAGCTGATTGTTTGGTGATTAGTTATTTGGAGAAAGAAAAGGAAGGACAGGAATCAGGGGTTAGTACATTTGAAAGAGACAATACTGCTACAATAATTTATTTTATTGAGGGTTGTGCATGGGGCAGCAAGCATCTTGTGGGAGGCAGGAACAATCTCTGGAAGGGGCGCCAGCTCATCGCTACCACTGCGCCAACGTGCCTCAATATTTTATACATGCTTTAATTTCTATAATCATGAAAATGATATCAAGGGTACATCTTAGTATTTAAATTGTTCAGAGAGTTGTAACATCATGAATGTAATGAAGGCCTGTGCATTGGAGCTGGGGAATCCTCTATAGCGCATCTTCAACCTGAGCCTGGAACAGGGGAGAGTCCTGTGGCTTTGGAAAACATTTTACATCACCCCAGTCCTAAAGGTATCTCGTCCTAGTGAGCTGAACGACTTCTGGCCTGTCATTCTGACGTCACATGTGATGAAGACCATGGAGCAGCTGCTGCTTCACCACCTGAGGCCACAGGTCTGACACACCCTCGACAGTTCGCATACCAGGAGAAGGTAGGAGCGGAGGATGCCATCATCTATATGCTACACTGATCCCTCTCCCACTTGGACAGAGGCAGTGGTGCTGTAAGAATTATCTAGCACCTTCAACACCATCCAACCTCTGCTACTTAGGGACAAGCTGACAGAGATGGGAGTAGATTTATACCTGGTGGCATGGATCGTGGACTATTTTACAGACAGACCGCAGTATGTGCGTCTCAGGAACTGCAGGTCTGATATTGTGCTCAGCAACACAGGAGCGCCGCAGGGGACTGTACTTTCTCTGGTCCTGTTCAGCCTATATTCATCGGACTTCCAATACAACTCGGAGTCCTGCCACGTGCAAAAGTTCTCTGATGACACTGCTATCATGGGCTGCATCAGGAGTGGGCAGAAGAAGGAGTATAGGAACCTAATCAAGGACTTTGTTAAACGGTGTGACTCAAACCACCTACAACTGAACACCAGCAAAACCAAGAAGCTGGTGGTGGATTTTAGGAGGACCAGGCCCCTCATGGACCCCATGATCATCAGAGGTGACTGTGTGCAGAGGGTGCAGACCTATAGCTGGATGATAAATTGGAGACTGGACTGCCAAAACTGATGCTCTGCGCAAGAGAGGACAGCGCCGACTATACTTCCTTAGAAAGCTAACGTCTTTCAACATCTGCAATAAGATGCTGCAGATGTTCTATCAGACAGTTGTGGTGAGCAGCCTCTTCTACGCGGTGGCGTGCTGGGGAGGCAGCATAAAGAAGAGGGACGCCTCATGCCTGGACAAACTGGTGAGAAAGGCAGGCTCTATTGTAGGTATGGAGCTGGACAATTTGACATCCGTGGCAGAGCGACGGGCGCTGAACAGGCTCCTGTCAATCATGAAGAATCCACTGTATCCACTGAACAGTATCATCTCCAGACAGAGAAGCGGCTTCAGCGACAGACTGCTGTCACTGTCCTGCTCCACTGACAGACTGAGGAGATCGTTCTTCCCCCACACTATGCAACTCTTCGATTCCACCTGGGGGGGTAAACGTTAACATTATACAAAGTTATTGTCTGTTATACCTGCATTTTTATTACTCTTTAATTTAATACTGTTTTTATCAGTATGCTGCTGCTGGAGTATGTGAATTTCCCTTTGGGATTAATAGAGTAGCAGTGGTAGTGCTGCTGCCTTGCAGTTAGGAGACCTGGGTTCGCTTCCCGGGTCCTCCCTGCGTGGAGTTTGCATGTTCTCCCCGTGTCTGCGTGGGTTTCCTCTGGGCGCTCCGGTTTCCTCCCAGAGTCCAAAGACATGCAGGTTAGGTGGATTGGCGATTCTAAATTGGCCCTAGTGTGTGCTTGGTGTGTGGGTGTGTTTGTGTGTGTCCTGCGGTGGGTTGGCACGCTGCCCAGGATTGGTTCCTGCCTTGTGCCCTGTGTTGGCTGGGATTGGCTCCAGCAGACCCCCGTGACCCTGTGTTCGGATTAAGCGGGTTGGAAAATGGATGGATGGATTAATAGAGTATCTATCTATCTATTTGATGTATTCTGTGTCCTGTCGGCATCAAAGAAAGCCCGTTTAAGAAGCACGCACTGATTCACACATGTAAGAGTACATAGAATACAAAGCATTTAACATATTTAACGTGCTACTTTAGATACAATGGCATTTGAGAAACTATTAAATGATTTTAAGATGAAGTTTATGACATTCTACTTTAATGACAAAATAAATTACATGATTAAAATGGAAATTTCTACCTTTTTTCACACTGTGTCCCAGTTTGTTTCTTTTCTCTCTACCCTAATGCGCTTCCATATGACACTCAGACGGTGGGCTATGACTCACCTTTTCATGGTGACTTTAATATCTGACCACTTCTTATTTATTTCGGGCACTGTGCAACTTTCTGAACTTGAACTTTCGAGTTTCTTCACCACTCTGTCACTTGATCAACTTCCTTTTGTCATTTTCCTTTTTCCTTGCCTCTACTGCTTCTTTATCCCCATGCTTTTGCCATTGTTTTTTCACAGAACGCAAAACATAAAAGGCTATTTATATTGATTGGTGTATTCAAAGAGTTGGGGTGGAGCGACAGGCGCATGCAAGAGCATTACTTTTCATGGTGACCTGGATTTATGGAGCAGAAGAACATGGAAGTTGGCGTATGCACAGATTTATGCATCTGGATTTTTTTGTGCATACTCACATTTCTGCTTTTGTCCGTATGCAATGTTTTAGTGTGAATTCTATGCACGGCGTTATGCATGAGGCCCCTGGTGTCTAAGTGTTCAAAGCCAACACTCATCTTCCATCTCTCCTGAACACAGACTTTCTCCAGAACTAATCTTGTCTGACCCCTTTCTGAATTGCTCTGCCTCTCTTTGTAAAGCCAACTTGTTCTTTTCCTGTCAGTCTCATCACATAGTGCTTACCCTAGTTCAACACACCCTTCCCATTTCAGTACAAAGCACATCAAAACTCACCATTTCCTCTTACACTCTGTGAAGGCACTTGAGCTAATCTTTTGTCATCACCCTGTACTTGTCACTATCATTATCTTTATCAGTCCCTTAACCGTTAGGTCACTGTGGCATTATGGATGTCCTGACAATCTTCTGTCATGCCTGTCTGTCTTGAACTGGGCTCTGTGATCTACTGAAATGCTTTCTAGTCCACTCTTTGATGTTGTCGTCCCACCTATTTCTCTGCCTGCCCTTTTTTCCTTTCTCCTGGCACATTGCCCTGTAAGATGGTTTTTGATCTAGTGATGTGCCTTTAAGACTAAAGTTTCATCTTCAGGGGTACAAATGATCCAGTGGCTTCTTGAATCCTTCTAAACACTTCTTCATTGGTGTGCAGAGTAAAGAGAAAAGGAGGCAGGACTGTACTTTGTGGTGCTCCAGTGTTGTACACATTAGAAACACAGTTCTTGAGTTCTAAAAATTGCATCTGCCTGACAGATAGACCATTATGTTGAATCTAGATTGCTCAACTGAATTACTACTGAACAGCATTTCATTCCTTCACATTTCCTGGAATATGTTCTCTTCACAATCGCAGACAAATTACCTACTCTCTAGGCATCATGACTTTGTCTCAGCTTTACATACGGTGCCAGAGATTTGACTGTTTTTGCCAGCTGTGCTGTTGCTATGACAACAACAACACTGGTACATACTTTGTTTTAGTATTTTGTAAACATACAGTATATACCATAAAACTCCTTTTAACAGCTCTGTAATTATTTTGTATGTTTGCCAGAAGAACAAACCAGTAAAGGAGAACAAGTCAATAACAGAAACCTTGCCTCTTTACTGTAAGTGCAGTAAATATGGTGCTCTATAATGTGTGCTGTTTGAGTGGATGAGAAAATTAGACATAAAAAACTTTACTGACCTAATTAAGTCATTTGTGGCAAAATACAAAACCAGGAGGAGCCCACACCCTCTAGGATACAGGCCTGGAGATTACTAACCTTAAGGGACTGCTCTAGCTTTCCTCATTTCACATGATGTTACATACTGTGCACAAAAAATGGTAAAAGTATAAAGAATGACACTTCATGAAGCATTTCAACAGTAAGCTGGAAATAGAGTTTTAAAATATTGGCTAGTATTAAGTTCTTTACAGATTTCGCTAATTTAGGAGACTAGCAAAGCAGGATAAGTTATGAAAGGTGGGTGTTACTGTCTATCAGTTTTCAGGTCCAAAGTGTAAATCTCTATCAGTGGTACTCAAAGTTTTTGGACTGAAGACCAATTTATATAACAGTGGATCTCTTGAGTCTGATAGTTACTTTAGTTCTGCAGTATATTTTTCAGATTTGTTTTATGAAATGTATTCATGTGAAAAATAATATGGTCAAATCTAACAATGCTGGATTTCAGCCAATGATCCATAATAACCCCTTGGCCAAGAAGAACCGAGAGATGTGGAGAAGGAAGGTGTGCAATTGAACAAAATGTTGTTACCATCCACAAGAAGGATTGACAGTGTGCTGCATGGTGGCAGTTTTTGATACATTGATTTAGTATCACCAATGTCAGCTTGCATCCTTGAGTGTCACAAGTAAATGCTTAAGTAAGCACATAACAGACTAATGACTGATGACTATCAGCTGGTAGTAAAAAAAAATACAGGTGATGAACATTATGTGGCAAAAATGTATATCAACACCCCACTAAATTATTAAGTTCATTTGTTACAAACACTCCCACTGTTAACAGATACATGAACTCAAGGGCATCGTCATGCAATCCCCATTGACAAACATTAACAGTAGAATAAGTTGTATTTAAGAGCTCAATGACTTTAAAAGTTGCACTGTCATAGGAATCTACTTTTGCCTCAAGTCAGTATGTGAAACCTCCGCTCTTCTAAATCTGCCCCGGTCAGCTATAAGCACCATTTTTGTTAAGGGAAAGCATTTACAAGCAACAGTTTAGCTATCAACTGGAACGCCATGCAGACTTACAGGGTGGGGCTGTCGTGTGCTGAAGAGCATAGTGTGTAAAAATTGCCTATTCTCTATTACATCACTCAGAACTATGCGTCGGCAGCTTCATGAAAAGTGTTTCCATGGCTGAGCAGCTGCACACAAGCCTATGATCATTATGCACAATGCCAAGTGTTGAGTGAAGTCATGTAAAGCACATTGTTTTTGGACTCTGAAACAGTGCAAACATGGAGTGATGAATCACGCTTCACTATTTGTCAGTATGATGGATAAATCTGGTTATGGCAGATGCCATGAAAACGCTTCCTTCTGGACTACACAGTGACTAACGTAACGTTTGGTGGAGGAAGAACAACGGCCTGAGGCTGTTTTTCA
The DNA here is from genome assembly GCA_026402145.1 of Polypterus bichir lapradei. Taxonomy (NCBI): domain Eukaryota; kingdom Metazoa; phylum Chordata; class Cladistia; order Polypteriformes; family Polypteridae; genus Polypterus; species Polypterus bichir. The sequence goes on from JANRMT010062825.1 coordinate 12,361,139, forward strand.
CCGTTTAGGCTAGGCTTCTTGGCTCTGGTAAAGGACACTGTTAATGTTAAAGCATACATACACATTTTATGCAATTGTGCACTTTTAACTTTGTGGCAACAATATCGCTAAAGCCATTTTCTGTTCTAGCATGACAGTGTCCCTATGTATAAAGTCAGGTCCACAAAGACACTGAGGAACTTGAGTGGCCCGGCCGGAGCCCTGACCTCAACCCTATTGAATACATTTGAGATGAACTGAAATGCCAACTACAAGCCAGATCTTTCTGTCCAACATCATTACCTAACCTCATAAATGCTCTTTTGAATGAATTGGCACAAATTACCATAGACACGCTCAAGAATCTTATAGAAAGCTTTTCCAGAAGAGTGGGGGCAATTACAGTATAGCTGCACTGCAACTCAATGGCAATGCACAAAAGGATGTAAAGTGTGTATATTTTTTATTTAATATATGAATGTATATGTTTTATTACCTAGAAGAATACAGGTTGTTAAAGTTAAAAGAGAGCAATAGAAATAATGACCAGGAGGTGGAGAAATATTAACGAGAGCAAACAGAATTGTGGTCAGGGTACAAGCCAAATGCAGACTTATGAAAAGAAACTGTCAGCATGGTGCAAAGTTCTTGTCAAAATAAATGCTGCAAAATGTCCTGAGGCTACGTCCACAACAACAGGTCATTTCTGTCTCTAAAGATTATTTAAAGCTTTAAAAATTGATCCAGTACTCCAATATGAGATACTGCTTGCCACCATCTTAAATAGGTGGAGCATAATGACACAACAAAGCACTTGACTGATGGCAGGTATAGAAGCTGTAAATAATATGGCCACAGCCACGCAGAGACAACCTCAAAATTCCGGCAAGTATAAGAAAAACAAAACAGTAAACATGCAAAAATTCCAGAAATTAAATGTTAATATCAGATACCATAGATCCCGGAATACAAGCCGACCCGGTATATTAGCCGATCCCCTTCTCTACCGACTAAATTACATGTATTTGCCGATGACCGGTATTTAAGCCGACCCCCATCTCCAAGCAAAATTTTCTAAATTTCCTTAAAAGTGTCTCTTCGGGTATATTTATAATGTTTATCGGCGAGAATTTGAGACTGCCGGAATTTTTGATGGAAACTAGGAAGTGATTGCGGAGAAGTTTGGTAAATTGGAACCTTTGTGTTGAAACTATATACGCAAATACGGTACATCGGTGGGTGGATTTCCGGAGACTTGTTATAAATTTGATTAACTTAAATACGCAATACAGTGGACCCTTGACTTACGAACTTAATTCCTTCACAAAGGCTAACCCATAATGCGTTCCAAACCTCCCACTACAACACTTACTTAACCTTTTCATAATAAAAAACACCAATATTTTTTCTAATGTACTAACCAAAAAGTTATAAAAAGTGCCTAGCCTACTTCAATTAGGCTAGGAGCATGGCGGCGCGCAGTGGCTCAGGGCTCTCCTTTTCAGTGCACTTTTTTGTTGTTTTTGTACTTTTTTTTTGTCCTTGTTTGTGCACGATCGGTTCGGCGAACATCCGCTACACCATTCAAAACCTTATAGACATCGGTGTCCAGAGCCAGACATCTGTTTTGAGTGTTTTTCATCACACGCACAACATCCCAGACAACATAGCGAGACCAGCGGGCTCTCCGTGGTTTGTTGTCGGGTCTAGGAGACGACACAGACGGAGGAGGGAAAGAAAGCAGAAGCGGGGCCGCAGATACGGCGTTATGCTAAGGCTAAAAAACAACCATACAAGCCCTATACAGAACTTTTTTCTGCACTGAAGGAGCTGCTTTTAATCTCATTGTAGATGCGTATAGTGACAGTAAATGGCATTCTATTCTAGAAACAATTTCATACTGTACTCACCATTTAATTTGACATCTTTGGGCTGCAGGAAGGGAGGAGGAGGAGATATTTCCACACAATGTCCATCTTCGTTTCGAAATTACATCCACAAACACATGTATCTGGGCTCCGACTGACGCTACTAACGCTCTCGGTTGTTTGTTTACAATCGCGCAAGCGGATACACGTGACCGCATCCGTTTCGTAACGCAAGATGTGGATTGTAAATCAAAATAAAAAATGTTATTTTAAACTTCCCGATAATTTATTATAAATTTTATTAATAAAATCAACAACTAAAACACTTTTTTGAATAAATTCTATATTTAATTTAAAGTACCGGCATGCAAAGTTACTTCTTAATCTGAAAGATGGCTCTGTGGTTTCGTCATTATTTACTTCCGTATTCATCGCCAAAACCGGCATTGCGCTGGAAATCTTGAATCTGAAATGATACTCGTTGTATAAACCAAACCCCAAACTCCAAGCCAAAAATCTAGGACGAAATTCTCGGCTTGTATTCCGGGATCTACGGTATGTCAAAAACATGAATTCATTGTAATGTGAATATAATGAATGGATGCAAGCAGCCTCACTTTACAGGTCTGCTGAGGTGACACCCCATCTTGCCCTCTTCACCACACACCTCTCTCATGCTTCCTTTTTTCCTGCCACTTGATCCTTAACAACTCTTTACCACCAAACTTTAGGTCCATGGAGCCTCTGGCCATGATGCAGATATAAACCTCTACTGTTTCACTTCCAGCCAGGCACTAAAGCTTTTCTGCATTAAGAGGAAGTTCTAGATTTTGTCCAGGGACACTAAATTTAGATTTCCTCAAGCCATTCTTGGTATTTCTGTACTTGTGATCTTTCTATTACTCTTAAAGGGCCAGTCTTTTAAGCATGCATCATAGTTCAAGTTCTTCACTGCACGCCTTTCAACATTCAATATGACCTCACGTCTTATTGTTAGCTGCCACGTGTTACTTCCTATAGATTAGGATACACCCTAACCTCAACCAACCCTCCATGGTTTCTTTGTCTATCTCTGTATCTCTCTTCAAGGTATTAGTCTGCTGGCTCACTGCCTCCCAACATTCTTGAGGAAAATGTCATGTCCCTGCCCCAGCATCAACTGCCATATCTCTGCAGCAGAACCCCTGCCTATTGCTCTGTTGTGAGATCCAGCAGACATTCGGTGTGTACAAGCCATCTCATGCTGACTGTTACAGATTCCTTCTTTCTCTCTACCAGTCATGTGTTCTTTTATAATATACAGTAGTTTTAATATGATTCTCTTGCAAACAACTGACTAATAAAATTAGTAATGTCAGTGACATACTGCATTGTGTTATTCATTTTTAATTGTCTCAAACAAGTGTTAAATACCCAGTCAAGCTCAAGTTGACATGTTCCAGAAATCCAGTAATGTGTGCAGAATGTACTTGGTTTCTCAGTAACTATTGGCAATAACACTTCTCACAACATAAGGGAGCCAAGGAGCATAGCTGGTAAACCCATTAATTTGATGACAACAAGTGGAATATTGACTTGTTTGCCTCCTTTGTCAAATGAACATCATGTCTGTGGGAAATAAGCATCTCTCTGTGATCTTTAGTTGGAGCTCTAGTCGACAGATTAACGAAAAAACAAAAACTAAAAAGGGAAAGAATACCCAGCTTAAGTCTAGATGTAAATGTGTAGAATCTTCTACTTAAAAACTCAAAAGAGTAATATAAGGTGTTTACCGTCATTACATTCTGTATGTGTATAGGATTCAATGGAATTCAATGGAAGACATTTTAAGGTACTATATAAATAAAATGTATTATTATTATTAATGATTCACAGCAGCATGAGGACAAGCCAAAGGCATAGACAATCTATGAAAGCATATTGATTCTGTGGGTAAAATACTGATGGGTCTTTAATTCAAGGTTATAGAGGACAATATAAAAGTCTATACTTGCAGTCTTCTCTTTGTACTACTTAAATTATGCAGTATATTTTAATATGTTCAGTTTCTGATTATTTTTTCTTTGTTCCAAATCCTCTCTTGTGATATCAGAGCACAAACTCAATAGGGATTGAGGTAACATTCATCCACTGCCATGCTCTTTATTGCTGTTGGCCTAAAATGCTAAGGCCATGTAATGGTTCGAGTTCATAAACAGCTTTGAGGTGTAAAAGGACAAATGACAGAATGGAAAGAACACACAGACTGTTTGAACAGCACAACTTAAACTGCACACTGCACCTCTGGTAGCAGCGCACACTAACATGTGGCCGGGTGTTTGGTGGACAACATGATGCTGGTAAACAATTGAATAAATTAGTTTCTACATACCTGTTCTTCCTGCACAACTTTTCCATAAAGTGAAAGCATAAAAAAAGTATTGCAGGCTTTTTCAAATTTAGTGCAGTCAGGTGGTCCTCCTTCACCCCATTCTGTTGAGCAGAATGTCTCATACTCACTGCATTCCTCATATTGATTTGCATTCTTTTTTATTTTACAAATTACCCTGGCTAAATGTAACAAATTTACCTTTTTGCTTGCTTGTAGTACAAATGTGACAGGCAAAAAAAGCTGGTTAAAAATGCTGACAGTAAAGGGATGTAGCGTTCTAGCCCCTGTGCTTAACTGGTAAGCTTAGGCTGAACACACACACCCAGGGGTAAACCTGCTGCACAAGTCTGTATGGCCACTAGAGCTATCCCCGTCAGCCAGAAACAGACTTAAACTCCTGACATAAAGACGGTCTCACATACTACAGAAAACAATTTTTCTAGATAAGAAATTTAATTGACCGTCTGGTGGAAAATTGGAAAGAATGTTCAAGGTGTCTTACTTGAGGGTTGTTATAAACATTTTAACAATAAGTTAAATTACCGAATAAAGCTTAGTACGTATGGGACTTGTCATTGTAACATCGGGAGGGTCTGTGCTTCACCGGCCCATAAGGCTGAAATGGCACTGCATGAGATTTAGATAGATAGATAGATAGATAGATAGATAGATAGATAGATAGATAGATAGATAGA
>JANRMT010062825.1:12366061-12418999 GCA_026402145.1 Polypterus bichir lapradei
AGATAGATAGATAGATAGATAGATAGATAGATAGATAGATAGATAGAATGAAATTTATTTGTCCCAAGGGGATCATCTGTTTTTTTTACAGAAGCTCAATAATAATTAAATTAACAAACCCATAAATATTACAACAAACAAATGCACACAAAAAAGAAACAAAACTTCTAACTTGGATAAAGATAAAAAGAGCCACCCCAGTGAGGCATTATGCAGACGTATTGCTGTTGGTATAATGGAACCCCAGTCATGTTTCTTGACAAACTTTTGCAGAATACTTCATTGGCTGAAAGTCCGCAGTGTTAATGTATCAGAGAGAGTTTGTGCAGAATTGTTCATAATGTCACTCAGTTTTATTTTAATTCTTTCCTTTGCTATGACTTCCAGGGGGCCCCTTAACTGAGCCTGCTCTTTTAATTGGCGTTTTGATTCAGTTGGCCTCTCTTGAAGTGCGCTACAGTGCAGAAAATTGCACTGGCCATCACAGAGTTTTAGAACATATAAAAGATTTCACTACCCAGATTAAAGGAGTGCAATCTTCAAAGAAAAAAAAAATTCTGCCCGTTCATGTATAGTTCCTCTGTGTTACAAGATCAGTCCAGCCTGTCACTGATTTGGACCCCCAAGTACCTGAAGCAGTGCACCACTTCCACATCCAATCCTTGATTAGTGACTGGGCATGGAAGCCCTTTGGTGCATGAAAAGTCAATGGCCATTTCCTTGATTTTGCTGATAAAAGTATAAAGTACAGTATCCAAATTTTAATAATCTGTATTCATTTTTCTTTTACATCCTTCTTTTAATGATTGTAAGGGCATAAATAAATACTGTTTTGGCTTGCCATCTACATGTATATTGCCTTTATAGTACTACTCAGCACTTAACAATGATCCAACAATGTTGAGTAATACGTGAAGACAAATATAAAGAATGTAAAGATTTGTGTAAACTCTTTGGAAATATATCATTGTTTGTAGTTGTTCAAGACAAATTTTTTCTGTATGCCATAACACTGAAGAGCACATTCTTGGGGTTTACTAACGTGACTCTGCCCTTTACAGTTATGTGTGACATTTTGCATAAAACAAACACTTTGCCCAGCCTGACCTCAGAGGCTACTCGAAGTTCTGTTTTTCAGATACAGTTGCACACTGTGTGCCTTTCTACAGTTTGTACTGCAAAGTATCTTACATGTTTGGAGATGCAGCCTCTTCTGTAACCGTATACCGTTGGCATCAGTAACAGTGTTGATAGCTCATACTCTACAAATGGAATGACAGCTTCTGACTCCGGCACTTTTTCTCAGGCACAGTTAATTCCACTCTCATGGCATTGTGTCAGAGTAACAAAATTAATTCAATATGGTAGCAATAGCCCCCTTTGACCCTGAATTGGTTTAAACAGGTTTGAAAAATGGATGAATAGATTGTGAGTGGAAACTGTGCCAACATATAAATTACTGTTTATGTCAAATTATTTAAAGCATAATTGGCATACAGGAATAAATGCAGATTCATACTTGGATGTTTCTCTGTGTCCCAAGAGAAATCACTTTATTGGTGTAACTGACAATGCAGGAATTAAAGCCCTGGTACTTACCCTGTAGCTCCTCCATTCCAACATACATGCCTGGTAGGCAACTAGCTATGATATAATGGACAAAAACTAGAGCAATGTGTATGTAAACAAAGAAAATAATTGATAAATATTTTTTCAAGGTTTCTAAACAAGCTGAGGAAAGTCAAGGAATCAACAGAAACAAAAACAAATATATATGAATTAACTGCTAAGTCATCCAAAGGCATTCACTTACAATGCCATATGGACATTAGAAAAACCATGATGTGAACATGTCATTTTCAGCCCAGCAAACACTGAGCCTTGAGAGTTTATGAGCACATCCCTGCTAACATCTTGGGGGTCACTTGTCCTTCAAGGGGGAAGGGTCTGGGATTGCAGGGACACCTGAGCCCATCTTCGGGGTGCTAGAGGGACAACTGCTTGAATTCTAGCAGCCACTCCTGTCTCTGTAAGTTATTCAAAGGGCATTTCCAAAAGTAGTTCGTAGCTGAGACTTAAGAGTCACTTCCGATGTGTCGAGTCAAGAGGAGAGCACAAAAACTGTTCATCTGGCAACAAGAAGATTGGACAGAGTGTGAAAGACAAAACAAACATGTAATAGAGGAGGATTGACAGTGTTCTTGTTGAAGCAAAAAGTATGCACTTTGAATGAAGGCTCTAGGAGTCGAAGAATAGGCAAACAGAGTAATTAATTTTATTGCAATAAAACAATCACGCAGACTCAACCCAATAAAGCCAAACTGTGCTGAGCCCCGAACAAGCCAAACATCACAGTTTATATAATCAGTTCTTATCATCTTGACCTCGCTCATAACAATGCATTTGCTGTCTATTCTAACTCACTACTCCAGCTTGCTTCTCACGGGCCCTTTTTTGGTTACCAATATTGTTCTCAGCTTATCTCTTACTTTTATTCTTTTGCTTCCCTTATTTCCTAACTGGCCTTCAAACAACAGGTGTTCCCCCTGTTCCCCCTTTTCTGTCCTTGGATAGTTTCTGTACGTCATTCTCTTCCTTCTCTGTCTTTCTGAGTTACTCAATATTGGTGGTTTTGCTCTGAGCTTAACTAAAAAAGAAATATGGCAAAAGCCTTTATTTAACTATTTGCTTGACATATCTAATTCATACTAAGTTTTAATGCTTTCTAGAAACTCTTAATTAGTTTTATGTCTAGTTATGTTAATACAGGACTTTTTATTTTCCATATTCTTAGGTAGGTGAAATGCATCTACTGTATGTCATATGTGTTTTAGGTCACTTTAGTGTGAACACTTTCACAAGACGCTAGTATGAACTGAGATTGTTTTCATTTAAAAAGAGCTGTTTTTAAATGAAAGTGTAGCAGTGTGGATGGAGCCCAAGACTTTTCTTACTTACTAAGAACCTAGAATCAAAATCAATGCAAATTAGAAAAAATATTAATAGAACAAGAAGGACTTCAAATACTTCTTAAAGAAACATGTCTTCTTCCAGTAGCCACAATTAAACCAACCATTTCCTGGGTCTCAACTTTATCTTGGCCTCAAATGGTTAGTAATGTAAGGTCCACGCTAAGTCTTGTTAAAGTACCTGGTTTTATAATCAAGTAAAGATATATTTGTATGTTTTGGACAGGTGTCAGGTATGTTTCCAACACAAATCTTGTAAATGTATTTCAGTGTGTTTTTGGAGAATTTATCATATTATTTTGGCAGTTTTACATTTGTTTTAGCCTTGTTTGTGTGTGTTTTTTTTTAATTTGTGCCCTCATGGCATCAAGCATCAAATGTCAATGAAAGGTGGGTCTTTTATGTTGTTATGTGATGGTTTCTTTAAAATATTTGCTAATATCAGTATATAGAATTTACCTTCTTACATCTGTCTGTACACCTTATGTCCATCTGTGTCTCCCTAATGAGTATTTATTGCTTCAAATAGAAAGTGTAACTCAAAGCAAAAACAAAAGGAATTGATAAAAATTATAGCCATGGCTGGGCTGCCAGCTATTAAAAAATAACTACCTATTGACAGAGTAGTAAAATAATTTTATTAATTTCTGAGAGTGCAGAATGACCAGACACAAGTCATCTAATAAATACATTTAATTACAAAAATTCCTCCCACAGTCCAAAGGCATGCAGGCTAGGTGCATTGGTGATCCTAAATTGTGCCTAGTGTGTGCTTGGTGTGTGGGTGTGTGTGTGTGTGTCCTGCGGTAGGCTGGCACCCTATGACCCTGTGTTAGGATATAGCGGGTTGGACAATGACTGAGTGACTGACTGTTTCTTCTTATTAGGATATTTTGCGGAGAATAACATGTATTAGGCGCCTGAGGAATAAGAATCACCAATATCATAACTAATCTGCTGAGCTAAATGTTATTTCTAATTTTGTGTAAAGCATCCTCTTCAAAATATTTTGATTTTGTTTTGGCACCCAAAGAGTAGTTAGCATTCTCTTTACTTCCTTTAAATTTTACTTGCAATTGTCTGATGTCTTTTAACCTTCTCGTAGAAGTAAACTTGGGTTAGAGGGCACTTTTTCCTATTATTCATTTTTTTATGGCAAACTTACCCATGTTGCTTATATTGCTACAAAACACAAATGCTGTAATATTGATGCATGAGTTGACAGAGGCAATTATTATTAGTATTTTTGTTTAATGGTAGTCATTATAATTGTGTTAATATTAAGGGTGTAACTTTCTCTTGTAATTTTGAAAACATAATAATGTAAAGAACAGTATTGTTTTATTAATAGTAATTTTCCATCCATCCATTATTCAACCTGCTATATCCTAACTACAGGGTCACGGGGGTCTGCTGGAGCCAATCCCAGCCAACACAGGGCACAAGGCAGGAAACAAACCCTGGACAGGGCGCCAGCCCACCGCAGTAATAGTAATTTTATTTTATTAATTTAATCATAATTAAATTATGTTGATCCTGGTATTAAATGACAGCAGGTTTACATTTATAATGCATATCTAATAATATTACTGCACCTTATACTGAAATCATACTACAGACTAGTGACCAAGGAGCCGCTGTGGTATGTTTTGCATGTTACTACAACATCAAATTAAAAGTGAATTCCTCTAAACAATTAATGCAAGTTGAACTGGTAAATTTGGCGCTGGGCTTGTTATTGTTCCAAAACCATATTCAAAATCCAGGTCAGTGTTATAAATGCAATCCATTTACAACTTAATGGAAAATTCCTTATGGATGCCGTCATTTTTGATCCTCTGCATCCGAAGTTTTTTCCTTATGAACATGAAAGACTTGATTTAAAAGTAGGTCAGCATCTAACAATAATATAGAATGTTTTTGATTTTTTTTGGAAAGTTTAAGTAGCGGTCACATATGAAATAAGTCAAGGAGATTATTTTCGATTTATTATTAACATCATGAAGGTAATGAATTACTGGTTGGTTGTTAATTTGTTCAAGTAGAAAATATTGCATTAGAACAGAACAAATGATGACACCTGTCATAAAACATGTCCGTGTTTACAGAATTTCTACAACTGAAATCCAGTAAAACCAAATCACTTCTTCTGTGGAGTCTCTGTCACCAGTCTGGCAACTTTGTTCCCTACAGTTAGCAAGTACAGGCATTCTGGGGAAACAAATGCAATGTCTCACCATCACATCACCATCACAATCCGCCCGACACTCTTTCTTTGTCACATTTGAAGCTGCATATCTCAGATGTCAATGGCGGCTTGGGGTTGGATCAAATGCTAGTAACTCAACAGCTGCCTCACATTTCATAATGAATTTAGATCACTATTTGCATTTAATTTAAACACAAAAATGTTTCCCACTTTAAATGTACTGCATTGTTCAGAAGCAAAACATGGAAATAGAGGTACAGGTTCAAAAGAGCAAGTAGTATGAAATACTACACTGTAATCCAGGGGTCCCCAACTCCAGTCCTGGAGGACCACAGTGGTTGCAGATTTTCATACTAACCCTTTTTTTAATCAGTGACTTGTTTTTGCTGCTTATTAACTTCTTTTGAATTTATTTTAATTGTCTTGCTCTTGAAGACTCAGGCCCCTTGATTGTTTCTTTTTCCTTAATTAGCTGTCAAACAATAATGAGATACAAAATGAGCCAAAACATGACCAGCAAACTTTGTCCATCATACAATATCTGAAAATAAAGAAAGATGAAGTTCTCAGGTCCCCGAAACATTTCAACAGTTTTCTTAGAAAAGAAAAAATCAACAATTTCAGAAATGTACACTATTGCAAAATGAGAGCAGCAACAAGCAATGGAATTAAAGAACGGGTTTAATTAACAACAAGCCTAATTAAGTAACTGGTTGAAATGAAATTGGTTGGAGTTTGAGGCCCTGACTTAGTTGGTCTTCTGTTGACTCACTCACTTCACATTTCATTTCTGTTTGGGTGCCATTTAAGGAAAGAAATGAACCATTTCAGAGGAATGATAAAGCCATTCAGGGGAACAAATCTTTAAAAACAAGTCAATTACAATGAATTCAAAAGAAGTTAATTAGTAGCAAAAACAGGTCACTAATTAAGAAAAGGATTAGAATGAAAACCTGCAGCCACTGCGGCCCTCCAGGACCGGAGTTAGGGACTCCTGCTATAATCTAGGGAAAATACACAGTGCAGGTTGTAATGGTGGTATGATAGTTTACATGCTTGACTTGACTGACTGTTTAAAAAGACAAAATCAAACTTTACTCACTAGTTCCAAAACCTCATTAAGTTTAGTCATTGTGAGGGAGTAATCTAACAAAGAGGCCTGTTGTTTATCAGAGAGCCATCTCATCTAGCAAAAAAATAGAAGAGGGGCTATAGCTTACTGCTCAGTACAATTTAAACACTATTTATACATTTACTGGATTTATTGACAAGGTTCCCTTATTTGGTTTTCATTTCCAAAATAGGGGAAAAAAGTCCAACTTCCAGAGTCCAAGTACCAAAATAGTTTGATAGGTTTAGCACAATACATGATATCATGGTTTTTTGTGGTGGACTTTCTTTTGCTTTGTTATTGTGGTAAGAACAGGTAAGAGTCTCAGTTCAGGTTTGGATATCTCCTTCCTTCTGGACCAGGCTAGGTAAGTTTCAAACACTCTGATAAAGTTAGGTATTGCTGTTTTACCAAACAAACACACAACATGCATTTTATTACTCTTTAATTTAATATTAAAGGGGCCATCTACAGTTAGGGTTAATAGCAGTGAGTTCATACATTTTCTAGGAAAGTCTCCAGCAGAATTTTAACTTTGTAAAGGAGAAGTATTGAACTTCCAGTGGGTTGCACAGTACATAAGTAACAAAAATTGAAAGGGCATTAGTACTGATCCATGGTCCAAGAGAGGCAGATGCAACTGAACTGTTTGCGATTGTGCAAAAAAAAAAAAAGCGATAGGCAGATTAAAATGTAGGTAAGTCTCGACCTTGGTTTTACGTCTCATTCAAAGGGCGGCACCATATTTACAGCACACTGTCCCCATCACTGCACTGGGGCATTGGGATCTGCACACAGACCACAGGGTACGCTCCCCCTGCTGGTCTCAGTAGCACCTCTTCCAGCAGCAACCCAAGCTTTTTCTAGATGGTCTCCCATCAAAGTACTGGCCAGGCCTGAACATGCTCAGCTTTAGGTGGATAACCTCTTCTAAATACTGATTTTACAAAAGGAAAAAATGAGAAGCCTCAGACAGCCACCCTCACAGGTGTCCATCCACCACTCAGAGTCACGTGTTCTCAAAGCAGAACAATTTTATATGCTAAGGCCTGAATCTACTATAGTTTTTCTCAGGGTTTTTTTTTTTTCCACAGAGCTTCTTGTAATAGGAAAATAGAAACAGGAGTAAGGGAGTATATAAGGTAATCTGATTTTTTTTTATTATTAAAATAATATATCCTCAAGTATAATTCGGGTCTTGAACCCTACAAAAACTCGATCATAAAATCAGACCCCAACTTATATGTCCGTTCAAAACTTAATTTTTTAATTTTCTTTTTTTTTACAACTTCTTGTCTCCTCCAGTCTCGCACCAGTTTCTCAGATACATTAAATTTTGTTGCAGCAGCGCAGTTACTAATTTCTTTCACTACTTCAATGACGTTTAATTTAAAACCAGCTTCATATTTTCTTCTGATCGAACGCTCCATCGTAGATAAGGGATACTTTTACGATAAAGGTGCATGAGGGTGTGAGATACAAAAAACACAAATCAGTGCAAACATTGCTTTGGAATAGTTTGGGTGTTCGGGCACAACAGAGAGAAAGAGAGAGAAAGAGGTTAGGAACATGCGCTGATACAGCGCATTACCACACCGACACAGAAAAAAAAGGCTGTGTGCTCCGTGGTTACTCTGTCAGGTGGGCATTAGCATATCAATATCCCTTGTACCAATAGCGCAAGTTTCCTTCATTCAATTTATACGACCGACATTATAAAATACCAGAAACTATACTGTAAAATCAAGTCCCGACTTATACGTGAGAGAATTTATCCGAGAGTATATATGGTACATATTTTAACATACTTGTTTACCGTAGCACTAGTTGGTTGGATATGCAAGTAAGATTTTTTGTATACTCTGTAGAAATCATTATACTGCTATTACTACTATTTGAATAATCTCACTTTATTTAGAAACTCTGAATAATTCATAATTTCTACACCATATAAATAACTATTTACTGCTGACTTTTTATCCAACAGAAACATTTAGGAGTGTGCAACTATTCCTGGGTGGTTTCCAGAAGTCTTGGGACAAATGTGCAAACTTCACAAGGAAGAAGCATTTTAAATTCGATTTACTAAATCAAATTGCAATCAAACAATTTCATGAATCATATGTTACACATTTCTTTTTGTGCAGCTAGCCACTGATAACTATTGCTATTTTATTACACTGATAATTATTGCCTTATCAAACAGAGAGGGGGACATTTGAGTTTTCTTCCTTTCCCCTAGATCAAAAGCTGAAATTAATATCATTTGCACAAGTAATCTGAAAAATAGTCATAGATGGGTGACAGGCTTTGTTTAAGTTTACTCAAGATTCAAATTTTATATTTCTCATGGCAAAATCTGTAAACCCTTTTTCATAATTCTAAAGCTGTATGTTCTTTTTGCCCACATGATACTATGCTTGTAATATACTAGTGAGACACACACCCGGTACTGTTTTCCCATTATTTTTGTTTGTTGATATGTTTAATGTTTTTATTTTGTCCATGTTTTAGTGCTTGTGGTATCACATTGTAGTATCATGAGCACTGTGGGCAGCACATACCTCTGCTGCCAGTGCCATCACTAAGTAAGCGGCATCAACGGTGCAAAATTATTTAAGGCATAGGGCAAAAAGAGCACATTGTTACTGCTCTTTTGCTTTACTATAAAGTAAGTTGTATCCACACAACACTGAGATTAAATAAGGCATGAAGAGAATATAAAAGTGCTTAATTGTAAGATGGAATTTAAATATGACAAAACAAAGCTTGGCTATCAAGTCAGAAAATGTAATTGTTAAAACAAGTTTAGTTCTGCAGCTAGAGTGGTGTGAAGACATTACACCAAATGAAAATGTCTTTTTGTTTGGGTAAACTTTAATTTATTCATTTTTGTTTAAATTCTACACAAAAATATAAGTAACACTGCAAAAGATACTGCAAAAATGCATCTATTACTAATTTATGACAATATAACAAGTCCTTAACATACACATCTTTGGGTCTTCATAATACATAAAAAGCATCAGTAACATGTTTATTCATCTCTGCAATGTGACCTGCTATTAAAATGTCATGATGAAGTGGTCTAAGGTGGCATAAATGAGACGGATTTCTCTTGATATTACATATTTATTATAAGAATCCTTCATATTAATATGTAATTTTACCATCATGTCAATATGCCACACAGCACAGAGATGAATAACCTATCTACTGATGTTTTAGAAGTGTTATGGTTAAGGTCTTATTATTTAAGAGTAGCCGTGTTTTGTTTGACTGAGTTCAGCGGAAATATTTCTTCTTTTTCTTCTTTTTTCGGCTCCTCCCGTTAGGGGTTGCCACAGCGGATAATATTCTTCCATATCTTTCTGTCCTCTGCATCTTGTTCTGTTACACCCATCACCTGCATGTCCTCTCTCGCCACATCCATAAACCTTTGCTTAGGCCTTCCTCTTTTCCTCTTCCCTGGCAGCTCTATCCCTAGCATCCTTCTCTCAATATACTCAGCATCTCTCCTCTGCACATGTCCAAACCAACGCAATCTCGCCTCTCTGTCTCCCGACCGTCCAACTTGAGCTCACCCTCTAATGTACTCATTTCTAATCCTATCCATCCTCATCACACCAAATGCAAATCTTAGCATCTTTAACTCTGCTACCTCCAGCTCATTTTCCTGCTTTCTGGATAGTGCCACCGTCTCCAACCCATATAACATAGCTGGTCTCACTACTGTCCTGTAGACCTTCCCTTTCACTCTTGCTGATACTTGTCTGTCACAAATCACTCCTGACACTCTTGTCCACCCATTCCACCCTGCCTGAACTCTGTTTTTCACCTCTCTTCCACAATCCCCATTACTCTGTACTGTTGATCCCAAGTATTTAAACTCATCCACCTTCGCCAGCTCTACTCCTTGTATCCTTACCATTCCACTGACCTCCCTCTCATTTACACACGTTTTCTGTCTTGTTCCTACTGATCTTCATTCTTCTCCTCTCTATAGCATATCTCCACCTCTCCAGGGTCTCCTCAACCTACTCCTTACTATCGCTACAGATCACAATGTCATCAACAAACATCATAGTCCACGGGGACTCCTGTCTAATCTCGTCTGTCAACCTGTCCATCACCATTGCAAATAAGAAAGGGCTCAGAGCCGATCCCTGATGTAATCCCACCTCCACCTTGAATGCATCCGTCACTCCTCCAACAGACCTCACCACTGTCAAACTTCCCTCATACATATCCTGTACAAGTCTTACGTACTTCTCTGCCACTCCCGACTTCCTCATACAATACCACAGCTCCTCTCGAGGCACCCTGTCAAATGCTTTCTCCAGGTCCACAAAGACGCAATGCAACTCCTTCTGGCCTTCTCTATACTTCTCCATCAACATCCTCAGAGCAAACAACACATCTGTGGTGCTCTTTCTTGGCATGAAACCATACCATTGCTCACTAATCATCACCTCACTTCTTAACCTAGCTTCCACTACTCTTTCCCATAACTTCATGCTGCGGTTCATTAATTTTATCCCCCTGTAGTTACTGCAGTCCTGCATATCCCCCTTATTCTTAAATATTGGCACCAGTACACTTCTTCTCCACTCCTCAGGCATCTTCTCACTTTCCAAGATTCCTTTAAACAATCTGGTTAAAATCTACACTGCCATCTCTCCTAGACACCTCCGTGCTTCCAAAGGTACTGTATGTCATCTTGACCAACGGCCTTTCCATTTTTCATCCTCTTCATAGCTGTCCATACTTCCTACTTGCTAATCCATTGCACTTCCTCATTCACTATCTTTACATCATCCAACCTCTTCTCTCTCTCGTTCTCTTCATTCATCAGCCTCTCAAAGTACTCTTTCCATCTGCTCAACACACTCTTCTCGCTTGTGAGTATATTTCCATCTATATCCTTTATTATCCTAACCTGCTGCATGTCTTTCCCAGCTCGATCCCTCTGTCTAGCCAATCAGTACAGGTCCTTTTCTCCCTCCTTAATGTCCAACCTCTCATACAACTTATGATACGCCTTTTCTTTAGCCTTTGCCACCTCTCTCTTCACCTTGCGCCTTATCTCCTTGTACTCTTGTCTACTTTCTGCATCTCTCTGACTATCCTACTTCTTCTTTGCCATCCTCTTCCTCTGTATATTTTCCTGTACTTTCTCATTCCACCATCAGGTTTCCTTTTCCTCCTTCCTATTTCCAGATGTCACGCCAAGCACCCTTCTTGCTGTCACCCTTACTATATCTGCTGTAGTTGCCCAACTGCCTGGTAATTCTTCACTGCCACTCAGTGTCTGTCTCACCTCCTCCCTAAACTCAACCTTGCAGTCTTCCTTTTTCAACTTCCACCATTTGATCCTTGACTGTGCCCTCACTCTCTTCCTCTTCTTGATCTCCAACATCATCCTACAGGCCATCATCCTATGCTGCTTAACTACATTTTCCCCTGCCACCACTTTGCAGTATTCAATCTCCTTCAGATTGACTCTTCTGTATGGGATGTAATCTACCTGTGTGCATCTTCCTCCACTCTTGTACGTTACCCTATGTTCCTCCCTCTTCTTAAAATATGTATTCATCACAGCCATGTCCATCCTTTTGGCAAAATCCACTATCTTCTGAACTTCTTCATTCTTCTCCTTGACACCATACCTACCCATCACCTCCTCATCTCCTCTGTTCCCTTCACCAACATGTCCATTGAAATCCGCTCCAGTTACCACTTTCTGTCCCTAGGGTACACTGTTCATCACTTCATCCAACTCATTCCAAAAATCTTCTTTCTCATCCATCGCACACCCAACTTACAGTGCATATGCACTAACAACATTCATCATCACACCTCCAATTTCCAGCTTCATAATCATCACTCTGTCTGACAGTCTTTTCACCTCCAAAACACTCTTGACATACTGTTCCTTTAGAATAACCCCTACTCCATTTCTCCTCCCAGCCACACAATGATAGAACAATTTGAATCCACCTCCGATCCACCTGGCCTTACTCCCCTTCAATTTATTCTCTTGCAAGCACAATATATCAACCTTCATTCTCTCCATCATATCTGCTAACTCTCTCCCCTTACCAGTCATACTGCCAACATTCAAAGTTCCTACCCTCAGTTCCATTCTCTTTACTTTCTTCCTCTCCTCCTGCCTACAGACACGTCTCCTGTCTTATATTATAATATTTATTATTATTATTATAAATATATTACATATTATGTTATAATATTTCCTTTCTTTCCAGTAGTTTATGACTTTTTTTGTAAAATATGGGTAAATATTCTGCATACTGTAGACTGCTTTTGTCAGATTTATCTATAACTTCTTCACAGGAAGCATCTACTTTTCTTATTTTAGTATCATTGATGTACTGACACAAAAATAACAGCATCACTGGCCTTAACATGGCACGTTTGACTGTTAAGATATTAAAAGTGGTTGCCAATTTCTAGATTTGATAACTACCTTGCCAGGGACACTTTTGCAGAGTACCTAGGTGTTGTCAGCTGTAGTGGCAGTGCTGGGCAGAAAGTGGGAACTAAGTGAAAGAGAGACAGAGCTCAACTGATGTCACCAGAAAGCACTCTGCTCACAGCATCTATATGCAGTCCCTGTGTGCCAAAGCACAGGAATTCTTCTATTGATCTCACTATAAAGGAACTGCTTCAGAGGGACTTTGTAATCCAGACATTGCAGGTTTGTGGCTGACTTGCCAACAGTTACCACAGTTCAATTAACTGGACTGGGAAGGACCGTGGTGTGATTTTTACAACAAAACACTGGATTTACACTGTGAATGGGTTAAGAGTAGTGGCAGTCTGACACAGAAGGTTGGGCGCTGAGTGAGAGAGAGCATTTAGCTGACATCATCAGGAAACGCTTGCAGTGCTTACAGGCAGTCCCTGCATTTCCACCCATAGGAGTTCTTCTCACTGAAAAGGAACTGCTTTGGAAGGCCTCTTTAATCCAGATGTTTGTGGCCTGGCCAATGGCAGAAATGACAGTGCAAATGACTGGACTAGGATGGATCATGATGTGATTCCATGGCAAAACAACGTTAGCAGAGTCCTTGATTCTTACAGGTCTTAGCAGACATGTTCAGAGAATTTTTTATAGAATGTAAAAAAATACTACAGATAAAAACTATTTCCAAATATCTGACTTTATCAATTTAACATATCTTTTGCAATCACATATCCACTTGCATTTTTACTTCGTTACCTATACTTCTGAAAGATTTTTGTAAATCTTTGATTGCTAGAAAATTGTATGTGGCTGGGTGTTTTCAAGAATAGCAATACACTGAATATCTTATTAAGTGCAGGCACCCACTCATTCACCAGGTCTGAGACTATTTTGTGAAAGATTCCTTGCCAGAAATCTTGGTTGAGGTCCAGATTATTTTGATAGGCATTAAAGCATAACTTGTCACCATGGGATTTTTACTTGGATGGGGAAAAAAGAGAGTTATAAAAACAAACCACGAGTTTGCAACAACTAATGATCTCCTCTTTTGCAGATGGTTACAGGTGATTTATTTTATACAGCCTACGACCGCATTTACTTCAAAAATAAGTGTGAAATAAATTAAATAAAGCATCCTAAAAATATCATCAAGCTTTATAAACTAGAGTTTATACTACTATACTAGTAATATAAATTTCAAAAATGTTCTGTGTGAAATTTAAAATTATGTAAACACTTCTAAAAATGAGACACTCTGATGTGTAAGGAGCCATAAAAATGTCGATGCTTGCCAGAATTTCCTGGTTGATCAGGGGTCAGATGTCTAACACAAAGAGTCAGGGACAAATGATGCGCAAAAGAAAACTGGTTTAATGCCTGAAATATGAAACCCTTCCCTGTGCAGCAGGACTGCCAGAAGTGGAAAACAGAACAATAAATTTTAATATAAGGTTCATTTTACGTAGGACTGAAAAAGAGTATCGTACTTGAATGAAAGCTACTTACATGCCCGAAATGCACTTTTTTAGAAGCAACAATTAAGTAAAAATCCTTAAGAATTTTTACATGGTACTTGAGCAAAGACTTGAATCTTGCCTTTTTTCCCCCAAAGGATTACATTTGCTTTTAATCAGTCAACATTTCCCAAGTAAGTTCTTATTTTTCACCATCTGGAGTAGTAGTACTTGTGGTCGTAGGATTGTCAATATTTCATAAATTAACTCAGTCTGGCAAATGAATAAGGATTAGTCCTTGAAAAAACAAATTAATTTATGATTTTCAATAGTCAATTTGCAATCCAAAGACTTTAATTCAAAATGTTTTAAATGCATTTTTACTCTTTAATCATTGATGTGTTTCCAAATAAGCTCAATGCCTTTGGAACTTCAGGTATAGAACAAAAACTCATCCATAAATAAGCCGATTGGCCATTACACTGCAGAACACTATGTGACAAGTATAAATAGTCAATCTGACACGGTGTCTTTTACTGATGCCTTTCTTAGGGAACGTTGAATGAACAAAGGGAGAGCATGCACAGTCCGCATGCAAGATACTGCACCTTAGATTTGATCTTAAGATCCAAGTGATGGGAGATAGGCCATCAGCTGCTCTTTATTTTGTGTACTTTGTTTCCTAATACATGATTGCTGGCACATAACAAATGCTTGAGAATCAAT
The DNA here is from genome assembly GCA_026402145.1 of Polypterus bichir lapradei. Taxonomy (NCBI): domain Eukaryota; kingdom Metazoa; phylum Chordata; class Cladistia; order Polypteriformes; family Polypteridae; genus Polypterus; species Polypterus bichir. The sequence continues at coordinate 12,381,018 of JANRMT010062825.1, forward strand.
TTTACTTTTTACTTTTAGCTAAAAGCAACTGACACTACGAATACAGAATCCATAGCGCCTATTTTACGATTTTTGCTCAAAATCAATACAGTAGGCTTCTAGTGTTTTGTAATGATAATGTCTGTGTAGGTTTTCCTCTGTGCACTCCAGCTTTCCTTCCACAGCTGTTCCTGTTAGGTTAACTGGCACAATCCAAAATGGCTCAGAGCAAATCTGGTTGTGTGCATGAGTAGGTCCCATGATGGACTGGCACCCACCTTAAACCCAATGCTGCAAGCCGAGACTCCAGCTCCCTACATCTGTAGACCAGTTTAAGTGGGTTTAAAAACGTTATGCTGTGTTCTGTCCTAAATACTGTACACCAAATGGAATGAAGTTAGCTGGCTCTCTTTGCATGTCATTATTGTTTGTTTGATGGTTAAGGAAAAACGAACCAAGGGATCTGAAACTTAAAAAGCAAATCAATTAAAACTGAGACAAAATTAATAACTAGATTAGTAATTAAGAAAGTGCCTGGAACTAAAACTGTAGCCATGGTGGCCTTCAAGGATCCAAGCTTGACATCCCTGGTACAAGAATTTATCTCGTCTACTTAGAAACGAAGCCAAAAATGCACAGCATCTGGCAAAATGTGCAATTTAGGCATTGTTCCTGTTAAAATACTCATGCTTTTAAATTACACTTACGCAAATATTAGTCTTGAACCAATTATATTGGGTGTAAGAAAGAAAGCAACCAATGGTGAGGTGCCAGTATTCTTATGAATTAAATACAATATAAATATGCAGATTTGGTGACTTTAAGGTCCTGTTTCAAGAATATATATGCTATTTTGGTTATTTTTCAGGCTATATTCTATAACATAACATGCTCACTTCAGCTTTAAATTCAGTTTAGTGGGGGGGCAGAGCCTTCCATTCCAAAACTGGATACAAGGCAGCTGCCACTCTTGAACAAAGAGCCAGACCTTCACAGGGTCCACTCAGTCTATCACTTATTTAGTGCCAGTTTAGGAATACCACAGGCCACTTAAAGAAGACCATCCATGTAGAGATGTGCAGGATGTACTGTACAAACTTCACACGGATGGAGACTGAGCAGGAGATTTAATCTCAGGTCTGATCTGTGAGTCAACTTATCACCATGCCGCACATGATCCAACTTTATTACATTCATTTTAGAAAGTTGCTCTAAAATTTCCACATGGTTGTTTATCTTATAATAGATTCATTTTGTAATTCATTTAATAATTTCCATAATTTTATTTTTTGCTTTCTGTTGCTGTCTGTTGCATATCAGTGTTCTAATAGATGACTCACTCTAAACATGCTTTTTCACTTTTAGCAGGTTTTCAACCATTTCTTTTATATACAAAAAAAAAAGAGAATTTGATATGCTGTCTCAGAAGTAACCAGCAGGGTGTGTCTTGTGTGCATTTTTTCATTATTTAAGCGTTTGGTGCAGCTAAGGCTTTGAATTTAATATATTCACAATTTGGAGCCTCCATAACGCAGCATGTCATACTTAAAACTAGGGTGCCATTAGAAGTGAATGCATCACAAATTCCATTTCATTCATTTGTAATTGTACTATGAAGAATCGCACCAACCTGCAAGCTTGTTCTTTATATTTATGATTTATTTAATAGGAAAATATGGGCAGAAATTTAAATATTTAGTGTGAGTCTATGTTTTGTTATTACCAAAGCATAATTATACAACATGGTTCAAGTAAAAGGCAAACTTTTAGAAACTCACATCTAAAGGAAATACTTTACTTTTTTTTTTTTGTGTACTTTTGTCATTTGATTATACCTCTTTTGTCGCAGTGTTATGTGAGTACAAAGTTGTCAGACGTGAGCTGCCACATATTTTGCCACTCTTTCTTAATTCTTTCTATTACAAGATATACTCTCACATAATAAAATGAATAGAAAAGCATAGTTATAATACCCATGCTTAACATTACCACGTATGTGAGCATACTGAAAATGCCATATAACAAAGTAAAGGCAATAAAATACATAAAAAAACAAAGAATGCCTGCAATTCTGTTCTGTTTTAACAAATGCAATTAAATGAAGCCACAATACAAACAAATAAGGAATTACCAGCGTTAGTAGAATTATCAATGTCTAATAATGTTTGGAAAAGTGATAAATGTTATGTCATATTTACAATATAAATTCTCAATAGCATGAAAATGTCCAACATATCCCTGCCTGCATGTGTGTGCGTGTCATGTGCGGAGCAGTAAGGCTGCACAGCCTAAAAAGAGAGCGTGAGCTAAAAAAGCACCCTTTGTACCCAGGGACCCAAAGCCAAAGCTCCTCCTCCAGAATAGAAGCCCTGCTCGAGTTGAACAGCTGTTGTGTGCACCTCTTCCCCTGATTCAGCGCATTTACTGAAACTGACAGTGCGGGCCGAAATGCAAGTTAAGAAAAATCCAATGGAAAAAGCAGAAGAATCTTCCATTGTTCTGTCTGTAACTTTGTAAAGGAAACAAATGTCTAACGCCGTAATCAAAGCCTGCTTTTTTATGGGTACTTTCTCACACGATCTGGGGATTATTGGAAAGCCTGAAATTATTATTAACAGTAGCTTTTTTTGGATGAAAATGATTAACTCTTTAGATGTTCTTTACTGCTTTGAAGGAAGACAAAGCGTGACAAAGGTTTTTAGCTCATTTTTTTATTTTGTTTTTTTGTATTTTTTTTTAACAACACATTCTGAAGTTATGCTAATTGACAACAGAAAGCCATGAAATTTAAGTTGCAAAACAAATTTATTCAGAGAGATTGTTTTTTGTTCCCACATAAATAAATGTCCTAGTTTTTACTCTATGTGCTACTTTAAAATAGTCACAAGATCCTTTACAAAGCAAGTCATGCATGATTTGTCTTTATTAAAATATAAAGAAAATGCTTGCTTATACTCTTTTTATCTTATACCATGCAACAACACACTCTTACAAAATCGATGAGCCCCAAATAGCAGTTTCCTTTTTGTTTCCAACAAAACATTCATTATTTCTTTTTTTAAATATTATATATTTTACATTAGACACTGAACAAACTAGATTTCAGTCAATACTGCTTCTATACATGTATTTCTCATCTCAAATCAGACTCCTCTCCTGCCCAATTCAGAGAGCTACACTGTTTGACCAAAAGCTTGTGAACATCTGAGCAGCACACCTACTGTATATGAGCTGGTTGGAAAAACCAGTGGACATTAAGTTGTCCCCCCATTGTGGGTATACCAGTCTCCACTCAAGTCTTTACACAAAATTTTAGAGTGTTTCTATAACTTCAATTAGCACAAAAGAGCATTTGAGAGGTCAGGTAAAGATGCTGGACAAGAAGACCTGGCGTGCAATCAGCTTTCCAATTCTCATTTCAGATATGTTCAATAGGGTTGAGAGTGGGCTCTGCGCAGGCCACTCAAGTGCCTGTACGCGTTTATAGACCTGGCTTTTTGCACAGGGTCACTGCCATGCTAGAACAGACAATGGCCTTAGTGAAACTGTTGCCATAAAGCTGGAAGTGCACAGATGTCTAAAATGTCTTTTTTATGCTTTAACTTTAATATTCTTCACTGGAACCAAGGGGTCTAACCCAAACCCTGAGAATCAGCCCCAGACCATTATCAGTCCTCCACCAAAACTTTACAGTGGGTGCTATGTCATTCATGAAGTTAGCATTCTCCTGGCATCAGCCAAGTCCCGATTTGTCCATCAGACTGCCAGTTAGTGAAGTGGGATTCATCACTCTGGAGAACACGTTTTCCCTTCTCCAGAGTCTAATGGCGGCATGCTTTACACCACTCCAGCTGATGCTTGGCATTGAGCATGGTGATCTCAGGCTTGTGTGCAGCTGCTCAACCATGGCAAATCATTTCATGAAGCTCCCACAGCACAGTTCTTGTTCTGATGTTGTTTCCAGAGGCAGTTTGGAGCTCTGTTTTGAATGAAGCAACAAACAATAGGTAATTTTTACTCACTATAATCTTCAGCAGCTCTGTGAGTTTGTATGGTTTAGCAGCTGTAGCTCCTTAACGCTTCCACTTCACAATAATGGCACTTACAGTTGACCAGGGCAGACCTAGCAGAGCAGAAATTTCCCAAGACTGACTCGTAGAAAAGGTGTCATCCTATGACAGTGCCACATGTAATGTCACTGAGCTATTCAGTACGACCCATTCAACTGCCAGTGTTTGTCAATGAAGACCCCATGGCTGCATGCTTGATTTTATTTGCCTGAAACACCTGAACTCAATCATTCGACAGGTGGTCATATACTTTTGGCCATAGAGCGTATCTGCATTTTTAATAGTCGTCCCTAATGTACAGTATCTTGGGCACATCACAAAACTAAACAGACAACAATCTTAGTTTGTTGTAACATTAATTCTTGGCAAAATCTAAGAAATGTTTTACTCCATTCCTTGAATAAAAAATGAGTTTGTTTCTAATTTTAAGAAAAAAATGATTTTTTTTGTTTTTTTACCACTGAGGTAAAATGGGTGAGATAGGATTCTTCCAAATAAGTACAGTAAGTCAATAAGCATACATTGTAATGTTAGATTTTTCATGACAGAGTATTGTTCTGTCTGGATCATGATATTAAAGGATGTAAAACAGGGGTCTCTAACTCCTGTCCTGGAGGGCCCCAGTGGCTGCAAGTTTTCATTCTAACTTTTCTTAATTAGTGACCAGTTTTTGCTGCTAATTAACTATTTTCCTTTATTTTAATTGACTTTTTCTTGAGACTCTAATCGCTGAATTTATTCTTTTTTCCTTAATCAGCATCTAAACATAAATTTGATGTGAAGTGAGCCAACAGATGACAAACTAAGTTGGGGCCTCAAACTCCAACCATCTTTACTTTATTCAGTTTCAGCCAGTTCTCATTGCTAATTAAACCTGTTATTTAATTCCATGGCGCTCATTCTGCCATGTCAGACATTTCCAAAACTGTTGATTTTCTTTTTTAAGAGAGCTGTCAAAATGTTTTGTGGACCTGAGCAGATCAACATTACTGAGGCCTTCATCTTTTTTTATTTTGAGTTATTGTGTGATAGACGCAGGTTGTTGTCTATGTGTTGGTACATTTTGTGTCTTAATATTATTTGTTTGTTAATTAAGGAAAAAAGAAATAATTAAGAGGGCTGAGTCTTAAGTTGTGCATCATTTAAAATTAAGGCAAAGAGTTAATTAGAAGCAAAATCTGCTCACTAATTAAGAAAAGGGTTAGAATGAAAACCTGCAGCCATAGTAGCTCTCCAGGGGCATCATGCATAAACGGTGCGTACGCACAAAAATGTTGTGTAAGAACGTTTCCACGTTCAAATCGCAATGTATAAAACTTACACTTTTCCACAGTACCTCATACCTTGTCGTACGCACGTTCTCCGCTCGGTTTTGCAGACTGGTGGCACCCAGCATCAAAGCAGCGCTACTGTTCCTGTGTGGTTACTCTTTATTTTCCTGACGCGGCTTTATAAATACACTGAAACTAACCACATATTGTTGATTAGTGTAATGCATCTGATTGTAATTAACTTGTAACAATATAATGGTCCAGGGAATAGCCATAGTATTCCAAATACCATAACTGCTATAGCATTGTTACTCTCACTGCACCTTCTTCTTCTTTTTTTTTTTTCTTCTTTCAGCTGCTCCCTTTAAGGGTTGCCACAGCGGATCATCTTTTTCCATATTACTCTCACTGCACCACTCGGAGTATTTATATCACTGTATCTGAGTGGGGAATCACAGCAGCAGCTGATCGGAAAGAGAAATATCAGTATACAGCATCAAGCGCATGCTGCCTCAGCCACGGCAAAACGTTTCAAAGCCTTTCCTGTCCGGACCTTCATCCCAAGAACTATAAACGCACTCAATCAATTGCTCCTTGTAGATCTGTTTGTACTTATAAGTACAATTACCCCACTGTAAACTTGTAGTACAGTTATACTATTGCACAACCTGCACCACTTTATAAAGCACGTATTTACATATGATGACGATATCATTTGTAAGATGAAATGCAGAAAAATATGTTGATTATATTATACAGATAAAACTTTAACTTCATTTAAATAATCTGTATTGTTAATAATTAAACATTTGAGGACACGGTGCCGCAGCGCTAGCAAGTTCACGTATTGTTCCTGCCTCGTGCTGTATATTTGCTGAGGCTGGCGCGAGACTGGAAGGATAGATGAATAGAATAATTAAACACGTACTATGAAGCTATTTCAATATTCCTTAAAAGTTTTGAAGAATCGTCGCTGTAAGCTTACAGATGGCTTAACGTCTATTACAGAGCTGATTGTGTGGCGATTGGGTATTTGAGGAAAGAAAAGTAAGGACAGGAATTGAAGGTTAGTACATTTGAAAGAGACAGTACTGCTACAATAAATTATTTCATCGAAGGTCGCACATGACGCAGCAGCATCTTGTGTGAGACATGAACAATCACTGCGCCATTGTGTTTCCATGTTTAATAACATGCTTTCATTCCAATCATCATGAAAATGATACCACGTATACATCTCAGTATTTTAATTATTCAGAGAGCTGTAATATTACGAATGTAATGGATTCTGTGTCCTGTTGGAGAAAGAGAAAGAACGGAAGCACGTGGTAATTCACACACAGAGCACATAGAAGATCAAATACAAAACAAAGCATTTAAGGTGCTACTTTAGTTACGATGGGATTTGAGAAACTAGTAAATTAAATGATTTTAAGATGAAGTTTATGATGTTCTACTTTAATGACAAAATAAACTATGTGATTAAAGTGGAAACTTTGAGATTAAAGTTGACATTTCCTGCTTTTTTCCCACTGTGTGCCTAATTTTTTTGTCTGTACCCTAATAAGCTCAGACGGTGGGATACAACTCGCCTTTTCACTGCGACTTTGATATGTGACTTCTTTTTTATTTTGGCATTGTGTGACTTTGTGAACTTGAGCTTTCGAGTTTTTCCGACACGCCATGTCACTCGATCAACTTCCTTTTGTTGATTATACCACTGTTTAAATCAACAAATAGTATGTTTTTCCTTTGCCTCCACTTGGTATTCGCTGAAATTCTTATATTTTTCCCCGTGCTTTTCCCATTGTCTTTTCACAGAAGGCTGAGCTTAAGGGCGATTTATATTGATTTGCATATTCATAGAGGCATAATTCTGGGAGGAGTTGGGGCGGGGCAGAAGACGTGCGCACGAGTGTTACTTTTCACGCTGACCAGGATTTATGGAGCGGAAGAACATGGAAGTTGCACAGATTCTTGCATCTAGATTTTTCTGTGCGTAAGCACATTTCGGCTTTTGTGCTTACGTCAGGTTATAGTGCGAATTCTACACACGGCGTTATGCATGAGGCCCCAGGACAGGAGTTGAAGACCCCTGTTGTAGAATAATCCAAAACCATTTGACAAATAAGCATTTTTTTCCTGGTATGATTTAAGTGTAGGACATTCCCTAAATATGTGACAGTAAGAAAAGCATTTGCTAACATCATTCAAAAATCAGGTGCTGTGTTGAATATATATTTCAGAGATATTTCAGATACTGTAATCTTAGCCAAGATAGATGTGTGTAAAATTGATTTACCCCATGCTTTCCTTTAATGGCTGAAATGTATGTTGTCCATGTCTGACTTCTATTCATTATCTGAAATTCAATCCAGAAGGTTGCATTCCCAATATCACCTTAGATTGGCTTAACGGTGCATTCTTTAAGATGAGTTCATAAAGTCTGAAAATGCTGTCTGTCATCAACCTCACTGGACAGTATAGCTTCAAACGTGGGTAGTGATGGAAAAGTTTGGAAGATTTCTTTTAACAACATTTCTTATTAGAACATAAAAAAGCATTGCAATCCTGGTAGATTGCTAAAATAAATTCTTTTTGTGCATGGGAGCAACTGACAATAGCATCTTGGCTTAAGTGTTTCTGTATTTTGAGTGGGTGTTGCACCATCGGAGTCCTGGTAAATTATTTGATAATTAGTAAAAGCAGGAGCACAGGGCAAGGCATAGAGTGCACAGTTTAAACAGCACTTCCTTTTCAATTGTCAGTTAAGACGAGTAATGACTTCATTGAAACTACTGACTTGTACAGGGTGTGGGTGAAAATGGCACCCCTCCATCCTGCAATTCTGGGTATCTTGAAATGACTGAAACGCTAAGAAAATTACAGCCCTAGCAATGTTGAAAAATGATATCTTCTAAAATGCTTATCTAGATGCACAGCTCTTTTTTGAAACATACTTTAACACTGACAGCAGCATATGGTGAAAGTCGCATTATTAATAACTAAAAAATGCAGATTTTAAATACAGTGTGTTCAGGGTGATAGTAAAAACAGACATCTCTGGATTAGTGCTTAGCTGGAAGATACCGAAAGCCTGCAAAAGCAGTTGCTTTGAAATATAAAGGTTGGGATAAATAAATATATGTAATGATATAAAGTAACAAAAGCATACCCTGCCAAGCAAAAATAGTCACTTCAAAGCTGCCAGTCTTATATTTTTTCAGACTTTACGTGGCAAACATTACACTGTAATTTTGCTCTAATTGTACATAATAACCACACCACAACTAAACGCCTGTAATAACGGAGCCATCTCAGTAAAGTGTCAGCAGTTCACATAACATACTGCAGCGCTGCTAACATCTCCTTCCTCCGGTTCATAGACAACTTAAAAATGAATCACAACTAAAATGCACCAAAACTTTGAAAGTGAATAGAAAAGAAGTAACCAGTATGGCTCTCTCTCCACAAAAGAAAGTTTATTGAAGTTAAATGTTTACCATGTTGCATATATTCCATATGTCCATTTCCGGTCAAGCAGAGTCAAATTTTAAACTTTGGAGGAATGCCAATGTAGACATAAGTGAAATCTGAGATGATTGGATTGTACATAAACATGCTAACTGTATATTCTCAAACTATTGGAGAAAAGTGTACTTAAACACCAAGGAAAACAGTCCAACTATGAAAGCATACCTAAATCTGTATAAATTACATTAATACAAATCCAGATAACGTGCTAGTCTATCTACAATAAGCTGCATTCTGTATGAACATACCATTCAGGTTCTTTATTCATTTTTAAACATTCTCTAAAGATTGAGCTTATGCTGTATTTCAGCTTAAGGTGCCTGGGACTGATCAGGGTAACTCGGTCACCTGAGAAATACAACATAATGGACACTTTATTAGGTATACCTGCTACTTAAGGAAACTAGCCTACTCCTCCAAAAACAGCCAATCAAGCGACTGCAACTGAAAGCATGAAGACCTGATCAAGACCTTTAAGGTTAAGTGATCAAACATTAGAAAGGTCAGGACGTGTAGTATGATTGTTGGGGCCAGATGTTGTGGTTGCAGCATCTCAGAAGTAGCTCCCCTCTTGGGTGTTCATAAGCTACTATCTCTGGGGTCTACAGAGAATTGTGTAATAAACACAACGCACCAATGAGTGACAGTTCTATTGGCGAAAGAGACCCTATTAGTGAGGAATGTTAGAATACCATGAGAACAGAAAGAGCACAAATTCTTAAAGAACAGCACTTTACAACATGTTGAGCTTGTTGGCTTTGTTAGATTCAGTTAGTCTGGAAGCAGAAAACCAGGACAGGCCCCTCTCACATAAGGATGAGGCTACAGTGGGCAAACAATCTAAAATACGGAGAGACTGAAAAAGGTTCCCTGCTCTGCTGAATCTTGATTTCTCCTGCAGCAGTCAGTTGATAAGTTCTGAATTTGGCATAAACAGTGTGGATCCATTCATCTTTGTGTTTGGTTGTGGTAGTGTAATGGTGTGGCACACATTTTATGTCTTATAAATGAGTGTGATTTGAATGCCACAGTGTACTTAAGCATTGTTGTTGACCATTTATATCAGTTTAATGTTGTAGTACACTCTTTGTATACTTATAGGAGGATAATAAGTCATATCAGGAGGAGGACTCCAAGAACATGATAGTGATTTCAGTATACACTGATGGCCTGCACAGTCCTCTGATCATTAACAAATAGAGCACCTTTGGGATGAGGTGACACCAGAGATTTATAGCATGAAAGGATGGCTAAAAAATTTACAGGGACTGCATGATGCTATCAATTCTGCATAGACCAAAATTTCTAAAAAATATTTTTCACCACTTTGTTGAATCCATGCCTAAAAGAATTTAGATTGTTCTCAGAGCAAGATGAACTGAACTAGATAGGTATCCATATGTAGTGCAGGTTTTACTAGAACGATAAATAACTTACTTTCAATCCTTCTTTCTTTTTTTTTTAATTAATTTTATTGTAATCATTCCATACAAATCAGTCAATTTTTACAAAAAGTAGGACTGAGAACAAGTCGACCCCCACCCCTGAGAGAGAGAGCATGGCCAATTGGGTAAAGTGTAAACATACCTAAATTGATGAGTTTGATAAGCAAATAATTACTTCCTCTGTGCTTTAAAACCTTATTCTAAAATATTATTGATTAGATCCTGCCATGTTTTGAAAAAAATCTGTACAGATCCCCTAACTGAGTAATTGATTTTTTCCAATTTCAGATAGTATAAAACATCGGTTTCCCACTGACTTAAAACAGGAGAGTTAGGATTCTTCCAGTTTAGCAAGATAAGTCTATGTGCCAAAAGTGTAGTGAGTGCAATCAGTTTGTTTGTCCTTCTCCACTTTAAACCCATCTGGAAGAACACCAAACACAGCTGTTAATGGGTTAGGAGGGATTGTAAGACCAAGGCTGTCTGAAAGGTAATTAAAAATTTTGGTCCATAATGATGTTAATGTGGTGCAGGACCAAAACATGTGACCCAGTGAGGCTGGGACTTGATTGCAGCGTTCACAGGTTGGATCTTGACCTGGGAACATTTTGGAGACTTTTCGGTGAGACAGATATGCTCGATATATAATTTTGAGTTGAATAATTGTATGCTTTGTGCATATGGAGCTCGAGTGAATTCTCTGCATTGCTATTTTCCATTCCTTTTCTGATATATTGATTAAGAGATCTTTTTCCCATTGTCCTCTTGGATCTTTGAAAGGGAGGGACTGTAAAATTATTTTATATATTGCAGAGATGGTGTCTAAGTCCTTGAAATTGAGCAATATTGTTTCCAGCATGGATGAGGGTGCAAGATAAGGAAAATCGGGCAGGTTCTGTTTAACAAAATCCTTCTTTATTAATCAATACAAGGGTTTTACTGGTTCAATAAGTAAACATCTCCAGTGCTACATACAGCATATTCTATGGACTAGCTTACTGCTGCTTGGAGTATAATATTCACATTGCACCTTGCATCGTGCCTTAGCATATATATTCATGTAGTGCACGCTCTGTATGAATGAATGCATTGAGCATTGGTGTGGAAAAATTAATTTCCTTTAAGTCAGCTTGAGCACACAATGAGCGCAGCTCACAACAGTCAATCACCAGCAGTAATAATAATAATAATAATAATAATAATAATAATAATAATAATAAATGTTATTTATATAGCACCACACCAAAACAATAAATTCTGGAAAAAGCAATAGCTTTACAGAATAACACCACCACTATTTCTCACGTCATTGAGAATGACTGTTTAATCATTTGCAGTTCCTTTATTTCATTGATTTAATGTGACGCGTACTGTATGGTGCATTCAATTGCTTGCTTTGTACAGAATTTTTTGATCAGTACTGTCATTTTCATATTTTCATTTAGAGTAGTTAGATGATAGTAAAAAGCATGTTTTTGCTGGTGGTTCTACATGAAAGGTTTACAAATTCGTTGTAAGGGACAAAGCTTTTACTCAGATCATAGTTTATTGGAAAGTATTTTGTCAATCATGAAAATAAAATTCCAAATCCCAAAATGGACAGTACCATCAGAACAGGAGGCCCATTGAGCAGCACACAGATGGGGGTTCATGTTTTCTGTCCTCGGTAATGTTTGCCACTAGTTGACGCCTCTTCACAACATCACTCTAGAGTCAGCATGCATTATGTATGGTGTGTCCTTAACAACTACCTAATAAAGAAACCACTAAGTATAAGAAGAAAAGTGCAAAGGGCTACACAAGAATGTCAGCTTTAAATAAAACATGGGAGACACTGTCCTACAGGAAGCAATTTCTGAACAGGATTTGGAGGTTTTTGTTGACACAATATTTTCATTATCTAAGCAATGCACAAAAGCAATTTATAACATTTTAATGTAGAGAAAAGCCAAGCAAAATGACACCTTTTATTGGCTAACTAAAAAGATTACAATATGCAAGCTTTCGAGGCAACTCAGGCCCCATCTTGCCTGAAGAAGGGGCCTGAGTTGCTTCGAAAGCTTTGTGGTGTATGGCCAGCCGTTCATCCTGGCCAGTACCCCCCAAGCCACCAGGTGGAGCTCTCCCTGCAGTATGGAGGTGCCCTGAAGACCAGCAGGGCATCATGGACATTGGAGTCTTTATCCACAGCCCTGCTGGATACCGTGGGGGCCACTAGATGACGCTGCAGGGAAGAACGACGGTTATTTACCCTACCCAAGTCACATGGACAAGGGGAATGACGTGCTTCTGGGGTGAAGAAAAGGACTTTTTATCTGACCTGGAAGTGATAGGAGATCACATGGACTGGGGATTGGAACACTTCTGGGTCAGGGAATATAAAAGGTTTGTGGGTGGAAGGGTGGCAACGCGTCTGGGAGTGGTGGAGAGTTTATTGTTAGTGATTTGTGATTGATTTAATGAGTATTGTGGAGAGGAGGGTGCTTTGTGCACTGTGCAGAATTAATAAAGTCTACTGTTGGACTTTTATCCGGTGTCTGGCGTATTGGACAAGGGTTCAAGGGAGCGATAGTGCCCCCTATCTGTCACAGCTTGCATATTGTAATCTTTTTAGTTAGCCAATAAAAGGTGTCATTTTGCTTGGCTTTTCTCTACATTCATAATGGCTAAAACGGAACAACACCCTAAAATTTTAATAAAATGTTAGGATAGGTCATTGAAAACTGTTGAATATAAATCAAGGAACGCTATGTTTAATGTTCTAGTGAGACTGAATCTGGAATACTGCGTGCATTTCTGGTCACCACAATACAAGAAAGACATAGCAGCACTTGAAGCTGTGAAGAAGAGAGCAACCAAGTGCATCTCAGGACATGATGACATGTCCTACTCCAAAAGACTGAGAGAATTAAACCTATTCAGTCTCGAGAAGAGGAGACTACATGGGAAGTTTATCATGTGAATCACGTACTTGAGGACAACAGTGGAAATTAAATGGAAGTACATTTAGGAATGCAGCCAGGAAACACTTATTTATGCAAAGAGCTGTAGGAATCTGAAAGAAACTACCGAGACATGTTGTTGAAGCAGAATCCTTGACGAGATCTCTGGATTAGATATGAGAATCGCTTACTGTAGCTATTAGCTAAACAAACAGCCTTCATGGATTGAATAGCTTCCTCTCATTTGTGAAATTTTTTAGGTTCTTATATTCTTATACCGCAGACAATTTTTATTTAAACACTTCCTTCCTCCATATGCGTTATAAATATTCATCTGTCTTTCCATTTATCTCTTTTTAATCCATGCTTAATCCAAGTTTACAGCAACAGGGTCATTAAGTATAGCTTGACAGCACTGGGGACGAGGCAGAAACTTATCCTGGGAAGGACCTCACTGGACACACTCATGCACATTCTGCACCCGCACTCACTTAAACCTGGACAACTTAAAGTCACCCAAGAACCCTGTATGTGCCTGTTGAGATGGGCGAGGAAAAGTGTTGTATCTGCATTCATTAGCGGAGGTCTCTGCTGCTGAAATTATGGGATTAATGCAGTCATGTAGGTAAATTGTTGCCTACAGAACTACAGAAAAAGTCAGAGGTTATTGCTGTAACTACCACATGCAGACACCGACAGAAAATGCAAACTTCATACAGACAATATTAGGGTCAGAGTTAGTGAACACTACAACCTACTGCTTTACAAAAAATGTTCAAGAAAAAAATTCCGACATCAAAGCAATAAAAAATCACTTTTACTATTCACAAGTAAAAATAAAGACATACATAACTGATGTAACATAAAACAACTGTTTTGAGTTAAAACAAAAAAATGGGCTATACCCATATCACTCCAGATAAAAATAGTTCAAACACAGCAGAAATGTTTCCATCTATATTAAAGAAAAAAAAAAAAAAAACATTTAAATGCCAAGTGAATATGTACGTCCCAATTTTTAACAATTTACCATGTACTTATTGTCCTTTATATATTCCACCTTATTCTGCTTATTTACCTGTTTTTACCCAGAATCTCTATTTAAGTTTTAGATTTCAGCTCAAATTAATTTCATGGTGTAACAATTTTCTTTTCTACTTTTAATTTCATTTAATTATTACTTCACTGTTATCCTGCAAAAAGACGCCCAAAGTTGTCCTTTCAATTAAGGACACTAACCACTGTTTTTTCTCAGGCATTTTGGTGTGCAGTGCTGTAATGGAATTCGTTACCAGACCAGCAGGACGTCAGCCATGGCAAACCTTAGTCTATTTTTAGAACAGTTTGCTTTAGAGACATGCAACCGCTTAACAGTTTCATTTCTTATTTACCACAAAAGAAAGACCTCTTACGTGACAGCGCTAAAGAGAAAGGCAAAATTCAAGTCCTGGATTCTTTTTTCACTTGCCAGATTTAAATTAGATGCTCACTACTATATTTGATGAAAGCAAATAATAAACACACAAAAGACAGGAAACATTAAAAATGGTTAATAGGTAGTTATGGTAATATACACATTAAAGTAACTTAGCTAACATTAGCAATATTTATTTCAAGATTAAATGTTATTCTGTTGACAATTTTTTGGCAAGATGAGAGCTGTTGATGAAAAAAGAGCTTAGAGTACGGCAGAACCCCTAATGGTGGTTTTAGTGCTTTTAAACATTGATAACAAATTGAAAACTGAATAATATATTAGTAAGAGTCTAACAAATTCCAGTGTTTTCCACATCTCTATTCATTAGCGGAGATCTGTGCTGCTCACCTTATGGGATTACTGCAGTCCTGTAGATGAACTGTTACCACAACTACTGAAAATGTACCCTACTTTTAATGTAAAAAAATGGTGGGGACTACCCCACATCCCTGTGTGTCTTTCATGTTTACAGAATGGCCATGACCGTTGACATGCACCAACAATTTGAACATTAAAGGCGTCACTGCTCCAAAAAATATCTCATCTCATTTTCTGAAACCACTTTTGCAGGTGAGTAGGCCAAGTAGGTCAACTCAGACTTCCCTGTTCCCAGGTATAGATTTCAACTCTTCTTGGGGTATTCCAGCCAAGAGAGATAATCCGACTAGCAAGTTCAGGGTCTCCAGTGGGGCGTGCACAGAAAAACTCTAAGGGGAGGTATTCTTACGACATGCTCAAACCACCTCAATTGGCTCCTCTCAATCTGGAGGAACAACAACTCTACTCTGAGGATCTCCCAGATCACTGAGCTTCTCACACGATCATGGAGTGTAAGCAGAGCCACCATGTGAAGAAACCTCATTTCTGCATCTTGTTCTCGTAATCTCCTTCTTTTGGTCATTACCCTCAACTCTTAACCACAGGGGAGGACAGGGATGTAGCAGGCATAATCTTTTTTTTTATATTTGTAATAAATTTTGACCTCATTTCAGAGATCTGTTTTCACTTTGATGTTAAACTGTCATTTTGTTTTGATTAGTATTCAAAAAGCCAAATTAAATCCACTGTGATTCAATGTTCATGTAACAATAACATGTTACAGATTCCAAGGGGGTCAACACTTTTCATAGGCTCTGTGTGAATGGCATATGGCAGTTCATTATCAGATGTTTCACGTGTTGTATATGTATCATATATTGTATACACAGTTGTATATTTATCATATGGCACCAAGAAAGTAAGTAAAGGCAGGAGTGAACATTTTCAAAGGTGTTACAAAAATGTGCAGGTAGGCTCAGGAAAAATTAGAGTACATGACCAGGTTGGTAATTTTTGTGCATTTAAATCAAGGGTATTGAGAAAAGACCATTGTGCACCTAGGCAAAATGCAATGGAAACTAGTTAAAAATGAGTCAATTGAAAAACTATTTGCTTTAGATATTAATATGGATGAAATCTGTGAAAATATTATTTAGAATACTAACAGATGGCAAAAGATCATTTCAGATCTTGAGTACAAATTCTTACCCATCACACAAGTTCTTGCCTATCACTCATGAGGGTTTCATTCCATAGTCAAAAGACTTTTTATAAACACCAGGAGGGAAAAAGCTTCTGTGTCCTATGAAAAGTGTGCAGGATGTTATTTATTTGCTGAACATCACCCGATGGCTAAGGAAACTGGGGAGGAAAACAAATGGATTACACCACAATGAAGACAATCACCAAAAGCGACACATTAAAATTTTCTTCCTATTAAAAAGTTAATTCATGGTTACTGTTCTCTTTTACTATCTTTAAAAGTATCAGTTTAATTTTTGTTATTTGCATTATTCACAAATGTACACCACACGTATTACTGTGTCAACTCTAGTGAATAATTTTAATTGAGAACCTGACCATACGTGAAGGCTGTGGATTGGTCTGCCTGCTACTATAAGAGGTGCCCCTCCAGTCTCAGCTTTTAAATCCAGGCCGAAGACTCACCACTTCATTTTAGCTAACCCTGACTAGAGCTGCTGATTAGCTGTGCGTATGGCATCTCTGTTGTTAGTCATTAGTACTAAAATATAAGTTAACACAATATTTATAAACTGTTACTAACGCTCGCCTATTCTGTTTATCTTTTAGGTATCCTCATATGACACTTGTTCTGCTGCTCTATTGCCAAGTTGTTTGCTTGCCGATGGAAGTCATCTTAGATAAAGGAGCACTGGAATCATCAGGTAAAAGGGTCCTTTCACCAGACTAGCTCGTCCAGCACTGATTTAACTATAGAATGGCCAATGGTGGCGATGGGATGGCAGCTTGTTGGCAGAGGTTTTCAGGACTCTGACTGTTTCTGACCTGTCTGAATCTTTTTCTAAATCTGGCAGTGGTTCTACAATGGACAGCTATTGTTGTTTTCCATTTCTGTTAATTAGTTTCTACTTTGTTTTGACATATTTGAACAAATCTGTATCCTTGTGATAGTTCTGCATTTACTGAGTGAATAAACTATTTTTACATTTCGTCTTGAGAGTTGTCGTGGCCCTCTGTGCCTGCAGTTGGTGAGTGGGACCATGCAAGAACAAAGTAGTTTGTACTGTTGTATTGTATTTCTGAGGTGGCAATGGCAGATTGGCTATCTAGCTCTGTGAAGAGGATTACTTATGTTCTGTTTTGTGTGATGTATTTACCTCATTTTTGCCACCCATTGTACTACCAACCTACCTGGAAGGAGGTCTGTCTCTGAGTTGACTTTTCCAAGATTTTTTCATTTATTTTCCAAACAAGTTTCTTTTATTTTTATTTTTTTGGAGATTTTTGTTTTCTCTTCTTAGAGAGTCAGGGCTGGGGGGCTGTCAAAAAACAGGGCCTGTAAAAAGCCAGTTGAAGCATTCCTTGTGTGTGATTTTCAGCTATACAAGAAATGAATTATTGTGGTGTAGTAGTGTAACTAAAGGCGTAATAGTCTGGTGAAGATGTGGAGTGTGATAGAATCTAATCTTATTAGAAAAGTAAGACAATTTTAAATATCACTGTTTTAAATGAGGTCCGATGTTTCATTTATTGTGCAAACACTATTTAGTTTTCCATACCACATTTATGATTGCAGTTTAGTCTTTCAGCATCTTGTAACAGTTAAATTTCTACAGCTACTGTACACAACACAGGGTTTTTCGTTTTCAGAAAGATGAGGATTTAACAAATGCCAGTAAAACAGCTACCGTTAAAAGTACATGAGAAGTCCTTCCCACGCCTCTAACAGCAATAAACAAATCCTTTGCATTTGTTTAGTCTAAGGCTCTGGCTTCTGTCAAATCCCATCTTATACTGATGTGATGATTTTGGGCTAAGGGTCCTAGGCAAACACAAAGCAGGAGGCGGAGGAAATGTCTCCGTTACTGAAACGGTACAAATGTTGCAGATCTTTGAGGACAGAAAATAAGAAACACCTGCCACCTATGGGCTATAGTATATTTCTGAAACATCATTTCTTATTTCAGAATTGTCATTTTCTTGTCTTTCTTTCAGTCATTTACTTTTATTTTGCATTAACACAATCACCAATTATAGTAAATCATCTTAATGAAGTGCCCTAGTCTTCTCACTTTTTGTTTCTAGTAAGGAATAGAAGCATCTAGCATTTTCAAAGGCACACATATGTTCATCCTGAAAGACTGATGATATATTAGTCATGAACAATTACTTTGAGGTTTTGCCATTTGCATCTATCCCTCCTTTTTCTGAAACTTTTTCCAGTTCTGGGTCATTTTGTGTGTTCAATTAAATTACATAAACAAAGTTAGATGTGTTTGATTTTGTTAAAAGTGAATCATGGGTATTGAGGATAACCATTGCACAGCTAGACACAAAACAATGGAGAACAAATAAACATGAATCTCTGTCAAAACTAAACTGGAGTCCTGAGCTGTGCTGTTAACACAGCTTACGTAAGTACTAGAATCAGTGGACTTAAGAAATGCAGTCGTGTTCATTGCAAGTGCAGTTTCTTGGCCGCTGTTGGTCAAAAATGAGTTGTAGCCCAGAGAGCCAATTAGCACCTAAATGCTGAAAACAGTACAGCAAATTACAAACTTGCATGAAAGACAGCTTAGTCAGGAAGCAAGCCATATCATCAAACCCCACACAATTAGTATTAAGAAGAAAATACAGGGACACAGAAAATTAAACAGTAGACATACAGTAGTTAACGCATACTTAATGGTGGCCACAGGTCTTCAATGTGTTTAGAGAAGCATGGAACTATTGTATGCCATACATCCATATGTTGACCCATTTTCTAAATCCACTTGTTTCCATTACATGGTTGGTGAGGCCATGGCCTATCCTGCAGCGTCTAGTGCAAGCCAGGAACCAACACTGAATCAGTGACAAGTCCTTCACAATGCACACACACTCTTGTACAGAATTAATCCATAGTTACTGCAACAATCAAGTAGCAGGAGAACACTAAAATACCTCAAGGAATCCAACTTAGACAAAACTAAGATGTGCAAACTCCTCATATGAAGTGATCAGACCAGAAATAAAAATGAGATCTCTAAACTCATGACGAGGCGGCTCTAAGAAATGTGCCACAATTACGCCTTCTTCATTATACAGTAAATGTAAATAAGAAACCTTTACACTTAATGGTAATTGATTGGATTTTTGGTCAAAATTGATACTATAGCACTATATAAAGACACTTATTCCATGTTTCAGAAACTTATTCATGAAGAATGATTTGAAAGTTTAAAAAGGATTGTGATGGAAAAACTTTGTGTAAACGGGTAAAGTACTTGTGCCTGTGCCTGCCTGTTACCAAGACATTCTGCACCATTTGTGTCCAGCACATTTACTGTGGCAATGAGAACATATGACAATTTAGATTTTTAACTATGATATTATTTTATATCATTGATTATATCATTATCATGACTGGTGTTCTCTATTAATTTTCATTTGCTTTCCTGAGGAGTTCCTGGGACTTCTTGCTGGCTATTCAGTGGTTTCTGAGGATGAGGAATATGATACAAATATATATTGCATCAAATCTTAATTTCTGATAAAACTGAAATATTATAATGTGTTATTGTGGCACCATTCCCAACCTCCATGAGCTGCCCAGGAGCACACTTGTGTGATGTCATAGGTGTGAAAATATATAAGGATATTTTATGTGACATTTTAGAATCTGTGTTTGGATAATTCTAAAAGACTTTAAATGCATTCCTTGGTATAGTCCTTCTTGGTTTTCTGACATATCTTCTGACTTTTAATTCTGACTCTTGTCTCTTGTTTCTGGCCTGGCAAAAGATCTGTTTGTCTCTTTGGTTTGTCGCCTACTCTATTTTGGTTCTTGTTTTATCCTCCAATCCTGAAAAAAAAAAGTAATTCTGAATCGGCAGAACAGTTCCATAGAATATACCATGTAACCGTATGCTCATTGGTGCTGAATGATGTGTCTGCATAGAGAACTCACCTTTTGATACCTAAGCTCCATTAGGTCCAACGTTATAACAAATATGTCCATTTTCTGGCAGGGAAAACTTGGGGGTTGGTGGCAGGATTGGAACTCCAGCCACAGTATAAAAAACCTCACACTGTTCCAGTGTAGTAATGAGGTGTCACCTGCTGCACTTGGGTCCCAATCCAGGTGGTTCATCATGTGGTGGGTACGGCAATGCACTATCAGTGCTTGTTCTGAACCTCCTCCTCCTCCTCCTCCTCTACTCATTGCAATAGTAATCTTGGCTGTTATTTAAGAGAATTACACACACACTAACAAAAATCACCAATAAATAAATATCAGTCATTTTGACTTAAATTGTAAAGTTCATTGACAGGAAACATACTGTACTTTCTAGAAATTTTCTTGGTGTTACTTCCATAGATATAACAAAAGGTAAATCAACTCAATATATAATAATGTTTAAAACTTTGGCTGCAGAGGACACTGGCATTTTGCATGTATTTAATGAAGATGCCCACTGAGGACCATTAAGGCGTTTGTTTATCACACTACAGACTCTGATGTCTTTATCCTCTTATGCAGTTGTATGCCTCTGGGCTTTCCCTGTCTTTTTCTACCTTTGTATGAAATCTCCAGCTCCATAGCAATTTGTCACAAAGAAAAAAACAGACTAACGTATTTCTTGAGAATTTTGACCATTTTTGAACCCGGAATTGAACTTTGGGAATGCCAATATATTGTAATCCAGTTTACTTGCAATTTACTTGCTTTATTATATAGAATAACAGGTTTTACCTGTACTTACAAAATTACAAAGGTTTCTATAATAACCAGATAACATTGACTTTTGATTAGTTAAAGATGAACTTGGAGAATGTACATTAGGACACTAGACTAACTGATGATGAAAATGGGACTTTGCAGTCATATGTGAAAAAAAATTAAAAAGTAGTCATTTCAAGCAGTAATAGCCATTTGCAACATTACTAATGTGTCTACTGTATTTTTAAATCAATTTAATGATTACCTTGATACAACAGTAGTAAATTATTTTGAGATTTTAATGGTGTGTAAATGCACCCATTTTACCCAATTATACTTACTCAAGTCTTCTTAAAGTAAACATGGAGGTGTTTGGAGAGCAGGAAGAGAAGGAGATGAATCAGAGATCAAATCAGAATGACTGCACTTGGAAAGAAACAATTTGTGTGCCAAGTGTTTCCTTATTTTAGTGACTAATTACCATCATGGAATTGTAACATCTGCAAAGTATGGTTACCTGGGGGTGTGTGTGGTAATTGGTTATTTTTTTTCCTGCATGCAGAGATTTTTGCATCCAGGACAGCAACAACACACAGAGATTACTTTTGATTTTTCCATGATCTAGAATCTGAGGTGGGTTGGCGCCCTGCGTAGGGTTTATTTCCTGCCTTGCGCCCTGTGTTGGCTGGAATTGGCTCCAGCAGACCCCCTTGACCATGTAGTTAGGATGTAGCGGGTTGGATAATGGGTGGATGGATGGATGGATGGATGGATAATCTAGAATGACAAGGAAGTACACGGTGCCAATCTTTCATTCTGTCTTGGCGATGATGTCAGCACAACACACTTCTGAAGGTTGTTGCATAGCAATGCCATACCAACTTATGCTCCTGGGAAAAGGAAGATGGAGTCGGAAAAAGACACAAAAATATATAACCATTAGAAAATAACATTTAATTAGACATTTAATGTGGAAATTGGGTTCTCCATCCCTAAATACCTATCCACATACAGAATGTAATTTAAAAAAACTCAAGAAAATGAGTGGATAATTTAAAACAAACACAAATCATGACTCACTTCAAGCCCAGCTTTCATGGTAACTTTATTTAAAGGGTTACTTGACAAGGAAATCCCTTTCAAAGCCACCAGCATCCCAGTGCTTCCTGCTGTATGTGGTAATGGGGGTGCCTCATCAAACGTGAAAAGTCTAGAGTTCCTCTTGATTTCTTAATAATTGCTCAGGACTATTTTCATTTTTGGCCCATCTTATATTCTCATATGTTAGTCTTTAAAACTTTTAAAAACTTCATTGCAATTCCAGCAAGATTTTCAAAGAGGTACTTTACTACACAGATAAATAATATAGTATATCTATGAAAGTCATATTTTAATCTCTTTCTCTAAGACTTTTTCAAATTTACACTACTGTTGTAGATAAATACTTAAATTAACCATTGAAACACACAAAGAGAAATATAAACTGAATAAAAGACTTGACAATAAGGGAAAATAGGTAAAATTGTCGTTAGCAATTCAAAACCTTAGTACCTGAAGCTTAACAATAAATGTATATATGTTGCTCGCATTTTGACTATTACATCACAACATGGCACTACACAAGCAAATCGCATTTAGAGAAAATTGTTGGTTTATATATGTCTATATATGTTGTGGTGGACGACTGGGGTTCTTGCCCAGCCGCGACCCCTAGAGCAGGAATGGACAATGTTGGTCCTGAAGAGCCACAGTGGCTGCAGGTTTTCATTCCAACCCAATTGCTTAATTAGAAACCAATCCTTGTCAATCTCGGACCTTATTTAATTTTATGGTTTGTTGCTCTGCAATGTAAGGTCTTTATATAGTAGGCTATCATACAAATGATTTGCAGCCTAAAAAGGATAATTTTCAGTCTGTCACATTTTCTGTCAAGTGTTTTATTAATTCAAACAGTGTATGATGAACACACACAATTATAAATGGAAACAAGCTAGATGGAGAACTGCTGGCTGCTTTGTTATTTACATCTTATTGTTAGTAAGGACTGCGGTGGGCTGGTGCCCTGCCTGGGATTTGTTCCTGCCTTGTGCCCTGTGCTGGCTGGGATTGGCTCCAGCAGACCCCCGTGACTCTGTGTTAGGATATAGCGGGTTGGATAATGACTGACTGACTGACTGTTAGTAAGGAGCCATTAAAACAGCGAATGCAGTTGTTTAAGATTGAAATAAGCAATTAAGGGTGGGGAACCTTAACAAGTGAGACCACCAAAATGAAGCATCAAAATGTAACTTAAGTAATAAGTGCTTCATCAGCAGTAATTGACTTCTCATTAAAAAGGTGGGTTGGAATAAAAACCTGCAGCCACTGCGGCTCTCCAGGACGGACATCGTCCACCCCTGGCCTAGAGGATAAGAAGACTGAGAGAGGGGCAATACCTCCCCTGGGACACAAGTGGGCGCTTGGACGATTCCAGAGCCATGGCTGTTAATGAATGTTAACTTCCTTTAGTTATTCCTTTAGATGTGCAGTGAGACATTGGGTTCTGTGCAGTCTCATCTGTGGTTCTAATGGAACAGTGTCAGTATCCTTAAGCCCATTTACTGTTTTGTGTATATGGAGGACTAAATATAAAATCCCCTGCAGCACTTCTTTAACAACTCACTCAAAGACAGTTCTGTTCACCTTCTTTTAACTGAGCATGATGGCACATTGTTTAGTCTGATTGGATATTTTACAGTTCATCTTTTCATGGACATACAGTAACTGTCATTTCTTTCAAGCTCACATTGACTGCAGCAGTATCATCGTAACTGAGAGAGGCAGACGCCAAATACAGCCGCTAGCAGTGTGCATCATTCACTTTTACCAACAGCCCAGTGGTGTCTCTGAATGCCAAATTATAATCTGTTTATACAGAAAGGTTTTCTTTGCTACTGGTTATTTTTATTTGTAACAAGCTAGGGGGCTTTGCCCCCTGTTCACTTTGGCCCTGGGCTTGGTTACATCTCTTGGCACAAAGACTCATCTTGCGGGACATGAGAGTGTCTCTCTGAGATGATCATATCTCCTCTCCTTCCAATATTTTTTTTTTATAATGGAGAGATATAAAGTGTTCTCTAACACACAACAATCATTTATTTGTTTAAAAGATGTCTTTGTAGAAGAGTATTCAACCGTAGAAGTTTATCTATTGTAACCACAGGCCTGCTGTCTGTCAGACCAGTTAAGAAAAGCACCATTGCACTTTGCTGTATAAATCCCCGCCCCTAATCTGAACTCTGCCTTCCTGAGGCATTGGATTGGTTTAGAGATTTCAAACTGGGTGGACCACCTAATTGTTTCTACCCACTTTATGTCAAGTTCACTCATGGTTGTCTCCAGATGTATGTTTTATACGTCTGGCACTGTGAGAATAGTGTTCCTCTGAACTAATATTGTAATGTCCATCAAGGAAATCTATTCTTAAAGTATAATCTTTAAGTGACTTTAGTGGACCAGCATTCCTAAAAATCAAAAACACCCAAACAATACACATCTATTTTCCACATCTCTAGTAACAGGTTGCATGATCTGTGTACTCATTTTATCATTTGTGAATGATCCCCAGTGATTGGAATTAAAGATCACAATATAGCGATGTATAAAACAGTGAATTAGGTATATACCCTAAAAGGACCTAACCTGTTAGAAATGATAAAAGAAGGAAAAAAATGGTGCGCATTCATATATAGCGGGTTCATTATGTAAATAGGTCTGATCATCAAGAAATCAAAAGAAAGACATTGATTAAAGATGACATTTCATTTATATAATACAGAGAGAACTGGCAGAGTTTCACTGCTAGAGAATTTAAACAGAGGCCACCACAAAGGCAAACTAACCGGGGTGGTACCTAGACCTGGAAATAATTAAATAACCCCACTGGAAGATTTTGCTTCCGCACCACAGCATAAGGGGTCACCAGAGCAGACAGATATTCTGGGGAATGGAAGTAGAAACTCTCAAAGGAATATGGGGGCCAACCTCTTGCTTGTGGTACAGCTTACATTTCTTTCAGGTAATTTTTTGAGTCTTCTGCTTCTTCTGTGAAAGCAGTCACATTCAGCATAAGACATTAAGTATTTTAAATGACACAGCTCAGAAATAAAAGGTATTTTTCATCCATGAAATACAGCAATGATATGGAATTATGTACTATTTCTTGCAAAGAACGTGGTAATACAGACTTAGGTGGAATGGCCTAAGCAGAAACACTTCTGTAAGTGCTTATATTATTATTATGTTGCTCATATAAAGTAGTCAATTATAATCAGTAGGCTTTGTATATTTGTATAAGCAAGTCTTGCATATAAAGTTTACTTTTGGGCTTCGTCCAATAAGTCATTCAATATGCCCAGCGTTCAGCTACTACATACTCTAGTGCCTCTTTGAAAATGTACACTTTAAGTCGAGAGCAAAAAAGGCAACATTGGAAGACCTTGTTGAACACACAAATATACTCACGTTTAACCAAAAAGACTTATTTTGTTATGCTATTTAGCGTTCTAATGCCCTGTGATGTGTTAGCTAACTGAGGTATGATATTACTCAAAACAGAGTAACTCTTGAAAGGTTGGACAATGCATAAGAGCTGCAATCCTCATTAAAAATGATGATGATAGAAAATGCATGACAGAATCAAATGTCAATCTTAAATCATTTTTGTTTTTTTGTTTTTTTTTGCTTATATTGGTCATATTTTATTACAAGCGTCCACAGTTCTACATTTTTTTTTTATTTCCAATCACAAAATGCATCATTTATTGTGATGCAAGATATATGGTTTTGGATATTTAAGTATACTCTTCTGATACATCATGCAAGACAGAATGTTTCTTTTAAAAATCTAGAAAACATCTGTATAATTTGAATACTTAAAATATATACTTAAAACAAAGAATGATCCAAGCCAGCCTACAAAAAAATTTATACCATTGAATCCATTGAAAACTCAACATGAGGACAGATTCATGGCTTGTGGAGCCTTTTTATTGCTGCTGGTTAACTTTCCAGCCAAGTTCTTAATTTACTTGTCAATTTGTAACTTTATGTCCAAGTTTGTTGTCCTGAAATGAATATTTTGGTTTGTTTTTGTTTTTCAATAAAAGTACATTTAAGTTGTGACTGATGCACCAGTTTTTTCTGTCTGCAACTTTGGCTCGCTTGTTCTGAAATGTGCTCTTTATTAATTGACATGCCATTAGCAAGAATGGTAATTCAAATAAGAAAATGAACAAAAGCTAGTCCCCCAGGTTCTAAATGATATATGAAATTATTGGAAATCTTATTGGACATCATTTAATTAAAGGGATCTGGTGAAACAGAGTGTATCACAGAGCACTGAAGATAAGACAGGAAACTGCCATTCTTTTCCAGGCACACTCACACAGACACATTTACCCTCACTCATACCTGACTTAATTACAGTTCCCTAATAATTTAACATGAAGATCTTTCGTATATGGTGAAAAACACACACTGACACGGGGAGAATTCCACGGTGGGACTGGGCAAGCTAAGAATCTATTTCATTGTAGTTGTGAAGCAGCACCCCCTAAACACTTCACCACCATGCTGCACTTTCTAAAGCACATGCCCCACATTGCTTTTATCACTAAAAACTGACAACAGTAAGAAATACACAAATTAATTAGATAGTTTTGGTAAAGGCAAACATGAAATTTTTATTTTGAGATTCTTGTTGAGTAAAGAGAGCAGCTGCAGGGGTCTCCTAAGACTGAGTTAGAGCACTCCTGTTTCCGTGGAACTTTATGAAGGATATTTGTAAAGCCACAACTATTAAACTACAATCTGGGCTTTGTTTCTTTTGTGTTTCAGCTCATGCAATGGTGTTGTTAGTTTGCTCTAATGTTGATTTCTTCCTTTGGTATGTTCTCCAGTGTAAACTAGCCTCTGGGTGTGAAGAGTTCTGACTGAAATAGCAAGCAACCAGGAGTCTTGTTATCGTGCCTACACATCATTCCTGGAATAGTTAGCATTGTAAAGCTGACGTAGAGCAATATGTTAAATGGTTGTCTCACTGCAGGTTAATCTAGATTTTGCTATCCTTTTCTTTTTCTTTATGTTGACATTGTGTTGGCCTAAAAACCCAGGATGGTTTTCATGGACTGATCTAAAATAATGGACACGGGTTTTATATTATCAATCTCCCAAAAAGAAATCTGAATATCCACTTTAAAGTCATCAGCTCATATTCCAAACCCATATTTCATTATAATGTCACAAAGATCCTTAGCCTGTCCCTACAGCAACAGGCACAAGATAAGAACCAACCTAAGACTGGCAGCCAGTCCACCACAAGACACAAAAGTCAACAAGAATGGAGTGTGAATGTAGAAGTAAACTGGGATACTAGAGGAAAGCCCACAAAAAAAAAAAAACAGAGGTGACAGAAACTTCATTCAAATTGTGATTAGGCCAACAACTGAATTTGTATTTTTGGTAGTGAAAGTCGGCAGTGGTAAATGCTGTGCTATCACGTGCCTATGATTTGCAAGTTACTTTGGCAGCTTTGATTGATGGACTGACCACTCTAATTATTTTGCTTCATATACAGTATGCCCATTTTTAAAATAGCT
This sequence comes from Polypterus bichir lapradei, assembly GCA_026402145.1. Taxonomy (NCBI): domain Eukaryota; kingdom Metazoa; phylum Chordata; class Cladistia; order Polypteriformes; family Polypteridae; genus Polypterus; species Polypterus bichir. The sequence continues at coordinate 12,408,597 of JANRMT010062825.1, forward strand.
GGAGTAGAGTGAAACATTAAAGCATACACTGCCCATGTGAAGTATTCACACTCCCTTGGAGGTTTCCAGTTTTATTATTATTATACAACAGTGGGTGTAATTTGTTGTTTTTGACAGCAATCAACAGAAACAAAACTTTGATATTAAAGTACAAACAAATCTTGCAGAGTCATCTACATTAATTATAAATATATAACACAAAATAACAGATCCCACAAGTACTCACCCCCTTCACTTCAGTGTTTAGCAGATGCACATTTGGCAGCCATGAAAGCCTTGAGTCTGTGTGTACAGGCCTCTCTCAGGATGGCACATTTAAACATTAAACATTTTCTCCAATTCTTTGGAAAACTACTCAAGCTCTGTTGAACTTCATGAGGGTCAAGGCAGAGCAGCCTTTTTCAAATCCAACAAAATATTCACAATTAAATTGAGATCTGGACTCTGACTCAGCCACTCCAGGACATTGTTATTTTTAAGCCATGCTTGTATAGCTTTGGCTTAATGCTTGGAGTCATCTTGCTGGAAAACAAATCTTCATCCAAAGTGCAGGTTTCTTACAGACTGCATCAGAATTTCCCTGCATATTGCTGCAATGATTTTATCTCTCACAAGGTAAAGAACTCGGACAATAGTTATTGTCTGCACAGTCTCTCCAGCCTCAGCTTATGACTTTTTCAGAGTTCTCATAGGTCTCTTGGTGGCCTTCCTCACCAGTCTTCATCTTGCACTGTCACTCTGATTTTGTAGAAGGCCTGCTCTAGGCAGATTTACAGCGTGCCATACTCTTTCACTTCTTAATGCGTTTTTCAATGACTTGGAGATTTTCTTGTCTCCATCCTTGACTTGGGAATCTCAATCATCTTTTCTCAGAATGTTTCTTCTGTCTTCATTGTGTAGGTGAGGCCACCATACTGACTCACCACTAGCTGGACCTTCCAGAAACAGAAGTGCATTTATACTACAATCGATTGAAACCTAAGACAGGTGATCTCCACTTAACTAATTCTGTGACTTCTAAAGCCAATTAGCTGCCCCAGTGATGATTTAGGGTTGTTATATTAAAGGGGGTGAATGCTTACACACTCGATTATTTTGTATTTTTATATTTGTAATTAGTTTAGTCCACTTTGACATTAAGGAGTTTTTTTCTGTTGATCCGTGTCAAAAAAGCCAAATTAGGTCCACTATGATTCAATGTTGTATAAAAATAAAATGTGAACATTTTGAAATGGGGGGGGGGGTGGATTTATTTTACAGTAAATGCATATCTAACACTATAATTATTTTATAAAGTATAGTATGTTGCTGATTATTTATACCTTCTAAATGTGTTGAAGTGGTACTATGGAAGAAAACAGCAGCTATAAAATTGGTAGTACTGCACATATATTTTACACTGGCAAACACATGTCAAGAATCGTAATGGAAAATTCTAATTAACATCCATACACACATCACACAGTCTGTTAGCAATCATCCACCATTTATGCCCTTTCTAGTTTTCATTAGTACTACTAATAAAAATTGAACTTACAAGCAGTAGTACTTGTTTACTTTAATCAGATTGTTCCATCTGTCAGGAATTCTTGAAATGTACAGTCCAAAAATGTTTATTTTGTTCATAATTGAATTTATCTATTTATAAACCAGGGGTGGCATATGAGGATTGTAATAAAAGAGGATGAACACTTTGATTAAGGAAACAAATCAGGAAATGGAGTGAACAAAAACGGGACAAACAGGAGCATAACCCAGAGACAGGCACTAGTTTGAATACTGGAGACTTCAAAGAAAAAATTCAAGAGCCCAAAAGAAAATCAAAAGGCAAGAGCAAAGGACACCATCATTTTTCTCACTTACTAGGGTTTCTTTCCCCTAATTCAATGGTTTTCAAAGTGTTTCAGGGATGTGCTTCCCATGGGAGGCTTGAGGGATATTCTAGGGGACATCTAAAGTGGTACAACACTTCAGTAAAAAGATAATAGAACTCTACGTTTTGTACCTAATACTTGTATGCAAAATTTGGTTGACCTAAGTGAAAGTGTACTGAAGTTGTCCTTTTTACATACAGACACACAGCCAGACATAATTCCAAAAATGGTATTTTCGGACTCAGAGGGGTATAAAATGTCGAGATTCATCAAAATCTTGAAATGGAATTTTTGAAGGATTCCAATTCTTTCCCTATACTTTGTATACGAGAAAGTAAAAATGCAAGTACAGAGCAATGCAATGTTATGACACACAGTTCATCAATAGTATCTTGACACTTTTATTTTGCTATTCATTATAGATATTTGTTTTTTTCAAATTTGCGCTGTTACTCATTTTCGAAACAATCTTTTTTATGTATTCAGTAATTAAGATGGAAAAATGGCACATACTAACCTTAAACCAAACAAAACAAAAATTAAGAGAAAAATAAAATGTAAAATATAAGTAATAAATCTAGTAGATTAACTGGAATGTTTATTCGAGAAGATGATATAGGAAGTAAAAATATTAGGTTTGAATACACAATGGAAGATGTAAAATCCAAAAGTACACCTTTTGAGAAGGACCTGGGAGTCATAGAGGATTCATCACTATCTACCTCCAGACAGTGTTCAGAAGCCATTCAGAAGGCTAACAGAGTGTTAGGTTATATAGCAGCCTGATGTGTAGAGTACAAGTCCAAGGAGGTTCTGCTCAAGCTTTATAACACACTCGTGAGGCCTCATCTGGGGTACTGTATATAGTATTGGCCTACAGGCTACAAAAAAGAAATGAAAGTGTCAAAGAAAGTCCAAAGAAGAGCGACTAGGCTGATTCCAGGGAATGGATTATGAGGAACAATTAAGAGCAAAGTGAAAAAAAGGAAAAGGCACGGGGAATTAGGAAGTGACATGGTTTGAAGTATTTAAAACTCTGAAAGGAATTAGTGCAGTGGGTTGACTAGGTTACCTTCAAATAAGCTGAACCAAGAACAAGAGGACACAGTTGGAAACTTGTTAAGGGCAAATAAATGTCACACAGATATTAGAGTGTTTTTCTTTACACTGAGAACTATAGACAGATAGAATAAATAACCAAGTAGTGTGGTAGACTGTAAGATACCAGGGACATTCAAAGCTTGACTTGATGTTGTTTTGGGAGAGGTAGGTGGATTCAATTGGTGAGCTTTGTTTGGCTGAATGACCTGTTCTAGACATTTTTTTTTTCTAATGTCCGAATGATAATAAACATAAGGAAAGAGCAAATACCAGAGAAGTAAGAGAAAAAACACAAATCTCAGGCCGGTAATTAATTGCAACATGGATTCACATGCTCGCTTATTGTAGACTAGCCCTACACGTTAAACACGAGATATTAAGAAACAAATCATTCCCTTACACATGCTAAAAAGAAATCAATTTTTTCACTGTTACATGCTAAATGGGAAGTCAAAACTTAAGAAAGGGAAATTTTCCATCAAGCAGAAATGGCATACTTAATAGTTAAGTGCAAAAGCTTTAAAGTTTAAGTTTGGTATTTTTAAAGTCAAGGTTATTTTTTCACAAACATGGTATATAGGCAATTGCCATAGTTTAGATGTCGTTTAATGTTTAATGTGAGAAGCCATGTTTTAAAAATCATGGTTGGTGTGATGTCACAGGTCAATAGCACATGTATCAGCCATCAACCATGCATCTGTCATTAACATTCATCACAGGGGCTCAAAGCTTTAAAAAATCATGGCACCAGAAACTGGCAACTTATTTCATGTTGGCTAACATATGCCAGTAAGAATTTCAGTATACCTGTGAGAATAATGAGCCAATAAGATGGTCTTCCCAGGAATTATAAATACAGATCTGCAGCATCCATGAAAATAAACAGGCCAAATGGCGACACTCATGAAGAAATGAATGTATAAAATGGTGAAGAAATTATGTATTGAAACAACTGTAACTATACTAAATAAGAAGTATTAAAAAAATTGTAGAAATATATGGATGTTCCTGACAGCATTCACATATTTAAACTGAGTACAGTGTTTGTAGTTTTATACTGAATCATGGGAGTAGTAGTAGGGGCTTGAGCTGCATCGAAAGCTCTGTTCAGTTAGCCAATAAAAGGTGTCATTTTGCTTGACTGCATCATGTAAATAATTTTAACAGGAAGGTAAATTTGAAATGAGAATTTTAAGCACTGGTGAAGATATCGGGCACTCAACATACAGTAAGAAAGCACATTGAAAAGTAAAAAAGGACTAGTTCTGCTAGTCTGATTATATTAGTTAAGTGATTTATCTACCCCAGGGTTAGAAACTTCTTGTGTCATGATCTGGCTTTAATTTTTTGTAGATATTCTTTGTGTTATTTATAAACATGAATTTATGTGCATTCGAGAGTGACATCTTAAATCCTATTTAAGCCAAGAAAAAAGGCAGCTCAGGAGTTGTGCATTCGATTTGGAGGAGGTTTTCTGGAGTATCTGCTTATTTCATTTGAATATTCTGGTTATTTGTTTTCTTCTGCTCTGTTCTTGTATTATGTTTTCTAGAATTGTGCATCAGGACTTATTCACCTTAGGGTTGTCTTTTGGCAACTCCTTTCTGCATTTTTGAGCAGCTTTTTGTGAATTCTTTTTTATTTAAATAAATATTTTCAATCATCAAGGATTCATGTTCTGTCTCAGGAAGCAACAGTGAAAAAGATTTCAATTAAAGGAATCACCAGATGAAACGAAATAGAAAAAATACAAGGGGGGTCAATACAAAAAAGATAAATCAAGTTTTTTGCCAAGCCAAAAACATAGGAAAACAATCAGAATCCATTGATTGAAAAGAATGTCAGAATACCAAAATAAAAAAGACACAGAGAATCACACATAAAGAATTTTTACCTAAATACAGATAAATAAGAATGGCATGAGCCAGAACTTACAGGATGCACTGATAATGACATAAACACAGGGAGTGTTGCCTTGGTAAAAGCTGATGTTACTACAACCACATAGTGGCACCCAATAACAATCCAAAATGGTGTCACAGGAAAACAATAAAAATTAAGCTTTAAACAAAGTCAGACAGACACAAACTAATGTCAAAATTCCCATAGTATAAAAACCCCAGTTCAAATGCATAGATCATCACAAAAACAGCATGGGAAAGGAACAAAAAATGTATAAAATGTCACTAAGAGAAAAAAAAAACTTCTATTTAAGTTGTGTACCCCTAGAGGTTACATAATCTTTTATTGGGTTCTAGAAATTTTGTGTAAACTGTATAGTGTAATTGGCATTTTACATTTTATATGGAGAGCTGATTAATGGCGCTGCTGCTTGAAACTGTGAATTTGGCAATCGTCTCTTAAAAAAGTGAAAGGTTTACTATGTGTAAGTTGGTGTGATGAACAAAACAATTATGCTGTAATTAATTGAATGCTATTACTGGTAAAGGTGCAAAATGATATAATGATTACCTGCTAAACACTGGCATCTAGGTTTCATTATGTTTATTGCTTGTGTAAATGGCAATTCACAGCCTTTCATTTGCTTACAAACAGTTTTTTAATGCATTTATTTTGAGGGTTGATTAAGAACATTTTAACAACCATATGGAGGGAACAGCAGGACTCTGTTGCCAACTCATTATTTTAATTCTACTCAGCAGCACATTGCATACTCTGCCAATTGTGCTTCCTATAGCTGGCAGCCAGTCAGGGCTGGCTCATGCCATTCTACTGTTCTAGGCAAATCATAACTATGCCAAGACTTTGAATTACCAATATCACAAACGACAAACAATAATGCATAAAAGAATGTAATCCTATGTCTGTCTATACATAGGAAATATTATAGTGCTATAGCATTTACATTTGTTTAAACGTTTGTTAAGTGTTCTATATGGCACACATGGTGGCCAGCTTGTGCTCTGCAAGATTTCCAAGACTGTAATGATGGTTAAGTATTCTTAAGCAACTAAAAACGCATTAATGTGCAATGTATTTTAAGAATGAGCCTTTGTGTTTTTAGATTTCCTTCTCTACTAACAGTCCTCTAATTTTGTTTGAGTAGTCTTGCAGATTTGAACATTTTAATATGCTGCACTTCGCTATTGATCGACAATCTTTCACCCCTGTTGATCAGATCTGGTGCCAGTGCCACACAGTCAGGGATGTGCAGCTCGACCCTGAGGCACTGGCACATTCCTCAGCAATTTAAAGCATAATTAGAGAGAGTTTAGTAGGATAATTTCTCTGTCATCAAGTTTCTATACAATGCTTATAAAAAATGTATTTACTTCCTAGGAAGGTTACAAAATTCTTTAATATACAACACTGTGACATAATAAAGTTAATTTGGTCTTTGTCACACTGATCAACAGAAAAAGATGCTTTAAAGTCAAAGTGAAAACAGACCTTGGCAAAGTGGTGTAACGTAAATATAAATATAAAGCACAAAATAACTGATCGTATAATCATTCACCCCTTCAAGTCAGTATTTAGTAGATGAAACATTGACCACCATGACACCCTTGATTCTATGTGGACAGGTCTCTCTCCCTCTCTCTGTCAGCCTTATACATCTGGACAGTACAGTTTGTCTTCTTTCTTCATTGCAAAACTGGCCCACGCTCTGTCAGGTTGCACGGAGATTGAGAGTATACAACCTTTTTTTAAAGTCCAGCCACAAATGCTCAATTGGATTGAGACCTGTACTCTAACTCGGCCACTCCAGGACATTAACATTTTTTTATTTTGAAGATGTCCATGTGTAGCTTTTGCTTTATGTTTATGGTTGTGGTCTTTTTGGGAAACAAATCTTCTCCTAAGGTGCAGGTTTCTTGCAGACTGCATCAAGTTTTCCTCCAAGGTTTCTCTGTATTTTGCTGCATTCATTTTACTTTCTACCTTCATAAGCCTTCCAATGCCTGCTTCAGAGAAGCATTTCCAGAGCTTAATGCTTCATAGTGCTTGTTTTTTGATAATGTGCAGTGTGTGGCTGACACCAAGTACTGTATGAGGTTTAGTTTGACAGCTAAAAAGTTTAATTCTAGTCTCATGAGACCATAGAGCCTTCTTCTAGCTGACTTCAGCGTCATCTAGAAAACTCTTTCTGTTCTCTGCTCAGTCTCTCCAATCTCAGCCACTATTTGTTGTTACTTTTTCAGTGTTCTCACAGGTCTCTTGGTCGCTTCCCTCACTAGTGCTCTTCTTGCACAATCACTTGGTTTTTGTAGATGACCTGCCCTATACAGATGTTCGGCTGTGTCATACTCTTTCCATTTCTTAATGGTAGGTTTAACTGGACGTTAAGGGATATTTAGTTTCCTTGCCCATCCCCTGACTTGCACTTTTCAGTCACTGTTGCTTGGGTTGTTTTTTTGTCTGGATTGTGTAGGTTAGGCCACCATACTGACTCACAACAAGTTGAACCTTCCAGATACAGACGTGTATTAGACTACAATCGACTAAAATCCCTTGACTACAGGCAAGTGATCTCCATTGAACTAATTATACAACATCTAATGCTGATTGGTAGCATTAGTGATGATTTAGCTGTATTAAATTAAAGGTGAGAATGCTAACACAATCCATTATTTTGCATTCTAAGTTGTTGTAACTAATTTAGATAACTTTGAAAAGATCTGTTTTCACTTTGACATTAAAGTGTCACGTTCTATTGATCAGTGTCAAAAAAGCCAAATTAAAAATTCCGCTGTGATTCAATCTTATATTACAATAAAATGTTAAAACTTTCAAGTTGTGAATACTTTTTACAGGCACTGTAGGTTGCATAAAAGTTAAAAGTCGTACATATGGCAGCCCTCTCTCGAGTGCATTGTTCACCAATATGGAAGGCCAGCCTTGCAAACAGTTAAAGAAGATTTCATAATCAAATTCTTTAGGGCACTTTCTAATTTTGAGATTTCCTTTTACTTGTTTGAAGATGGTTTGGCTGTATAGAATGGCTTTAATGATTTGATGGCAGTGAAGTGACTGCATGTTTTTCAGCATCCAGCCGAAATGTTTCTCATCAGTACATGACTGTTTCCTGGCTCACCTTAACGCAGTGCTGCTTAATAAATGAAAGTCACAGTCCTACTTGTGATTATGTTTACAATGTTTTCTAAAGAATGAATGTCCTACCCAGAAGCCTGGCCTTCTATGGTCATATAATTCATGGAATATCAATAAGCCATGAAAATGTTTCTCACTGGTAAGTCCTAAAACAGGAGTATTGAAAGTAAAACCACTCATATTTAAAGAACTGTTTTGTTTGAGTTTTAAGATGCTATGCAGTGACCAGAGCTCACTATTTGATTTATATTGAGTAATAAAATTATTAGGAATATCAGTTCCAAGTGAGAGGAAAACAAAAATCAGGACCTCTGCACAGATCTTGAAAAACAAAATAACCACACTGAAAGAGTGGTTTGTGAACAAACATCTGCAATATTGCAGGAAGTGTTTTACATCTCTAAAAATGAAACTTAAAATTTTTATAAATGATATAACTATATGAAAACAGAAAAACTGACATAAAGTACCACCTATTTAAGATTTCCTGAAGTGAACAACTACCAAAGATTAAAAACATTTATAAAAACTAAATGATTTTATTAAAGCAGTCATCTCTGTAAGCTAATTTGTGCACCAAATCAACTAGTACTCTTTTGTGATTAACCTTTTTGTAACACCTACAGTTCTTTTTATAACCATTTCCCTTCTGTATACCATTTTCTCATGACATTTTATTGACTTTATTGTACTCTTCTTACTTTATGTTTAGAACAGTCCTAATTTTATAGTTGAATATTGCTTACGGGTTCATAAAGAGTTTTAAGCTACTGCTAAGTCTGAAAAATGCAATATAAAATCATGTTTAATTGGTCAACAATTGCACTACCCATAGCTAAAGTAATGGCATAAACAGCTAAAATAAGTATGACTAAAGTATTCACTGGCACCACGGTAAAGTTAAACAGAAATACCATGCACAAACATTGAGTATTTATACGATGCAAAATATCAAAAGATAAAAACAGACAGTGAAGTAGAGCTGAACATTATACCTTGAATGCTGAATGATGTGGTCTTAGGGCTGCACAGTTGTGGTGTGGTACTGCTGCTGCCCAGGTCCTCTCAATATGAAATTTGCATGTCCTCATTGTGTCTTTAAGGGTTTCCTCTGGGTGCTCCAGTTTCCTCAGACTGTCGAAAAAACTTGCAGGTTAGATGAATTGGTGACGATAAATTGGCCAAAGTATTATATATAGTGTGTGTGTCTGCTTGCCCTGTGATAGCCGGGCATCCTGTAAAGGGTTTATTTCTGCCTTGCCCCGTATGCTGGCTGGGATAGGCTCCAGCAACCCCCGCAACCCTTGCCTGTTTGAGAAATGACATGACATTATGTGGTCCTATGGACTTGTGTCCCCAATAAAACAAATTATTGGTACTTTCTGTTTTAAAAGAAGTTAAAATACTAATAATGAAATTCAAACAATAGCAAATATACTGATGATGCAACTATTGTGGCGTGTGTGAGGAATGGGGAATATAGGGATCTGATTGGAGCTTTCAGGGACTGGAGCAATAAGAACTGCTTGGTTCTAAACACCACAAAGACCAGGGAGATGATTGTGGATTTCTGCAAGTCTAAGCTCCCCTTACAGCAGTTAACATCTGAGGGGATTACATTGTGGTGGTGCAGACTTATAAATATCTAGGTGTGTACCTTGATGACAGACTATACTGGTATGTGAACACAGATGTCATGTACAGGAAGGGACAGAGCAGCACCTTTTTCTTCAGAAGACTTGGAGCATTTAATATAAGTAGCAAAAAGCTGTCTTTGTTTTATCAGACAGTTGTTGTCAGTGTCCTCTTTTTTGCTGCCGTTTGTTGGGGAGGAAGTATGACAGAAAAGAACACGAAGAGGCTAAACAAGCTCATGAAGAAGACAGGCTTTGTGCTGGACAGGACTGTGCACTCAGTAGCAATCGTGTTGGAATGGTATAGGGGGAAGAAGGTACAGGCCATCCATAATAATAGCAGTCACCCTCTCCACAACATTTTTGGTGGGTTAGAGAAGTAAAAGTAGCAGTCATCCTTTTTGACTGAGCTGCATAAGAGAACGCATCTGAAGAGCATTTGTTCCTACTGCTATGAGATTTTATAATGCTGCTGTCAATAAAAGTGATTCATGACCTGGTCACTAATCTACCTTCTAACACTGCAGCAAGTGACTCTTTGTACTTTTTACTATTTTTTATTTATGTTCTCCTTCCATCTATATGTTCTTGTTTTTTTAATCATTTTAAACAATTTTGAATAATGTGTTTGAGCTACTGGATGCCTCTATCTATCTATCTATCTATCTATCTATCTATCTATCTATCTATCTATCTATCTATCTATCTATCTATCTATCTA
>JANRMT010062825.1:12427692-12447339 GCA_026402145.1 Polypterus bichir lapradei
ATCTATCTATCTATCTATCTATCTATCTATCTATCTATCTATCTATCACATTTGTTTTCTAGAGTTGTTTAATAAAAATCACTTCTCCTACAATAATGACAATCTTTAGTTTCTGTAAGTATAATTACATCCTGAGAACCACTGCTTTTCATTGGCAATAAGTTAATAGAAATATATAAATATATATCTATCTATCTCTCTATATAATATGTGTGTGTATATATATATATATATATCTATATATATATATATATATCTATATATATATATATATATATATATATATATATATAGTTACACATGTGCGAGTAGGAGGCAGCTAAAAGGTCTGAGTAATTGTAATAAAACATCCGACTAGGGGGCGGCAGTGTGCGCTGACTGTTTTTCTCGGTTCCCTACAGACCTTTCCCGGGAAACCCTGCAAGGTTCTGGCACCTCAGAAGACATCATTTCCGGAGCCGGCCCCTTTGCTGACGTCACTTCCGGTCCAGATGACATTACTTCTGGGTCTGGCCCGTTTGATGACATCATTTCCTCTACGGGCCTTTAAAGCCTCCATCTTTGTCTCTTGTAATCAGTTTTGTTAGATAGATAGATAGATATTGTAATAATAATACACCAAAGACATCATAAAGGATTGGGAAAGCCACCCATATATTATTTTTCCCAGCTGCAAAAGTTTGTTTTTGAAGCATGATGTGCATAGAACAAGATGGAGGCTTTAAAGGTCTGGAGAGGAACTGATGTCAGCAAAGGGTCTGGAACCAGAATTGACGTCATCAAAGGGGCCGACTTTGGAAGTGATGTCATCAAAGGGGCTGGCTTCGGAAGTGACGTCATCAAAGGGGCTGGCTCCGGAAGTGACGTCTTCTGAGGCGCTGGAACCTTGCAGGATTTCCCGGGAAAGGTCTCTAGGGAACTGAGAAAGACAGTCAGTGCACTCTGCCGCCCCCGGTCAGATGTTTCATTACACTTACTCAGACCCTTTAGCTGCCTCCTACTCGCACATGTGTGACAATATATATATATATATATATATATATATATATATATATACACAGGTTATACACAGTACATTATTATATAATTTAATTTGCTAACCCATTTAATCCAGACCTGGGCTGTAGTGGGGCTGGAGCCAATCCCAGCTAAGATAGGGCAGAAAGCAAGAACAAACCCTGGACAGGGTGCTAGTCCATTGAAGGGTGAAAACACACACACACACACACATACTCAACACACACTGGTGTCAGCAGTTTAATTAACCTAACCTGTATGTCTTTGGACAGTTGGAGGAAACTTACACAGGAATGTGGAGAACATGCAAACTCCATGCAGGGAAGACCCAAGACACGAATCCTGGTCTCTTTACTGCGAGCAGCAACGCTACCACTGTACCACCATGCCACCCCTATGTTATTATATTATATTATATTATAAAACAAAAGTTGCAGTATAGTACCTGTCCATCCAGAAAGGACACAACCCTTCACAGTTCACAAATGGTATACTGCCCAAAAGCATTAAAAAAAGTAGCTAAATGTAATTTTTTCAGGAAAGCAATGGAATCTAGTAAATCCTTTCCTTTTACAGCAGTAGCCTAGCTCATTTTAGGTATGGCAAAACCATTTCATTGCAAACTGACATGTCAGCTCAAGATCTACTGAAATTGAAGAATGAGACTTTAAAACTGCTTTGAAATTAAATATTTGTCTTTTATTAAATATTTAAAAAATGAAGGATGACAGCGCTGATAACTTTCAACTGTGCATCCTTGAAGGCGGCATTCAAAAAGAAAACAAGTTCACTTAGTACAAAGTAAAAAATATACTGTTATATATGTACATATGTAAGTGAAAGATTAAGAAATATTTCATTCACACGTAAATAAGAATTAAACAGATTACATTATTACTAGTGATGGTCAAGTCTGTTCTTTTGCATGCAGCAACGCAAATCTTAAGTTATTTTTGTAGCCATGCACAAATCAAACAAAAATATTGAGCGATGTTTCTCAACTACCTGGCGTATATAAATAAAAATTTAAATATTAAAAAATGTGTTGCACAGTCACCTGTATAAATGATAAGACATCATCATCCACAGCATGATAAAAAAAGGCTGAAAAGGCAATATTCTTAAACATTAAAAAAGTAATCTAAATAAGAAAAGTGTTCAAAAACCTAGAAAAAGAAAGAGCAAAAGCACAGGCACAAATTGAAATGATGCTACAAAAACTTTCAGCAAAAAAACAACAGCAAAAGGTTTTGGCAATTAAAATAAAATCAGAAATAATGAAGATCTGCCCATGCTTCCAGGATTTCAAACAAAAGCTCCAACCAGGCCCAGTGACATCACACCCACTGAATCACATGACCATGCCTCATCATGTCCACACCCACTGAACCACATGACCATGCCTGATCATGTCATCGTGCACCAACCATTAACCTGGTTATTGTCATATTCGTAAATATTGAGGGGTATTAGCATGGATATGTGTCCTGCTTAGTTGGAAAGCACTAAAAATATTTGTTTTTTTTTACTGTAGGAAGTTACCAGGAGATGGTGAAGCCAAAAACATTTTCATGGGGAATAGCTGAGGTCAAAACCACAAATCTAACCAAAACCGAAAAAGAGCTAAGCTTGATATGTAAATCAAAAACTGAAATAGAGAACAACATGTGAAAAGTCTTTTGCCTCAATTACTGTTTCAGATCAGTAACTCCTGATACACAGTTTTTGGGACACCAGGAGGATCACATGGTCTCTTTATATAGTTTCAGGAATTGATGTGACAACATGCAACATATTGGCATCACATGATAGCAACAAGGATGTGTTACTCTTCATAAAATGGCCATTGAAGCCAAATATAATCCACAAGGTAGCAGTAGCTACGATAAACAAAATGGTGAACAAAGAAAAGCAATTAAATCATATAATAAGAATAAAATATCAATAAATTTCTATACATGCAAAATTAGGAAATAAACACAAACACCCAAATATAACTCTGCAAAGGAGCTGGAAATGCATAGGGCGGCTGGCAATCTGACATTCATGCTCTTAGCAATTGACTTCCTTCATTTTGTATTTTGATATTTAAACCTTTCTAAGCACATTTTTGGAGATTTCATTATTTTCCTATTAGGATTCTGATGGAATCTCACCCATTCATCTTTGCCTTTTTTCATCATTTTCTTTTATTTGTTGAGTTATTGACTACTTTATCTATCTCTGCAATGGCCCATCTCTTATAATAAGAATTTTTTTATTGAGCATCCTTGTAGTAGTTCTACCGTGGGGAGAACTTCAGTTCCCAGCAGCCCAAGGGGGTTACATGCATAGGATGACGGGAACGGAATTAGGGGCTGCTGGGGACAAAAGAGGCCAGCGGGAAAATTTTAAAGGGACTCCTGACGGAGCAAAAGGAGATAGATCAGTGTTTTGTGTATCCTGTCCAACGTGTTGTCTGAAAAGTCAATTGTGCCCTGAATCGTTTCACGTTAGATTAATGGACTGTCTCATGCCTGCCTGTCATGTTATAGTGGTGAATTAATTGTCGTGCGTCTTCAAAAGGAGCGCTCCTGGAAATCTCACCCCTTGCTGCTCAGGACCATCAGTAGGACTGTTTCATTCATTTTCTATGGAAACTGTTCTCGGGATTCTCATCTTCACACCATATCATTTCACCTGCTTTGCTGTGTTGGACTGTATAAGGACATTGTCTTGAGTGTTTATTGTTGTGCTTTGTCTGTGTTTATTGTACATCGCTGTAAAGGGAACTGGGGTGGGATTATTTAGCATGTAATTATATTTTGCTTATTAGTGGATAATACATTCTTTCATTGTTTTATTATCGTTCTTTTTTGTCTCTGCTTGTGAGTGTATGCAGGTTGGGCCAAGGCTGGGTGCGTCCCTGGAATCGCCACCAAAAAAATAAATAAAGCAACGTCATTAATCTTAGCGGTACAGGACCGCTACATCCTTTCATTTATTAAATATAGCTTTTAAACATGTCTTTTGAAGTATTTTAATTGAGCATCTACTCAATTTTGTGTTTGTTCCTGGCTTATTGTATTTGAATTCCTGATGTAGTCTTTGTTTTGTTAGTTTTAATATTTATGGGTTCTTATGGAATTTTCCCATTATGTTAATTTTATGTCAAACACCCTAATTTGTTCATGTAATTTGGTTTCATACCATTTTCTATCTGTAATTGGGGGCACTAGGTTATTATCTTCTATCTTATTTTGTCTTCTGTTTTTCAGTCAAGTTTTATGATTATCCTGTTTGGTGTTAGACATTTTGTTAGAATATTTATTTCTTTCCACTTTACTTTGAATAGTAATTAGTTTTAGAGATCTCAGGAAGGGACAATCACAGTGATTTCTTGGCAATTTTGTGTTCCTTTGTGCTCTCTAGCAGCTGATTGGTGTAAGCAGGTCCTCACTTCTCAACTCACAGCCTCAGAAGAGTATAAAAAAACCTATTATTATTATCCACTTTCATTTTATTTTGCACTTCTTCTTGTTTTTTATTTGTTTCTCTTCCATTTAGGGTTTTTGTTTCAGGTAGAATTCCCTCCTAGCATTTATTTTTACTTTTGGTTCTGTTTTGACAAAGTCAATATTTTTTCAACTTTGCAACATCATTTTTTTTTGTGCTTGCTGCCATTTAATGGTCCATAATCGATGGCTGCAATTTGAGTTGCTACACTGGGATGACCAGATGTGTGCAATGCATGATATCTTCATCAAGATGCTGCGAATGTCTGCATTGCATACTTTCAGGTTAACCAAAATTGTGGATACCACAGTTTCCTTATGAATTATTGTATTTCTTTCTAGTGTTTAGTGTAACAAAATTTGGGTGACTATTTTAGAGTTTGATTTAGGTTACTAAATGACTACCTTCACTTTGTGTTGTCTCTGTAATCAATTAGTGCTCAGCCTGGTCAGTAGTGGTCCTTGTATCCTGTTGAATGGGGAACAATGGCAATACATTATCAGAAAAACAACTTTAGTATAAATGGCATCAAGATTGATGTACATTAACAAGAGATTCTTGTTTCTAAAACAGCACATTGCCACTCACAATTTCTAGTACAAATATTAAGCTAAAGGGAGGTCTTTTAAGATAATGACATGGATTGTTGTGCTCACAATTCAAAATTGTGGAGCAATTATGGTTGATTGCTTAGTATTACTCACTTTGTGAAGGGCTGTGGATCAATATCCAACATGACATCTCTGATAGATACAATATGAGTATTTGAAGAAACTCTGTTTCTTTTTTATTATATTGACCAGGCTGCTAATCCACTTTCAGATTCATACTTCCTGAGCAATTCCAAATATAAAAAATGAAATATACTGATATACAATAGCTGTCAAGTATTTATAAGATTAATTCTTTAACTTGTTTAAACAAACATGTCCTTTATGTTCTGTAACTACAGTAAAAGGATGGTTGTCACCCTCCACAGCCCTCATATCACTCTTCAAAGACTACCTTTATTACAAATAGTTCTCCAATTCATACATTCTTACATGAATAAAATGGGCTTGGGTGCAAATAATGGTGTGCTAAGGAAATTCCATGGAGATGACGCACCCTCACTAACATCTTCATAGACTCCTTCACCTTAAACTTATGGTAGTTATATGGATGTTAGAGAATGGAAGAAGAATGAAACAATGTCTTTAGACAGTTTAAGGCCTCTGAGGCTGTAAAATACACTTAAATTGCAACTTCTTAATGTGGCTGCTAGTCCAATAACTGAAATTAAATAAGTTCATGCACATGTAAGAGAGAGTGTCAACTAATTGTTATTTCAAAGTTAGCTAGATACTTCATAAGATTACCAAGGAAACAATACATTTAATTAAGCTTGGCAATGTTGCCATCCATAACAGCAGTGGATGTTTTTGCCCGAATGCACTTTATCGTTTGCATGTTGCCGATCTTAAAGTGCTTTGTGACAGATAGAAGGCGCTATCGTCCTCTTGAACCCTTGGACAATATGTCAGACACCAAGTAAAAGTCCAATAGGTGACTTTATTAATAAACAACAGTGCACAAAGCACCCTCCTCTCCACAATACTCATTAACCAATACAAATAAACAATAATCAATAATCCTCCTCTCCCAGAAGCGTTGCCACCCTTCCACCCAGCTCAGCTCCTCGTCTGGTATCTTTCCCAGTCTTTTATAGTCCCTGACTCGGAAGTGTTTCCAATCCTTCCATCCACGTGACTTCTTATCACTTCCAGGTCAGATCAAAAGTCCCTTCTTCATCCCAGAAGTACATCATTCCCTCTGTCGCCTTGACTAAGTCGTACTTCCGGGTTATAGGTGAAACCAAAGTCACTGTGTCTTCCTGCAGCGTCCCCTGGAGGTCCCCATGGTATCCAGCAGGGCTGTGATGAAAAACTCCATTGTTCATGATGCCCTGCTGGAACTTGGGGCACCTCTTTGTTGCATGCAGGGCCCCACCTGGCGGCCTGGGGGTACTGGCCGAGATGAAAGGCCAGCCATATCCCACAGCTTCCAACACTGAAATATAGCAGCATAATATTCCAAGAATTTCATTACCGCTCTTCCCAAGCTTAAAGCAAAATTCAATCACACATTTCTGCCGTACTGTCATAGGAACGTCTTCATCCACCTGACAACACATACTAGGCGCTTCCACTCGCTGTGACAGAACGCTAAAGAATATGGTAGCCCAACTGCAGGTTCATACATGTTGATGTATGCCATTTACAAACACCTGTACAGCATTCTCACGTCTACCTCCATTAAAGAGAAACAGGGACAGTCTCATTACTTTTCAATCAGCACTTGAAATTTATTAATAACAACATTATGCAATATTGAGAAGGTAAAAAATTGTATGTAATTATTTTTTGTTTTCTTCTTTGAGCCTCACCTCTAAGCTAATGGAAATGGACAAGGCTTTTTTTCTTGATAACAAGCACCTTATTTAATGTTCTCATTATTATTCATTCAGTAATCTAATTCATTTAACTTTAAACAACTTTCTACAACTTTTATTCTTTATATAAACCCTTAAAGCAGTGGTGGGCAATGTCAGTCTTGAAGGCTGCAGTGGCTGCAAGTTTTCATTCCAACCCAGTTGCTTAATTAAAAACCAATCCTTACCAATTTCAGACCTTTTATGGCTTGTTAGTCTACAACGTTAGGTTTTTAGATCATAGATTTTTTCCCTCCCATTGGAATTCATTTGAAGCCTAAAACGGATAACTTTCAGTTTCCTAAGTGTTTTATTAAACCAAATAGTGCACAGTGAATCCACACAGGTGTAAATGGAGACATGTTAGATGGAGAACTGCTGGCTCCTTTGTCATTTGCATCTTATTGCCAGTTGTTTAGGACTGAAACAAGAAATTAAGGTGGGGAATCTAAACAAGTGTGACCACTAACATGAAGCATCATAATGTCACTTGAGCAATAAGTGCTTCATCAGCAATAATTGATTTCACATTAAGAAACTGGGTTGGGATAAAAAGCTGCAGCCAAAAAAGAAAAAAAAGTTACTGGGAAAAGCTACGATGAGACAATAAATGTCTGAAACTTATTCTTTGTATTGCTTGTTCTGTGATGTTTTAATTTTTCCGTCATCATGCAAGTTGAGCTTCAACTATTGAAGCCTCTGAAGTTCTCTTTTTATTGTTTCAAGGGTGTAATTGAAGACATAAGTCCTTCCTGTATATTTTTGGAAGCTGAATTATGGTTTTTTGCTTTGTTTTTTTTTTTTTCTTCGTTTTTAACACTCACCACCATGGAACTCACATTTCACTCATAAAAAATAAATTAAAAAAAATATTTCAAAAGGATGCTTTTACTTTTGGCAAATCACAACACTGGTTTAACTTTCTTTCGGTCTTGGTCCAGTTATTGCTTTGCTGTTGAATCAGAAGACAATGTTTTAGAAAGTTTTACTTACTTAAGCAGTGGTAGGCAGTTGTTTATAGGACAAAGAAGTCAATGCCATATTATTATTATTGGGCCATTAATGGCCCCGCTGTTAGCAAAACATATTTTTGACTGTAATTTAAAGCTTAGTTTTTGTTTTTGCAAAATATGGTAAATCTCTTCCTAATGAAGAGAAAGTGATTCCTTTATACTTACCAGACATATCCTGTGTCTAAAACTGTCTATTTAAGGTATATTTGGCCTTTTGTAAAACTGCACTCAGTTGGTAAGATTAACGGTCTCAACTTAATTCCAAGTGATCTCACTCAGTAGTATTAGGAAATAATTGAAAAGGCAAGAGTCTGATATTAAAACATGACTAATATGTCATTTATGAAATTTATAGTTATTTGATGCACAATTACTCAACCAAAAATGAGATCATGATCATCTAGAAGTAATATGTCAGGCAGGCAATATGGAGTTGTGGCTAAACCACCAAGCTGTGGTTCAGTTGCTGTCCCTTATTCACTATGTGACCCGCAGCAGGCCACTTAACGAATGAGTGCGTCCTGATCGTAAGTGTCTTTGGGTAATGGCATTCAGAGATGAGACAATGGTAATATGGAAAAAAAATGTCCCCTTCTTATTGGAAAACATTTATATAGAGTTACAATGCAATAACATATACATATAATTATGCATTAGATAACCATTTTGATAGAATATGAATTCACATAGGTATTTAAAAAAATTCAGGTGTATTTTTCTGAGAGAAAAGTTACATACTACTCTTTTGAAACATGTGTTTTAAACCTGAAGAATTTTAGTGGCATTGTTTCAATGGAAAAACATATGTTGCCATTTAAAATTTAAGATGGAATCAGGAAGATATATTTTTAATTCCTTTTTAAACACTTCTATCATTAACTGTGTTGGCTTCGGGTATTATCAGACCAGACTAAAACTAAAAGAAGCCACATAATTTTTAAGATGCTCCCAAGCATGATTTTTTTTTACCAACTGCCATGAGAGCTTATAAAACAAAACATCTTGAGAAAGTGAGGTGACAGCTAGATGTCAGCTTTACAGCCATGCAATCCTTCTTTCAGCCACAAATGAAGAATAATTAACTGACTGTTTTCTACAGTTCATGAGTCACTTCCTCACCATCCTGCCAAACAATGAATTTGTCCCTGCTTATTGTAATTTGCAGGCTGTCTTCTGACATCTTCTTGAGTCTGTGCTGACATCTTTAAGCTTTGTTTTAAAAAGCAAGTTAATTAAAGGTAAACTTTTTAATATCAACTAATGTTCTTTAATGAGAAACTTCATCTGACTGCTGTATGGGGCTTGGGTGGTGTATGCCAGACAGTGTAGTAATCTTTACATTTGGAATGAAATTGGACTCTTCTTCATCTCAAATTAAAACGTGTTGAAACATCCTTTATATTTAATCTGACATGACACATCTGACTATATCATACTTATACCATAATTATCTGAAAAAATCAAATCATTACTCTAATAAGGATATAGAGATGGCCAAATTTGTAATGCAGTTCCTGGGTGATACTACCTGAGAAGCTTGAATGTATTGAATTTTTCCTGCTTTGATGTGGTAATGCATTTTAATATGTGACTATTTGTTTTCAGGCCAGTGCAGTTTGTGATGTTTCAGCACTGGCTTCTTGCTTTGTGATATCCAGAAAGACATAAAAACACCCCAAACAGGAGAATTCATTTAACTAATACAGTGCAGTCATCTACAATATTCAGCAGTGTGCTCGTTTTTTACCTCTAGCAAATCACTTACTCACCCACAGGCCCACCTTGTATTATACCACGTCTATTCAGTTAAGAGCTGAGAAGAGCCAGTTGTATTTAGTTAATTCATATGCTATTTAAAATGGAAACTGCTAACTTAAGAGACAACATTACCCATGCTGTGGTGGGCTGGCGCCCTGCCCAGAGTTTGTTTCCTGCCTTGCGCCCTGTGTTGGCTGGGATTGGCTCCAGCAGACCCCCGTGACCCTTTAGTTAGGATATAGCGGGTTGGATAATGGATGGATGGATTACACATGCATGTGCTATTACATAACATATCTTGTTAAGTAAATAACATAATTAAACGAGTGACATGATTATTGTGCAATGATGGTGCTGATTACCACAGGAGGCATTTATTCCAGCTGAGCGATAGGAGGTATAAGGAAAGACTGAGGAAGATGAATCTTTTCAGTCTAAGCAAACAAAGATTAAACAGTGACATGATAGAAGTGTTTAAAATTATTAAATAAATAATAGCTACTATTTGAAAATGAGTTCTTTCATAAGCACACAAGGCCACAGATGATAGTTAATGGCATACGTTCTCAACGCATCCATGATCTCATCTGTCCATTGGTGCAATTAAAAAGGAAAGCAATTTGCAGTACTATTAGAAACCCTTTAGTCACTTTTATCAATATATATATAAAGTATATATAAATCAATTAATGTAATAAATACAAGGACTTTGGCGCACTTCAGTATTGAACAAGTTAGATAAATAAATATTAATGAGTTAGGTTGGGCTGAAAGTCCTCTTCAAAAATTTCCTTCACTTAATCAGTGTTGCTTTTCAGAAAACAGTAAAAATAAGAATTATCAGTTATTGTTTCTTTAAGTGTATTTATTGTTTGCAGATAATGTCCAGGACCAACTCTAATTGATTTTGAAAAACAAACACTAGCCATCTCTAACCTGTCATCTATTGTTGGGACCTTTAGAACAAATTACCAAGCAGTGTGGTAGAGAGTGGTTTGGACATTTGGGTGTAGCAGTGCTACTATCAGTAAGAACTGCATCTCCTAGCAGTCCATGCAGGGACTGTTGGGGTCAAAGGTGGTCAAATGAGGTTAAAAGGAGGGCAGGTGGCCAAAAGGAAAAAAAAAGTTGTTTTGTTGTTGTTCAGTTGTGTGTTGCATTTATCTGTCGGACTGCCTGCTGTTAATTCAGCCCTATTTAATCATTGTGTCCTGGGTTGTATTTGTTTGTTGGGGACTAGATGGTCTGTCTACCTGTGTACTGAGGACTGTGTTTGGATTCATTGGCTTTCCCACAAGAAAAGGAGCGCTCGTGAACCATCCATCCGTCTTCATGCTTTCAGCAACTTCAACATATACCTTACCCTTACCTTTCAACATATACTGTAGATCACTGGACTTAATCTCGTCACCTCTCATTTCATCCAGTTTGGTTTTTCTATGGACTTTGCTGTGTGGTGTTTGTGCTTATATGTTAAATGTAATATCGCCAAAGGGGTTCGGGTGGTATTATTGTTTTCATCCATCCATCCATTTTCTAACCCGCTGAATCCAAACACAGGGTCACGGGGGTCTGCTGGAGCCAATCCCAGCCAACACAGGGCACAAGGCAGGAACCAATCCTGGGCAGGGTGCCAACCCACTGCAGGACACACACAAACACACCCGGGCCAATTTAGAATCCCCAATCCACCTAACCTGCATGTCTTTGGACTGTGGGAGGAAACCGGAGCGCCCGGAGGAAACCCACACAGACACGGGGAGAACATGCAAACTCCACGCAGGGAGGACCTGGGAAGCGAACCCAGGTCTCCTAACTGCAAGGCAGCAGTGCTACCACTGCGCTGCCCATTATTGTTTTCATTTAGTTAATTTAATTTCATGATATTCTTAATTGTCTAATATTCCTAGTGTGCTTTATTTGGTCTCTGTTGTGAGTGTGTGTGGGTCGATCCAAGGCTGGGGGTGTCCATTGGGATCTCCTCCACTAAAATAAATAAATCACCGTCACATTGACGGTGTGAATCTTTGTGGCCCCTGACCGCTACAGTTTGGTGTTTGTGTTTATATGTTAAATGTAATATCGCCAAAGGGGTCGGGTGGTATTATTGTTTTCATTTAGTTAATTTAATTTCGTTATATTCTTAATTGTCTAATGTTCCCAGCGTGCTTTATTTGGTCTCTGTTGTGAGTGTGTGTGGGTCGATCCAAGGCTGGCGGTGTCCCTGGGATCTCCTCCATTAAAATAAATAAATCACCGTCACATTGATGGTGTGAATCTTAGCAGCCCCTGACCGCTACAGTTTGGGGAGTGGACAAAGTCAAGGGTGCAAATAGTTTATATTCTCCACAGGCTTTTCACAAACCATCCCACACAACACCACAAAGTAAATAAACTCTTCCTCATTCTCTTCTCCTGTTCCACTCCTCTTACTCCAAACAAGTGTTGTCCTTTGCTTCCTGACTCCGACTTCCTTAGGTGGCAGACTCCTTTTAAGCCAGACCTGGGAATGCTTCATTCCAGTGTCAGGACAGTGTCCAAGGGAAACACTTCCAGATTGGTTGGAAGGTTCCCTGTGGCTCCCTCTAGTGGAACACGTGGAACCCAGCAAGGGCTGTCGTATGGGTCTACGATTCCCAGCATGCCCTATGGGAGGATATATAGGTGCACTAGTAGAAGAGTGCTCCCATCTAGTGTATCGGAGGTGTATACAGTATAGGAATGAACCTTCCATTATTGTGGCCTCCTGACCAGATAATCGTCTTCCCTTCATCCTTCCAGGAATGTCAGTCCACTTGTGTCATCCATTACAGTGGGATTTAGGAACCCCTCAAAATTGCACTTGATGTTGTTTTTAAAAAAATCAGGATAATGCTGTAGATTTGCTTTGTTACACTGAATGGCCTGTTCTTGTACATACTGTTGTAATGTTTCTGATATCTCTAAGCGTACAATAGTAAAAGCCTCATGTGACAGGCACAACACTACTGCTAGTGGTATGTGTGGAAAAAATGATAAAAGAGTAAAGGGAAAAAATAATCTGAGATTTTATTGAGCCTAGATAGCTAGATTGACTTGGGGTATCAGGTAAAAAATACTTAAGAAATATGGTAGGGAATATACATATAGAGAACAACAGTCATATCCAGCAGTGCCTTCAGAAAGTATTCAGACCCCTTCATGTTTTACACATTTTGCTATGTTGCACTCTTGCGCTAAAATCATTTCATTTCCTTTATGTTTTATCATCATGCAACACTCAATACCCAGAATGACAAAGCAAAAATGAGATTTTGGAAGTTTTGCCATTTTTTTTAAATAAAAGACTGAAATATCACATAGACACAAGTGCTCAGACCCTTTACTCAGTACTTAGTGGAAGCAATGTTTACAGCCTAGAGTCTTCTTGGATATGATGTGACAAGCTTTGCACACTAGAATTTGGTGATTTTCAGCAATTTTCATCTGTCGGTCTTCCCAAGCTGTGTCACATTGGATGGAGACCACTGTGAACAGCTGTTTTCAGATGTCTCCAGTTCAGTTCAGTTGGGTTCAAGTTCAGCTCAGTCTGGTTGAGTTGGATTCATTCCAGGCTGTGGCTAGGCTACTCAAGAATATTCACAGAGTTGACCCTAAACCCTTCCTGTGTTGTCTTTACTTTGTGCTTAGGGTCATTGTCCTGTTGGAAGTTCAACATTTGACCCAGTCTGATGTCCAGAGCACTCTGGAGCAGCTTTTCATTTAGGTTATCTATGTACTCTGTTCAGCCTTCTTTCAACCCTGACTAGTCTCATAGTTCCTGGTGCTGAAAAACAACTTTACCCTATGATGCTTCACCGATAGAATAGTATTGTGCAGGTGATGAGTGGTGCTTGGATTCCTCCAGACATGACACTTAGGACTGAAGGCCAATAATTCTTGGTTTCACCAGACCAAAAAATGTTGTTTCTCATAGTCTGAGAGTCCTTTAGGTGCATTTTTACAAACTCTGAGTGAGCTTTCATGCACTGTTTGGCCAATCTCTCATAACGCCCAGATTAATGGAGTGTTATAGTGGTAGTTGTCCTTCTAAAGATTCCTCCCATATCCATACAGATTCTCTGGAGCTCAGTCAGAATGACCATTGGGTTCTCAGTCACCTTTGTTACCATGGAGTTCTGCTCTGATTGCTCACTGGCCAGGCAGAATGCTCTGGGAAGAGTTGTGGTTGTTCTAAACTTCTTCCAATTAGGAATTATGGAGGCCACTGTGCTCTTGGGCTGCTGTAATGTAGCATTCCCCAGCCCTTTACCTCTACAAAATCCTGATTCCAAGCTCTGCCGGCAATTCCTTCAACCTCATGGCTTGTTTTGTTTTGCTCTGATGCACATTGTTAGCTGTGGGACTGTCTATAGACAGGCATTTGTGTTTGCTGGTCAGGTCCAAGCAATTGAACTGACCACAGGTTGACTCCACACAAGACGTGGAAACATCTCAATGATGATCAATAGAAATGGATACACCCGAGCCAAATCTCAAATGTCATTTTTGCAGAAAAATTAGCAGTTTGCCAAAATTCCTAAAATCCTGTTTTGGCTTTGTTGTTCTGGGATATTGACTGTTGCTTGATGGGGGATAAAATGAATTGAAATGATTTTGGCATAAGGTTTCAACATAACACAATATGAAAAAAATGAAAGGGTCTGAAAGTACTGTAAGAAACAATACTGTAAATGTAAGTGGCAAACTGAGCATTTTGCCAAATGTATGGGAAGTGAGGGAAGAAGAATATCCTCATTCTCACAAAACAAATTTTAAAAAAAGAAAGTAATGTGTTTTATTATTCTGATATAAAGCAAGTTTTAATTTTGTTTTGAAAAAGGAAAAAATAAAGAATTGTGAAATAATTCTAGTCTGCTTCATTTTCAGATGTTAATATTGGTGCTCACCATTCAGTAGGAGGATGTTTAAGTAGTGCAGACCTACAAGTAACTGGGAGCTTACATGAACTACAAACTGGACTGGCCTGACAACACTGTGCCACTGCACATGAAAGGCTGGACTTGCCAAGGAGACTCAGGTCTTTTGATGTGTGTAGCAAACTTCTGGAAATGTTCTCCCAGTCCATAGTAGCCAGTGTGGTGTCCTACGCTGTGGCCTCTTGAGATTAAAAGGTGCACAAGTACTGAACAAACTTATCAGGAAAGCCTGCTCCATTACAGGGTGAACCCTGGACACACTAGAAGCTGTTGTGGAAAAGAGGATGGTGGCAAAATTGGATGCCATCATGAAAATCCGCTCCATCCCCTCCAGGATGTGCTCTCTTGGAGCCCTTTTAGCCATATGCTCATTCCATCATGGTGTGCTAAAAAGTGTTTCTGGGAGTTTTTTTATCCATTGTTATGAGACAATTGATTACTTCTACCCAATGTACTTGTTAAGTTTATTTATTTATTTATTGACTGATTGATTGGCTGTATTATCTGTCCTGTCTGTCTGTATTCTTATTTTTTGTTTCTGCTGCTATATGCATCTGAATTTCCCCATGGAATTAATGAAGTTTATCTAATCTAGTCTAATCCAATCTAATCATTTCAATCTAATATAATATAATATAATATAACCATCCACGTCCAGCATCCAAGCCTGTCCATATAACTGAACACAGCCACACAGAGGTTGCCCAGTTTCTCTTTGTTTCCTGTGTGTTGGCTGTCTTGTATTTTCCCATCTTTGTTTGTTGTGTGTCTATGTTGCTTTCAGCACTTTCTGGCAGGCCCCAAAGAAAATTAATAATATCTTGTGTCTAATAAATAATACCTTTTCTTTCTCTGTTTGAGATTCTAATTCTGAATTCTATTCTGTAAAAAGCTATTTTGAGTTGTATGACATTGTGGTTGTGCCTTCAGCTTTGTTACAAATACAATTCTGTCTATTGCCTAAATACTTGAAGTCTGTCACCTAAAAAGTGACACTGATGACCCATGTTTTGGTTTGTTTGTTTTTTCTAACCACCCAGATTGAGGTCTCACTTACGTGCCAATCTATCTATTTTTCTATCCCACTTATCCAGTTTGGATTTCTAGATTTGGGCCCTACTCTGGTGACATTTAATGAGAAGCAGGAACTGACCCTAGACAGGGTCTCAGTTAAAAATTGTCTATCTGTTAAAAATTTCTGCTCTCCACTTTACATTTCTACTCTCCTTATATGTTAAATGCTTTTTGGCTAATAGTTCAACTTTCTGGTTCCTACCGTTGCTTTCCTTCAATCAACAATCCATCAGGTAAAATAGACACACTACTCTATTTGATTTATTTATCCTGGTGCATTATTTACCATTCATAGCAGCCCTCTTTTCACTGGCCTTAAGCAAAAACCTTTTCTGATAAGTGATTCATATTTCCTTCACATTGTGAACCCAGATTATTCTTTCTTATGGTCAATATAATGAATATATCACATTACTTTAAAACAGAGGTAGCAGAAAATGCAACTGAGCTTGGCTTACTAAATATGACAAATGTAACATTTTTGTTTGATTTTGCCTCACAGTCTATAAAATCGTTGATTTGAATCTGTGCCCCTACATAACCAGTGCCTAAGGTGAATTTCCTGGTGTCAATGATCTTTCTCTTCAAAATTCATTAGATAGATAGATAGATAGATAGATAGATAGATAGATAGATAGATAGATAGATAGATAGATAGATAGATAGATAGATACTTTATTAATCCCAAGGGGAAATTCACATAATCCAGCAGCAGTATACTGATACAAAGAAACAATATTAAATTAAATAGTAATAAAAATGAAAAAATTATGTGTGGTCTTCACTCTTTGAATGTAAAAAATATTTTACTTTGTAAAAAGGGCCTGTTGCCGTGTCAGGACTTCATTCTGTGTGAACTTTCACTGAAGTTCTGTCAGCTGGTCAGGATAGTTTAAAGTATTGCTCTTTAAAACGTTTTTGCCACAGATCAGTTTAAACCACACATTCCTCGTTCTGCATCAGCCTTTCCATTCATACTTGAAATGCTATATCACCCAAATGTGGTTTTAATAATAGGCAGTTAGACAATAATCAAACTCTGTAACTTTTTTGTCAGTTACCAATCTGGTGACATTAAATTTGAATTGAAACAATATTTCTAAGTCACATTTTGCCAACTTAGTTTCTGGAGGACTGAACTGTCTGCATGTTATTTATTCTAGGTAAATTCTTAATGAGAAATAATTAAATTGTATTTCTTTGCTAAATTAAGCCTTACATTTCCCTATTCTTATAAAATGAACATACAATTCAAATTACTATTCTGCTTTCAGTGACTTCATTGTGACCACATGAAACGTTACTGCCATAATTCATCCTGCTTATTTATACAAAGGCACTCAAATTTCAATGAGGAGATATAAGTGCTAATTACACTATTTTTATTCTTTTTGAATATACATTGTAAAGACTTTGTTTCTCTTAAAAGGGTTTCTTCAGTGAAGAAAATGGCTAATTGGTTTACAGTATGTTAACTGTGTTTAATTTGCATGGGTTTCCATCATCCATTATGTGTAACAGAGCTGCAGTTCATTTCTTTATTCTGTAGGACATTCTGCTGCTGATTATTGTGACTATGAATAATATGATAGCTGGAAGAGACTTTTATTTTTATTCATAATTATGAATATGAATGTTATTCATAGTCAGAATATGAGAATGACTGCCTATATCTCAGATTACCTAAAATTCTTTTGAATTCTCTAACTACTGTAATAGAAGGGATAACATAAAGCAAGGAATAACATCAAGAAATAAAAAAGCTTTTGTGGTTTCCTACAAGATGCTGCTAAGACTCATCTTGCTCAACTGGAAGAATCCTTACCCACCTACTATAAGTCAATGGGAAAGTGATGTCTTATCCTTATATTATTTTGCTTGTGTCTGTCTGTGCTCGATATAAACAACAGCTGCCACAATTACAATATCCATCCACGACAATAGCGTGTTCCTGACAGAGTTTTGGTCTTAGGCTTATTTTCGAGTCCTCAGTTCTTCAATGTGACCAATTATCAACTGTGGTATTTGACTGTTTATTTGGTGCATACTTTGTTACTGACCGAAACTGCATTATGACACCACCATTTTACACCTCCTTTTTCCTTCACTTCAACTTAAGCCCCCGGATAAAATGAAAAGGGCACATACAGCCTAGCTGCAACTAACAGAAATGATCTTGCTGGCCTACAAACTCACACCAACGTGCAAAAGCAGAAACATCTACATCACACCAGACCAACCAGCACAGGCAAGATGCCTTAGTACAACAAAGACAACGTATGACAAACCACAGAGCGACTTTATCCGAAGATCAGCGTCATCAAGTCTTGCACTTAGACAGTGAACAAAAAACGAATTACACACACAACCTTTTTGAAGAGCAGCGGCAAACTGCCAGACAACCAGAAACATTGAGACGGAAAAACTACAGGGATTCCATAACACTGACAACTCAAAACAAGATATCATGGCATAGGCAATTCCCCTTTCATTTACCATATTGTATTGCTCTCACCAAGTCACAACGAGAAAAGTTTAATAACGTTGGAGTTTATTTGCCAGGCCCTGTTTTAACTCACGGCCAATTGTACACTACATTTTTCAGAGTTACATCAAAACCCGGGTTAAATGTACAGTTACTTATGGGTTACACACAGCGGAATATTTTCACTGACAATAACGTTTATGCAACAAATTGCTTTTTCTGACAATTATTATAGACATCGGTATTCTACATTACCTGATGGCCACCACACTTCACACATACTGACTTACATGTGCCCTGAATTTCCCTTCTTATCAAATATGTTCTGTTAACCTGTTCATGTTACACTTTGTATTGTAAGTATTCATGCTGTTGTACAGTAAGTGACTATAGTAACATCCCATACTTACCATGTGACTATTCTAATATTGAGTCCTCTCATAAATCACTACTTATTAAAATAATCTGCTTTCTTACTGTAACGTGTGATGTTCTTCTCTCCCTCATCATCATTTCATTAACGCCCTTATTCTTGCGAAATTCTTGCGAAATTTTTACAAGCACAATTTGCTAGTATTATCTTAAACTTGAAGAAATAAAGTTCTCTCTTCACAGTTCTAGAATGTTTTAAAATTTGGGAGGAATGAATGTTATTCTAAAGTCAACTTGTGGATCCTTGCTGAACTTTGGCATTTATTTTAATGTCTATGAGGAGTCACGTTAATCTGCGCTTTTTTGCCATTTGAATTGGGTAGAAGACTGAGGATTGTGATTTCAATCTAATGGAATTTGTTTTAAATTGACCATTGTTTGCTCAATCATATCTCAGATTGAACTTTGTGTTATTGGTAGTGTTTTGTTCTCTTAATAAATAAACATGAAGATGATTAGTCAGGCATTGAAACAGTACCTGTCTGGTACTATTTAGCTAAATGCACTTTTACAGACCAAGGCAGTGTTTGCCTTGGTCAGATTATACTAGAAATATACAAATTCAGAAATGGGGGTTCTCAGTTTTAATGTGTGTTTGTGTAGAATCCTACAGATTTGTCTCCTTTTACCTTACCTACAAATGTATAGCAGATATTATCCATTGCTTACCCCAGATAAAGTGGATATGGGTTAATAATTTACTGTAGAAGAACAATTTAAAAGAACAGATTGAGACCTGGAGACCTGCAAGGTAACCCCATTTAATTGTGAGGTGGTTGCTGAAATGAAAATAATAATATCTAACTATTGACGCAAAGTCTGTTTGCTCTTGTAGAATGCTTGGATTCTTGGCTTGTGAAAAAAGTGCTTTGAATGAAGAGGGCCCATCATTCATGACAGATAGATAGATAGATAGATAGATAGATAGATAGATAGATAGATAGA
>JANRMT010062825.1:12447349-12504805 GCA_026402145.1 Polypterus bichir lapradei
AGATAGATAGATAGATAGATAGATAGATAGATAGATAGATAGATAGATAGATAGATAGATAGATAGTGTCACAAGAAAAGACAGGAGACATCAAAAGGTTTGGGGCAGCTACCCGTATATTGTGCTCTGGCTGCAAAATTGGTTTGTTTTTAAGTTGTGTTCATGTTCAAGTCCAATAACATAACACGTTTGCCTATATCACAACAAGAGGTAGACCAGATACAGTTGGGCCAATGTGTATAAATGTTTACTATGTTTTTGGGTTCCACTCATATAAATTTTGCTTCTTACTATATTTGTCTTCATAGAATCATCAGAAATGTGCCAGTGACCTATTAATTAATATGGTTGTAATACCCCATGTAGAGAGAATGGCACCAGACTAAACTCTGGCATTTGTAGATCATGGACAAAGCAAGAGCATCAGCACCTCTGGATGAATTCTTTTAAAAGAATAGAAGGGTTAAATATCGTTGAGATGGAACGAATGAAACAAAAAGGGAAAGAAAAGAAAGACACTTGTTGTTAATTGTATATAGCTGTATTTCTCTCAAAGTATTTATACTTGTTCCTTTTATTTAACAGGGTGTCATATTGAGGAAGGGTAACAGGGTGCATACTATTTTTCTTAATGAGGACAATAGAAGAGACCACTGATTTTCTTTTATGGAGTAGGCATTCTCCTTTAAAATGGCTGGAAAACAGGAAAAAACATTATGCAAACCATAGGGAGTAAGACTAAATATTAATATTGCCCTATGGCAAAATTAAATGTTGTTTTTCATTCTTCTCCTTCACGGATGTGAGTTAGGTTATATGCAATGTTAAGGACAAACTGTATCTTGGCTATGAAAGGGAGCAATTAAGGAAAGTGGATAATTGTTTTTAAGGCTGTGAAATCTGTACACAGTCTAAGGGAGCCATCCTTTTTAACAATAAAAAAACAACTGCCAGAAGGCCTAATAAAGCCATTTACAAGAGCTTCTATAATTCACTTCTCCACAGTTTTTGTCTCCAGGTCAGATAAGGGATATTAATGTCCTTTGGGTAATGGGGCATCTGCAACAAATCTATTAGGAACTCATATGGCCTGTGTGGTAGTAAAACTGTAACATTTTGTTTACTGAACAAATAAAGTTTAGAAAGTTTCAGTAGGCTGTAACACAGCTATTACAAAACGTTAATCTTACTGATGGCAATCAGTATAAAGAGCAAAATATGGAGAAACTAGTCATGCATTTCCCAATTTTTCGTCTGTTTGTATAATTTTTTAAAAAATTGCATATCAGATGGGAAAAAAAGTCTATCAGCAAAAAAGGTTTGTCACCAATAACCAGTGTAAGGCAGGAAGTATAGTTCAATGAATCCTGAAGAAATGGATTTCATCAATAGCCACATTTTTAAAGAATGTTTAGAGAGCCCAAAGTTCAGCTGAGACACTAACTGTGAATGAATAAATTACTCCGCTTCATCTCAATTGACAAAACCTTTTTTTCTGACTTCTAATAGGGCTTACTTGGTCATGGTCTTGAACTTCCACTTCACACATTAACACATTGATTTAGCACACTACCTTGCATTTCATAACATTTGTGAAGTTCTCCATAAAAGCTTAATTTGATGGAAGCAGTGGAAAAAAGATGACTATTTGGGACTGTTTTTGAAGCACAAGAAAGGCTTTGGTTGATATAGTGGCTGTCAAACTTGTGTTTCTTGACGAGTTTGTGGGTCTTCTATCATGCAAGCACATTGATAAAGAAGAACAAACTGGCATTGATTTGTAACTGCACCTGGCTGAGCATTTTCTTTTTTTTATGTAAATGGTGACATTTGGTTTATTGTCTAGCTTTTGTGGCGTATTTTCTTTGTTTTGAATTGCTTGGTTATTTTCTGTCTTTTTCTCTTTTTTCTGCTCTGAGGCATCTTAAGATTTGCTGAAGGCTCAGTGATTGTAAGCCTGTTGAATGAAAATCCAGTGCTCAGATGTTTTTATCAACTGGCGTGATGAGTCATTCCTACGTCTAAACATGACAAACACTAAGGAATATATAATCAATTTCAGAAGAAACACCATTCAACCACAAGAAACAATCATCCAAGACCTGGCAGTGGAGAGTGTTGACAGTTATAAATATCAGGGGACAATCATAGACCTAAAACTAACATTTAATGAAAACAGAGAAGAAATCTGCAAAAGAGGACAGCAGTGCCTCAACCGTTTAAGGAAGTTGAGTCTTTTAAATGCGACACCTTTCATTATGTCAACTTTTTATAAATCTTGTATTGAGTCTATCGTTAGTTATTTTTATGCTGACCTGTTTTGGAAATATATCAAATTGTAAAATGGAGCAGTAAAATAACAAGGTCTCAACAGTCAAATTGCGCAGATCAGTAGAGCGTATTCTCTCAGACAAGACTCATCCACTGCAGTCTGATTTTCAGTTGTTGCCATCAGGTCACAGTTCAAGATCCCAAAGATAAAAAGCAACCTGCACTTCAAATACTCTTTCATTCCAACCGCTATTAATATTCTAAATGCGTGCAGTTTTAACAAAATCCATAGGCTTAGGTCATTGGGTGAGTAGTTAGCATTTTCATCAATCATTAGTTAAACCAAAATGTTGGTTCAATTATTATTATTTCTAATATATTGGTTCTAATGTTTTCACCATAGGTATTATGGTCACTTCTTTATTTTATTTATTAGGTACAGATAGGTCTTCACTAATCTGGCACCATTGGGACCTGAGGAGTGCAGGATTAGTGAAAACGCCACAAAAGGATCATCAGTAGCTAAATATCTCATCATACCTCCAAAATATATAAACCTGTAGAAGTTGGATAATAAAGGATGTAGAGGAAGCAAATAAAAAAGCAAGTAAAATTTAATGAAGTAATGTAGTGTGCTGTACAGGCACAGGCAATATATGGATAAAGGATACAGGTAAACAATACCTAACCACCTCCTCTTACTTTTTAAATATCATATAAATCAGTATAAGGTAAATACCTGCAATAAAGGGAAACATTAAATGAAAAGTGAGTGAAATTTTAATATTGTTGCTAATGCACCATACAGGCACATGTAAGATAATAATTATATGAAGATTACCTTACTCAGGAGTAATGACAAGTACTGGAATGGCCATGACTTTTTGTGTAGTGCTGCAAAACACAGCCAGGCTCTTCTCAGAGTTTCCTCTGTATAAATCATGTCACACAAACATATGGCCGAGTTAACGAAGCAGCGAGGCTCAGGACCCATATTGGCCATAGAAGAGCTGCTTATAAACTGGATAAAAAGCAAGATCCACAATTGAATCCCCCTCAGCACCATGACGATCACACTGAGACACTGAGCCTATTTGAAATATTTAAAGAAAAAGTTGCTCCTCAATATGATGTGTACTTCACTACTAGCTCAGGATGGTTCAAGCGCTTTAAGAAGCAATTTGAATTGCATATCATAAAAGTGAGTGGTGTAACTGTAAGTGTAGTTGGGAAGGCAGCTGGGTAATTTTTCAAAACAATTGAACAAACTTGCTAGTGAAGCAAGATATTTGCCTGAATTATGTGGGCCCGCGTTATGGCGAAAATCGCTATACAACCTCTTGCTTGGAAGCATCTGTGGTTGTTGAGTGGTGCATACCTGTAAATGTAGGAAAACAAGAAGTCTGAACTTGCCTGTGTTTTTAGAGCGCGTAAATACACAAAAACAGATATTGAGCAACCAAAACAGAGTGCAGTAGGTGGGTGCAGTGGCCCAGTAATTTTATAATTACAGTGGTCTGCGAATTCTGGAATAGATTCAGGATTAGCATAGGAAGCGGATTATAAGGAGGCAGATTAGTAAAGGTCTACCTCTACTAAGTCTATGTTTAATGGCTGCATTCTTTGTGATGCATTTTTAATGTTGTGTCTTGGTCTCTCTGTAAAACCACCTGACAAACCAAATTTCCTCTTGGCAATAAATTTGAACTGGATCTTGCATCAATGATACTTTTATCATTTATTATTGCCATGTACGTATTATAAACCTGTTTGAGTATGACAGGCAGCTCTTGTAGGGAAGACATGACACTGTTGCTGGTGTTTTCCATCAAAATGTAATTGCTCCAGAAGATTAAAAAAAAAAAAAGAAAAAAAGAAACTTGTATGTTTGCTTTTGGGTTTTAGTGTCAGGGACCCAGAGTGTTGAATTTAGTAAGTACTGCAGAAAATAGCTAGCACAGGGATTTTTGTGTTTGGGTTTAGTCTTTGCTCAGCTGGGCATCATTTCTGGAGTGGCAACTGTTTTCATTCCTGCAGAGTGTGCTTATCTTAATTCACAGTGTCCATCGTGTTTCTTTGGCACAGTCCTGTGACCTCATTGAAGGGTCTCCTGGCATTTTTTTTTATTTCTCTGGATCTCTGTCCATTTGCTATGAGATACCAGAGTAGAAGACAAGCCACTGCACACTCTTCTTCATCTTCCTTCCACAATCTACTGGCCCTCAGCCGCTGCCACGTCTTGTTCAGTCAGTGCAACTAACACACCCAGTTCTTGGGATTCATAGTCCTTTTTGTATTTTTATTCTGCATTGTTGGGTAATTTCTCATCGATCTGCTGTGGAACTCACTCCACTTGGTCTGCAAATCTGACACTCACCAAGTCAGTCATTTCTGTGGATTAAGTTGATTTTACTTACTTTTGGAGTAATTTTCCAATAATTTGTTTCTATTGTCACAAGAACGAGACATAAACAGATAAAGGTTTGGGGCAGCCACCCGTAAAATATGGTATCCTGGCTGCAAAGTCGTTTTTTTATCAAATACACAGCACTGATGTGCATACAACTGAGTCCAGAACGAGACTGAGGGAAAAGGGAAAAAGGGCAGGCTTTTAAAGGGGAAGACAGGAAGTGAGGTCATAAGGATCGGGCACGTGTTCTTCAGTCATTGGATCAAGCCAGGTCGTGACATCCGAGGGGCTGGAGCTGGTAAGGTCTACTTCCATTGGCTCGGTCCCAGAAGTGACGTCAAGAGAGCCAGGTGGAATCTCCCGGAAATTGTCTACAGGAAAGGGAGAAAAAGAGTCAGTGCACTCTGCCACATCCCGGCATGCCTCAGAACTGCCTTCACTCAAGCCCTTTAGCTGCCTCCCATATGCACGTGTGTGACACTATATATATATATATATATATATATATATATATATATATATATATATACACATCCATGATCCAACCCACTATATCCTAACCAGAGGGTTACAGAGGGTCTGCTGGAGCCAATCCCAGCCAACACAGGGCGCGAGACAGGAAACAAACCCCAGGTAGGGCGCCAGCCCACCACAGGGCACGCACACACACACACACCAAAAACACATTAGGGACAATTTAGAATCGCCAATGCACCTAACCTGCATGTCTTTGGACTGTGGGAGGAAACCCATGTAGACAAGGGGAGAACATGCAAACTCCACGCAGGGAGGACCTGGGAAGCGAACCCAGGTCTCCTAACTGTAAGGCAACAGCACTACCCACTGCGCCACCGTGCCGCCCCTATATATATATATATATTTTTTTTTTAACTTGCCATGTTGTCATTGTTATTCTGTGTTTAATGTCACACTTGGTATCCAGGGATGCCTTGCTTAGTCACAGCCATCAGTAAATGACATTTCAGATTCCATCTTTCACCCAGATCAAAAAATAACTTTAAGTACTGTCTTCATCTGATTGTGGGTAGTTACTTACAGAAACAATCCATAACAAATTACTAATTACTTTCCTCAAACTGTACTGGGATTACTTTAACTAATTACTTCCCAGAAAAGGTAATCACCCTACTCATTACTTTCTTTTTAAGTTACTCTCCAAACCAATCCAAATATGGGAACAATGGAAGGTCTATGGATGACAGCTTAATGAGTATTTTTATTAGGAGGAAATAGACAATCATGTGAACGTAAACTCAGCAATTAAAGTACACTACTTACATAGCTCTGTGCCATTTTAAAAGGAAGAGCCAGCAAGTAGTTTGAAAAACAATAAATTCTAATAATAAAAACTAAGATCCAAGACAATTTTTTAGGCTGAACTTATTTTGCTGTCTCATCTTAGAAATAGTATTTATATCTAAGGTGGAGTGGTGGGTCTGTGGCTAAGGATCTGTGAAGGTATCTGGAAGGTTGCTGATTCAAATCCCGTTCCTGTCAGAAGGGATCCTATTCCTCTGGGTCCTTGAGCAAGGCTCTTATCCTGAAAACTGCCTCCAGGGGTGCTGTACAATGTCAAACCCTGCACTCTGACTCACAAAGGTCATGCAAAAAGACAGTTTCCCATCAGGGATTAACAAAGTATATCAACTCAAAATGAAAAATCTTATTAACAAGAGTCGAGAAGTTGGAGATCATTTGTTTATAGTGGTGTTTTTTAAGTATTGTTTTCTATTTCGATTTACTGTTTTTAACCCATTTTGTTTCTGCTCTCTTCTTGAATTATTCTTCTCGATTATGCATCGGAACTTGTTTTCTGTGGGTTGCCTTTTAAGACAAATTTTTTTGACTAGTTTGCCCTTTTGAGCTTTACTTTGTATTTTTTATTATGGTTAAGTAATTCTTCTTTGATTGCCATTTTTATACAAGCCAAGGGTTTATGTCATTCCTCCTCTTCCGAAGTATTTGTGATAATTTTGGAACATTTTACGTTTACGTTTGGGGCTTAAATTCTATTTGGGCCGGTGAAGCCTCTGGCAAGCCACTAATGTTGGGATTTGGGGTGATGCATTTTCCAAGCAGGCAAAGGAGGCCTGGCCAGGGAAGCCTTTTTGAAGGCCTCACATCCCTTGTGGAAGACTCCATATTTTAAATGGCTAACGTTGGTACAATAGCTAAACTCTTTCCAACTACACTTTGGACTTGCTGTTGGTTGTTATCCATTTTTTCATGTCACCACCTACTGTCAACCTAATGTTTGTGATTATTGATCCTCAAATGAGGAGGGTGAGTAAACTGGCAATTTGCAACAGTGGAGAGAGCTTGGGCAGTCTTGGAATGCATTGTCTTTACCTCTGGCTCAGAATCTGACCCTTCATATTCAGCAAGCTCTATGCATACTGAAGGTTTTAAGAAAATTTGACCCATTTTTTCTGACAGTTTCAGTAACTTTATGTGACCATCTGGAAGATGAATTCACCTGCTTGATTTCACTGAGATATGAGAACTCTGAAGCCTTTTAGAAATGATGTCAACTGTTTCAGAGTGAAAACTTACAGTGAGCATCGAAGAAAACTTTTTATTGTGACTTGACTAAATACCTGAGTTAGTGCACGCATACACAAGCCCTTCAAACATGTTCTTCAGCTAAGACTCCATGTCAGTATAACATATGCCCAGTTAGTTCACAAATGTTTTTAGTAGACGACAGTGCATATCTGCTTGTAATGAAAACCTTGTCAATTATTTGTCTAAATGATAGTGAATCTACAGTAGACAGTAAATATGTATCTATTGAGCTTGTGGTTCTCCCCCATGAAAAAATGCCTTTGCAAAAGACAGGGAAATCTTAGATGTTTGATTTGGTTACGCAGACAAACAGAGACTGGGCACTTCCTAGGTGTTTGTAATCAGCAGCTGCTGTGACAAGACAGAAACAAGGAATTAATTTGCCCATGTTGAAGACTGGAGAGCTTGTACATATGACCTGAAAACAGCCATTCCTTTGTGGTTAGGTACCTCAGATTAAACAGATATTAGGATGCTGCCAAACTTTTGTAGGTCAGTAGACTGTAAGGACAAGAGCAGAAACACAACCTTCTGGGTGTCACAGTATCCCAAAGTGCTATGGGCCTGTCTTTCTTTCTCTCACTTGTAGAGGTTTCCTGTGAGACTTAATTCTACAATGTGCCATCCTGGTGGATCCATTGCCCCAGAGAACTTCTTTAATAATGTTACAAAATAAAATTGCAAATACCTTGGAATTATATGAATTAATGTAATAAAGTTTATTTGAAAATTATAACTATATGTTACATATAATGGCTTGTCTTGGATAGTATACAAAGTTAGCAGGTATCATGTTATACGTTCTTATAATAAAGAAGTAAGAAGCCACTGTAGTTTGTTGACTTTCTACTATTTATTTAAACATTTTTCTAAGACGTTTTGTTGCTTTCATGACCATAAAAATATAATGTAAATTACTTTTCAATCCTACAGTCCCTGTCCATATGTTCAAGTATTTAGTTACGAGTATAAGATTTAAATAATCTAGTGCATTGTGTTTGTTGTTTATTTCTTTAATGTTGTCAGAAATTATCTTTCTTGTATATCAATATTTATTGATGCTTTTTCTCTCCTAGTGCA
Source organism: Polypterus bichir lapradei (assembly GCA_026402145.1). NCBI lineage: Eukaryota > Metazoa > Chordata > Cladistia > Polypteriformes > Polypteridae > Polypterus > Polypterus bichir. The sequence continues at coordinate 12,455,697 of JANRMT010062825.1, forward strand.
ATAAATGTGATGGTTGATTTGCAACACCTTTTGCCATGGTTTAATGACAGAAGTGTGGTTCAACATTTGCCTATCTTAACTATATTCCATGAAGATTAAAAAAATTATATTTTTATTTAGGTATAACATTGGGGGGATGGGTAAACAAACAAATATTTCCTAATTTAGTGTGTGCACCTGTCTACTTTAACTAGCTCCTAACAGGTATAAACCTTTATATGTCTGAAACCTAATAAATAAATAAGTGAAATATGCCCGAAGATAGCAATAACAAAATACAAAAGTTCAGTCAATACAAAGTACAAAAATTATTATTAACAAATAGCAAAAGCTATGTCACAAATAAAGGGTCTGGTATGAGTGGCAGATTAATTAAAATACCTGATGATCTCCTCTTTAATGGAGGGATAGCTACTGTGACATCACAGCTTTTCTGCCCAAAGACTGATAAATAATAAGTGGACCAGGAAATGAAACTGTTATCCTACCAAATTAATGTAGCAATAAAGATTTTTGGAGTAACTGGGAAAAAGGTGTAGACAAGATCAAAAATAAAGGTAAAAACTAAAAAATTGTTTATACTATTACCAAAAATCAGGAGAGGTAATCTAGGTCAAAAAGTACATACATTAGTCAAAAACCAAAAAGGAAATTAGGATAATAAAAAATTTTGAAAGCAAAAAGGGGTCTTGAATGCATAAACACAAGATAGTCAAATAATCACGAGCATGACCTTTTAAACCCACTTCACTGATAACCGAAGATCACAGCCTCTGAGGGCACGCCCCTGGCAATGTTGGAGCCTCCCTAATGATAGGAAGAAAAAATAATCATGTAATTTTCTAACCTACTTAGCCCTTAACAAGGTCATTGGGAGATGCTGGAGCCTATTCCATCTAACACAGGGCACAAGGCAGGAACAAACCCTGGACAGTGTGCCAGTCCATCTCAGGCCGAAGAAAAATAATGAAATGACACACAAAAAGGAAGCACTAAATTGAAAAACTAATTTTGGAATCACATTCTAGGGGAGAAAAACAAACATTTGGAGAGGTTGATCGCTAAAAAAAGAGGGAAAAAATTGCAAACAAATTAAATAAATGATTCAATCATTAAAAGAAACCTGGTCAAATAGCCAGAAATGGGTCAATACTAAAAAAATGTTAATTCTGTCACCACAAACAAGAGGCAAAACCATAAGTCAAAGTCAAACGGGAAGGCTAATGATGCTGAAAATCCATATTTGAAAAGTAACACTCAAAAAGCTCCTTGTATTTATTCTTAATCACAGATACTGAATATTTAGTCATGTTGGTGTTAAAGTGTCATGCTGATGCAGCAGATTCAGCAACATTCAATGACTCATAACATGGCAGTGTCCATTGGCAAAACAAAATGGCATCATGGTAACCAGAAAAAAAAATATAAGGATAGTTACTACTAAGATTCAGAGGTAAAAATAATTACAAATGTCTAGCAAGAACTGTTCTTCAATTTATAAAAAAACCCTAAACCCACATATGATTTTTGTAAGAAAAATGTATTCTACTGATAATACATTTTTACAGTGTACTGTTCATAACAACTGTACACTGCATAACATACCTGCACTTCAAAGAAATCATTACAGTTTTATTTGAAGCCCGGTGCACAAGAATGGATTGCCAGACCTAAAAAAATATGGAATAAAAGACATCAGGCAGTAAACCACAGAAAAATGAACAACAACAGACTCGGTCGGCTGTGGATTCTGACAGAAACTAATACTGTACAGAAAGCAGCCTGTGTCAGGCAGAAGCCAATCTTAATCATGCTAAAGATAAATTAACAAAATAAAGTTGGAGACTAAACAAATTCAGTTCTAAATAACTTATTAATGGCTTTACATCAGACTCACTAACGAGATCATGAGATGCAAGGATTGTGAAAATTGCTATAATGATATAAGATTTGCTTCATCAGCACCGTCATAAGGGACAAAGCAGAAAACTCATTGTTTGAGAGGAGTTTTAGAACTATTGTTATGCCTATCCATGTTACATTTTAATAGCAGTAATAGGCCAGTTGACACAATTCACTGCAGGAAACAAAGATTCTATGGCTATCGGCACACAACATCCCTGAGTTATGATGCAGGAGGATTGGTGCAAGCCAAGTTGAAACAATCACAACCAACTCTTACCTAGAACACAGTTAGTTTGCACCATAAAATGTGGTCAGATTATTAGTTATGTATGGTACATTGTGGGAGGAAGTGACTTGGGTTGTTAAAGCTGTGGCACGTTAAAACAGAAACAGATGAAAACTGACAGCAAAATACTGAAGTTGTTACACAAAAAACAGTGAGAAAAAAACAGGACAAAAGACTGATAATATAGTTCTAAAATGCTTGTTGGCCTTAAATGTCCAGCTACTATTACTTATATACAAACAGAGAAAATCAGTTATTGTCTTAAAAATGCTGGTATCATGAGCAGAAAGGAAAACAAATTTTTTGTCAGTAGCAAAAAACTTACCAATTTTTTTATTTAATGGGTTACATCTTTGATTAATTAACCAATTATGCTGAGTATTTTCAGAAGTGAAGCCAGTGCAGTTTACATGTGTACACTCACATGTCTCAGCTGGGTTACAGCAGCTCCTTTAACTTTACTGTACATTTATCATGGAGGAATGTTTGGGGTTGTGGTTTTTCATTTTTTGATATTCTATATTTTATTGCTACTTAATAAATTATCAGTAGGAATTCTCTGTTACCACAATTATTTTTTTCTTTGTGACCACTGGGGTGAACTTGTGGTGCTACTCTCACTCAAAGCAGCTACAAGATTTATTTTTGGTGGAGTGTTAAAGCCCCATTTCATCCTACGGTCTTAGTTTACATTTTACAATTGTACTACTTTGCTTATTCACTCCTTGACCCCTGTTTTTGCTAGATATCCTGTTGTTGGTGGAACATGATGACTGACTATCGAATGTTAAGGTTCCTTTATATCTGTAAATTGCCAGAGGCATGCAATGTTTATAAGGATTCTTTTATTTCAGACCTGTACATAAATGTGATACATCATATGGACATTTCACATATTTATTTGACTATTGGGCACTTCTACCTTGCAATTAAGGAATGCATAAAGTTTTGGAGAAGGATTTTCATATGGAGCCCAGGAAATTCCCGTGAGCATTGTTTTTCAGGTCTAGATGAGATTTGCTTATTTTTCATTTTTATTTTTGCTTATTTATTTCTTACAATTCTTATTGCTGTGTTAGAATTACTCAAAAGGATAGGTTGTATGTTAACATGACCCTGAGCATTATGCAAATTATGTTTATACACCAATCATTGAATGAACAATTCTCATTACTGCCTTCTAAACTCTAGCAATCATGAACACTCAATTAAAAATGATAAATGGACAGTACTTACTACCTACTCTGAACTGCTAGTAACCTCATATATAACATAATAAATGTACACATCTTCTAATGCATTATCATTTTTTTGCATACTTTATAATAAAACTAAATCAAAAATGCATATACATGTTTACTGCTGTCTTCTGCATCTACAACTCTAATGCTGCATACTTCTCATATGCATGGTTACTGCACACTTCGGCAGCTTCTATCGCGTGATGGCACCTCACTGTGTCACTTAAAGATCTAGAAGTCTTTGTTAGAGCACAGCTACAGCAACCTGGTTCAGTTCTTCTGTTCCACAAAGAAAACTAAGAACAGAAAGCAACACATGAATGTAAGTCTAGCAACCTAATTTGGATATCAAATTCTCTAAAATGTGATGGGAAACATGATATAAATATGTTCCGTACAAGCATGAGTATTCAATTGATATACTTTATATAGTTCAAGTTCAAGCACTTTATTGTCATTGTGTAACACAATGAAATTACTTTTAGTGACATCCCCAAGTGCATTTAAAGAAAAGTCAAATAATTCCAAATATGTCGTATACAGTGTTAAGTGATCAAGTAACCAGAGCAAATTATTATTGCTCAAAGTACAGCAGCATAAATTGTTATTGCACCTGTTAATGAATAGTACATTACATATTATATATTGTATTACATTAGTATATTGCACATTACCAATATAGGGGAGCCACAGTGGCGCTGCTGCCTAACAGTTAGGAGACCTGGGTTCGCTTCCTGGGTCCTCCCTACATGGAGTTTGCATGTTTTCCCCGTGTCTGCGTGGGTTTCCTCCGAGTACTCCGGTTTCCTCTCACAGTTCAAAGACATGTAGGTTAGGTGCATTGGCGTTCCTAAATTGTCCCTAGTGTGTACTGGATGTGTGTGTGTGTGTGCGTGCCATGCGGTGGGCTGGCGCCCTACCCAGGGTTTGTTTCCTGCCTTGCGCCCTGTGTTGGCAGGGATTGGCTCCAGCAGACCCCTGTGACCCTGTAGTTAGGAGATAGTGGGTTGGATGATGGATGGATGGACATTACCAATATAGCTTATTGCACATGTTCAATTAAAAATGATCTCAGACTGAGAAGATTCAGAGTTCAGAAAGTTTATGGCAGATGGGAAAAAGCTATTTTTTATTCTGTTTGTGCTTACATGGATTGACCTAAAGCATCTTCCTAACGGGAGGAGCTCAAACAAAGAATTTTCAGGATGAGTTCTGTCCTTGAGAATGTTTTTGGCCCTTCTCACACAGCAAGTCTTATACAAGAGTTCAAGTGATGGCAGTTCAGTCCCAATAATGGCCTCTGCTGTTTTCACAACCCGCTGCAGGGCTTCTTTAGCAGCCTTGGTGCAGCTGTTATACCAGGCTATCACACAGTTAATTAAAATGCTCTCTATAGTGCATCTATAGAAATTAACCAGAAGCTTCTGAGGGAGGCCATCTCTCCTTTGCTTCCTGAGAAAATAGAGGTGTTGTTGTACTTTGCCTATTATAGCCAAGTTGTTGTCAGCCCAGTACAGGTCCTCTGAGATGGTGACTCCTAAAACTTAAAGCTGGAAACTCTCTCCACAGCATCTGCATTGATTGTTATCAGACTGTAATTGGTCTTTTTAGAGGTCCTAAAGTCCAGAATAACTTCTTTGGTCTTTTTGGTATTTAAGACCAGGTTGTTGGTGTTGTACCATGCTGTCAGATTCTGAACCTCTTCCCTATATGCAGCTTCATTGTTGTCTGTCATCCGCAAATTTAACAATAATGTTTGATTGGTGGATGGAAGATTGACAGTCATGGGTTAGTACACATCCTTGCGGCACACCAGTGCTCAGGGTAAGGGTGGATGATGTGTGTTTGCCCATCCTGACAGATTGGGGGTGGTTGGTGATAAAATCCAGTAACCAGTTGCATATGGACGGAGCAAGTCCTAGTGCATAGAGTTTTTTGATCAGCTGGTTAGGTATGATGGTATTAAATGCAGAGCTGTAGTCAATGAAGAGTACCCTAACATAGGTGTTGGGCTTTTCCAGGTGTGAGAGGGCAGCATGTAGAGCCACACAGATGACATCCTCAGTTGACCTCTTTGACTAATAGGAAAACTGGTGTTGGTCTAGATCAGCTGGAGGCTTTGATGTGGGTGATTATCAGTCGTTCAAAGCACTTTATATATCCACTGATCAATCTATTCAACCATCAAGCCAGCCACTAATTATGAATTTCCAGTAGCTTCAGACACAACACAAAAGCCAGCACTGACACAAGGCGTCATTATGCATATGCCTACACTTGTAGCTGGCTGTGCAAGGAAATTATGTTAGCCTGATGGGAATTTCATCCCTTAAAATAATGAGGATCACACTTAAAATGTTACTGTTGCTTTTAGTATAAATCATAGCCAGAAGGTGTGACTTAAATAGATGCAATTCAATTAATTATTTATATTTATATATGCAAGCAAATAAATTATATCCTAAGTGAGACAACTTGGATGTATAGATTTCTTGATAAAGCTATATTGCTATTTGGTGTTTGTTTGCTCTAAACAACTAGATCACAGCCATTATTTCAAATGTACCCCAATAAAAAGAAGGGATCACTTCCCAACCCAAAATGACACAAAGTAGTCCAAATTATACAAAGATAGTTTGTTTATCGTGCTATGTGCTAAACATAGGAAGGGATGAATACATGGAGAGCACAAAAGGTTCAAAGTAAATAAAAAGACAACAACAATTCAATTACCTCTTTTGGCCCGTCTCAACAAGCTTTAATCCCCTTCCTGGGCTCTCAGTGTACCTGTGCAGGCAGAAACTCTCCTGCTTCAGAGAAGCCATTTGTGTCATTCTGAACAGCAACTGTTCAGTTGCTGAAGTTTGATGGCCAACATACTGCCAGCTGTTTTGCTTTTTGTCTAGTACTTTTCTTAGAAGACTACTGACAATCTTGTGTTTCTCTACCAAGGCAAGCTCAGCACACTGCTTATTACTGTTGTTGCACAAGAAAGCTCCACACTTTCACCACATTTTTGGTACATGTGTCACAACTAAGTGTCAAAAATATATATATACACTAGCTGTGTTGCCCGTGCTGTAATTGGATTCTGGCACTTCAATCAATTAATCGCGTCGGTTGTGCATTAGCGGCTAAGCGAGGGTCTCTTTCCTCGGCAGTTTTGTTTTGTCGAAGTGCTTGCCTCGCATATGTATTAGCAGCTAAGCAAGTTTCTCTCTCCTTGGAAGTTTCTTTTTACCGATGTGCTTGCCTTGCCTGTCTATTAGCAGCAATTTCACTTTGGCGACAAAATCGCTTTCTTTGAGCTTCATGCTGTAGCCTCACACTTCCGGGCCGGACAGACAGACAGACACACTTTCACGCGTAGATGTTTATATATAAGATACTTATATTTGTTAACATGCTGCTGATTCCTACACATTTTAGCAGTGACAGGGAGGTACAACATTGAGAAACAATTTGGTACGGAACCCAAAAAGGTCTTATCACTAGCCCCAAAAATAGGAAATTAATGGGAGTATTGAAAAGAGCTTACAAGACCTTTTTAATCCTCTGACTCTAACACCTTAGGACTGATCTCCTGCCTACTTGTCTACTTTAAGTGCTTCTAAATGATCTTTAAAACAACAGTGCTCAAAATAAACTTGAAAAAGATAATAAGATCATTAATCAACAAAGCGTGTTGAAAAATACAAAGGAAAATAATGTACTGTACTGAAAGCACAGGTGCAAATGGGAAAGGTGCTTCATAATTGTAAGAAATTGTATGTTAAAATGTCAATCTGACTTTTCTAAAAAGATGAAAAGAGTTGGGAATCTGACCATTTTATCACCTTTGGTTTTATAATGGGCACATGACCTCACCCTACAGTACCATATTTCTACCCTGTGACTACACCTAACACACCATCGTACCTTGCCTGGTGACATCATGATATGGGAAACATCTTGTATCCCTGGAAACAAAGTTTGATCAGCGCCAAACAAAAACACACTTTGGCAAAAGAAAATATGACCTGTAAGTGGACGCAAAGGCCAAACAGAAAAGGAGCTGGAATCTAAAATTAAAACAAAATTTGTGACAGTTGCCTAGCCTGTTTTTAATACATGGTGCTAAGGTCTAGCGAGACTAATAAAAAAATGAACAAAAAATAAATTTATGTGTTTTTCCTTTGACGCTTGCTGGACCGTTTAAATTATATCTAAGTGGCAGAAGTCTAAGCTCTAGACAGAATTATAATTAAATAAAAACAAAAAATAAAGCTGGATTTCCCACCCTGAAGTCAAAAATATACAAAAAACAACATTTAGAAATGAAGCAACCAGAACTTGTATTTGGGGCAAACAGAGATCAAGAATAAGAATTTAATAGTAAATTAGTGAGCAGTGTAAACAGACTGCAGCTGGTATTAGTTGGGATAAACCAGCTGCTCAAGCAAAGTGGTCTGCAACAGTTTTTGAGAAGAACAGGTAGAAGAACGACAGCAAACAAGGTGGAAACTGCATGATCACACAGACAAAACAAAATGAAAATGGGTTAAGTATCAGCACACAACTGGAAAAAACAAAAACTAAACTAAGATGCTACTGGCTTATTGTGTTTTGCAATTATTCACAAAACAAAAAATAAGCACAGGGCAAAACACAAAATACATGGTCAAAGTTGACTTGATGGACCACTAAAATAATGAGCCACCAACTCAAAAGAACTGGACAGCTATGGTTAGTAAGATATTTGACTCCAGGGAGACTAGATAGTCACTACCAAGTGCAATAAGAATAACCTGTAACCAACACAGGCTGCAACTCCTGTAAAAGAAAATATGGAGGCCTCAGCTGGCCACATCTTCAGAACCTGGACTGAGTACAGGAAGAAGACAGAGAGAAGGCAGCTGTTTAGACAAGAAAACATAACATGAATACAAGGATAACTTCTCCTTTTCAAATGTTTATCAGAAAAAAAAGTTTTTTTTTTTCTCTTAGCCAGTTGGATTGTTATGCGAGTAGCAGAGGTCAAGTACATAAGAGCCAGAAAGAATGGAAGTGAAAAACAGAAAAAAACAAAGTTCAGTGTGAAGTCAAAAACATGAACATATTATTTATTATGGAAGAACAAGGCTTTGAGCTTGAACCAAGAATTCAAAAAGTAAACAGAACATGTTAATAAGGGGCAACCCAGAATGAGAGACAGCAGACATCAGGAAACAAATAAAGATAGTTTTCTATACAGGGCCTAATTGGAACATGTAAAAACAAGAGTACAGCTCTGCGCAAGTAAATGGCACTAAACTGTTTGATTAGAAGATTGGTTGTTGGCTCCACAAGAAAAAAAAAACAGCATAAGGACATGAGCTACATGGGTCAGCATTTGACTGGCTTCACAGACAAAACAGGAGGTTGCAGCTGATGGTGGATATGGCTCAGCAGCTTTACAGACAGAGCAAGAACAATCATACAACAAAGTACAAAATACAAAATAATTACTGTTTGTCTGGAAAAGGTATAGAAAAGACATAACTGGTTTACCAAGGCTAGATGGCAATCATAACGTAAGCAAATGCCCTCTGAATCAGTGGACTGGTGGCATTCAGTGACATGTACATCAAAAAACAAACTCTAGAACCAAACAATAACTTGACAGGTTTAACCATAGGGCATACTCCAGTCTTGGTGTAATGCTAGAAAAAAGTCACAATGGTAAAAAAGAATGGAAACGTATGCACCAATTGCATTTGAGTATATATGTTGCTAAAGGCTATGAAGGCTACATTCAGACAGCAGGTAAAAGTTACTTGATTCCAATTTTTCACTTATATTCTATTTTTTTTCTGTTTGACTGTTCAAATAAATGTTGCAAGTAATTCAAGTCCAATATGACTATGTACTGATATCTCTACCCTGAATCGGCAAAATTACTAAAAATTAATTCATCAGACAGATGTAACTTAATAGACAACCATGAATATCAGCTGCATGTAGACTGCAAAATGCTTACAGTGCAAGATATCTACAAATTTTTCAGCTCACAATCGAAAGTGTTTAAAGAGTCTTTGAGTTAAATCATCAATGTGAGATCTACAAGTAGAAACCTTTGAACATGAAAGAGGAAACACTGAGCAAGACCGTATTTTAAAAAAGCACAAAGTTAAATGAATTATATTGGCCAGCCTTCTTTCATTTTGAATTTTACATTTCTCTAAAACAACTTCATCTTTGTCACAAAAGCGACAAAGAAATTGCAATTTAACAGTTTTATACACAAGTATTTGAAAGGGTAGCTTTCTGTTTAACCCCGCCAGCCTAATAGGTAGATAACCGTGATGGTGACAACATAACCATAATCTTACCATGCAGCCCCATAAACATTTACATTAAATTTAGGTGCCAGAAATAAAATAACCAGCCTGCTATAATTACAAAATTTAGTACAATTGATGGTTATACAGTAAAACCCTGGATTGTGGATAACTTGGTCTGCGAGTGTTTTGCAAGACGAGCTAAAATTTGTAATAAATTTTAACTTGAAAAACGAGTGAGGTCTTGCAATACAAATAGTACGTACGCTTTGTCTGCCGAGCGTCACGTAGGGATTGTGGGTAATCGTCTCCCATGCAAGTTCTCAGTCGGCGTGCCTCACTCATATACTGTAGTCAACATCTGTATGAGCGTATATTGTTTACTATAGCATGGTGACCACGTGTGTGTGCTGTGATGTGCGAGTCCCTGTCATCCACCCCAAAACATGAGGCTGAGTCTCAGTACTTTAGCAAAACCAGCTTTATTCAGCGTGAAACAGGAACAGCGCGGTTATTTATTGTAGCGGGATCTGCCGTTCTCCTATACAGAAACACAGCAATCAGGCAGGGTCATGACCAGGTTACTATCTAAGTAATACTGTGCTGTTGCATTTATAATGTTCCTTGCATCACCTATTGAAGGCAGGCGCTTATAGCTTGACCGCAATCTTTTCTGATTCACTTTTACGGTAAACTGCTACAGCACTGGGACCATGTGGTTGCTTCGGGACGCTCTTCTGCATGTTTTTCCGTTGGGGAGGAATCCCAAAAGTGTTTAGAAATCTTACAGTGCGTAAAGCATTTTTTTTTTATTTTGTGTCCAAGTGTAGTGACTCTTCTGGCAAACGCAACTGTCATTGGACAGGTTTCCTTGTTAAAGTCACAAAAAAACCAAAAAGATTCCAGTGAGCCAACAGATAGCAGTGATTCCGTTAGTTAGAGTGGAAGTCGTCCTACACAATAACTCTCCTCCTCCTCCTCTTCCTCTCCTCTCTCTCGTCTCCCTCACACCAGCCATGATTCTTTTCAAAGGTAAAATACAGGTTAATTTGTTTTACGTATTTTTACTTTATATTTTGTAGTAATCATTTTTATATAAATATGTGTGGGTTGTGAAATAAATTATCTGAGTTTCCATTATTTCTTATAGGGAAATTCGTTTTGATATATGAGTGCTTTGGATTACAAGCATGTTTTTGGAACGAATTATGCTCGCAGACCGAGTTTCACTGTACTGCGAATCAAACGAGCCTTTAGGAATGCATTCAAAGGCTAGAGTTGTAGTCCTGTTGCAGTGTTTATTGTTCAATTTCATTTTGCCATGTTTGTGCCACCTATGCTAGTATAAAGATTATTATTATTGCTATTGTTGTTGTTATTGTTGTATTATTATTATTTATGTTGCAGCCTATAATTTTTTACCCTCTGCAATATTCATGACATTTTGTTCCTTCTAACTGAAATTGACACTTAGTAAGCATAGATGAACATTTTTTCAATTATTTCATAAGTGCTGCCATTTTGTGTATTTGTTTTTAAAAGCACCATCATTTTATGATTCTAATTTTCATAAGTGACACCATTTTGTGTGTGTCATGCCTATAATTCACTACGGCAGCTAAACATATGATGCAAATGCCACACACCCTTGTTAAAGAGTCTCCAAACTTTGTAAAAATAGAAAGCAAAGTCTTTCTGACAAAACGTTGTTTTTAAGCACTTTTTTGTTTTGAAAATGTCTGTTTATGGATCTGATTTTGCTTCCTACTATTAATTTAGTGGCATTCCCTTTATTGTGACAATGGGTCTTTTGTCTTCTTGTGTTTGATTTACATTCAGTAATGATTCTAAATTCACTGAGTTTAAATTAAATACATTTTTCCATCAGGACTTATATAGCATGTACTGTAAAATCACAACATATGGACTATATTATGTTCATGTGTGAATTCTCATTTTAATGATGAAGATTCTGTCTGTTCATCTCTGTTGTCAGAAGTTCAGGGCCAATCAATTCATTAGGGTGACCAGGGCGTCTGCTTAGCCGCCATCAACCAAGGGGCTCTGTTTTTGGAAGTTATGGGGCTGTGGCAGATGACCAGGGACCTTGTCCCTCCGGGACGCCTGGAGAGTGTTAGGGCCAGGAGTGAGGCAATACCTTCCCTAGTTCACAAAAGGGCAGAGTTTGCATCAGGGCCATGGGACTGGAGCTTGGAAGCTGAATCCTGTTGGTGACCATAGCCACTGCCAGGGGGTGCCTGGACAATCCCAGAGCCTTGGACTGCAACACTTCCACCACACCAGGAAGTGCTGCAGGAAGAGCATCAGGGAGCACCTGGAGCACATCAGGGTGCATTATAAAAGGGGCTGCCTCACTCCATTCGGGGAACCGGAGTCGGGAGGTAGAAGACAGAGCTTGTGGGAGAGGAGTTGAGGCGGCTGCAGGAGAGAAGAAGGGAAAAGGAAAGAAAGAACTGTGAGCCATTTATGCTGGTTGGGACATCGTGTGGTGCTATGTATAAAGAAGACAGCAATAAATGTGTGTGTTCTTGCGACGGTTGTCTCGTGGTCTGTTTGAATCTGGGCTGGATCTTCACAGGGTGCACACTCCCGACATTGAGAGCCACCGTTCAATCAAGTTGTGCTCAATCTGGATCAAACACCCTTTTGCTATGGACACAGAGGGACCCCATCACCTGCCTACGGTTCCATATGTGCTTTGAATGGCACTATCAGAGCTGATGATATTTATAATCACGTAGGGGATTTTTTACCCCCCAGTTGACAATAATGACATTTTTGTGAACTAAACGTATTAGCTAAACGATTGTGTTGACAAAACCTAGTAATTTATATTCTATATTGAAAAGCTTATTTTCCACATAAATATAATCTAATGTGCGTCTTTCCATTTTCTCCCTTTTTATTTGTAGTTCTTTCATCCTAGTGAAAGAACGCACAATTTTTTCACAATTTTCTTTTAAAAATAGGATTTCTTGTAAAGCAACCATGGACCATATACCATCTACTGACCAAATTAATGGAGTTATTCTGATAAAGTCTGCCCTTTTTTAATTGTAATGCCAACTCCTATACAATACTGTATGTGCATGCCATATCTCAAAACCGAATCTGTTTCCAGCATGCAAACTGACAAGACCATTTGAAAGTTTACAAAATGTTTCCATAGTTACAGAGAACAAGCACAGTAAATCACCTCTTGCTATGGTCTACATTTGTGAACTGGTGTGCAGATGAAGTTCACACTGTGTAATAGCTATGCAACATATACACTTCACATAATTCCATAACAGTTTGTTTCCATTATATAACTTCAGAATCCCTAACTTTTAATACTTTAGTTGCAAATTTGCACATATTAGGTTGATTGTAACTCCAGATTTACCCTATTTGAATGATGGACTGAAGGCCTGACCAGGGTTAGTTCCTGTCTTGTGCTTTGTGCTGCCCTTATAGGCTCTGGCCCCTGCAACCTAGAAGGTAGGAAAATAAATAAATAACTATCTACTGAAACAAATTACTTTTAATAATATTTCAAAGCACATTATATGAAAATTCCTTGATACTGGCAAATGTACAGCATAACTATTTCGGAAATGAAAAACATAGACATAGGTAAATAAGATGAGAGAATGAGAGGTTTTGGGAATGAGATAATAACTCTTGCATAAGAACAATGTGGTTCTTTCTACCTGAAAGAAGATTTGTCATCTCATGATTTACTGTTTTATTCTCTTCATGCATGCTTTATTTAATGACCTTACATCAGAACAAGATACATGGAACACGGAATGAACAAGATGGCAATAGGTAAGATATAACACCTAAGCTGCACCTGTCCAGTGCTTTTCCAACAGCTAAGTATTATCCTTACTGATTCACTAGTACCAGTGTTTATTAGGAAGAGACAAAATTTCTCTGTATCTCTGAGATGGAATGGCATTTTATCCATACTATGCACCAGTTTCTTCCAGGATTAGTCCCAGCTCCTTATGATGCCACAAAGAATACCATGATTTCAGAAAATTCATTGAAGATTTGCATATGTAATCACCAAAAAGCATTAGAACAAAAATGTGGTAAGTTGTATCAGGGCTACGTAAAATGTGAATTGTGTTTGTTTAATATTTGTAATTGTTGGTTGTTTGTTTGACCTTTTTCTTGAATATTTGAAAAAATATACATACACACACATATATATATATATATATAACCAGAATTGGAAAAAAAAATGTTTTAATAATTTTTACTTACTGAAACTTTAGTTTCCTTCAAAGTACTCTCCATGTGAATGTATGCACTTGTCCCAATGGTTTTCCCACCGGTGGAAACATTTTTGAAATTGCTGAAATGGAACATTGTCCAATACCTGCAGCAATTTTTCTTTGACTTCCTCCACGGTACAAAAACACTTTCCTTTGAGTTCTTTTTTCATAGGCGGGAACAAGAAAAAGTCGCACAGAGCAAGATTAGGTGAGTTGGGAAGGTGGCAAGAACTCCAAGACACACAAGTAAATTCAGAAATCTCTTTAATAGTCCGATGACGATCTCTGTAAATTGCATTGCAAACTTTTCGTCATTTCAAGATTTTCGTCATTCCTAATTGTAGAACGTCAGCTAGATCTTGGTTGGTCTTCAAGTTACATTTCTCCTCGTTTGAAATGCGAAAACCACTCGTAGACCTGTGTTTTACTTAAAGCTTCCTCTTTAAAATGAGTTTCAAGCATCACTACAGTTTCAGCAGTTGTTTTCCCTAAGAGAAAACAAAATTTAACACAGACTTGCTGTTCTTTATGATCACCCATCACAAAAATCACAGAACATGTTTAATAATCACCAAGAAAAGCCAACATGGAATGCCATACAAACAATACAGAACAACGCCACTTGGCAGACTGACGCAGAATACTGTAAGTGTGATGCACCTAGCGGGGAAACTTGCGACTAAGTCTAGATTGCGCAACAGGTACAGATTATGGTTATTCATATATATATAGTGAAGCCCCAGGCACCCTAACCTGACACAGACAGGCAGGACACGTTCAGCATACAAAACACACGTTTTATTCTTCTGTTTCTATTGCTCCCCACTTCTTCACATAAAGAGCCAACAAATACAGCACAGTTCTTTCACCTCCAGTCTTCCATACAGGCTTTGTCCTTCTAACTCCCGACTCTGGCCAATGAATAGTGGTGACTGGCCCCTTTTATAGGACTCCCGGAAGGACTCCAGGTGTCCAAAGAACTTCTTCCAGCAGCACTTTCCTGGTGTGGCGGAAGTGCTGCCAAAACAGGGTCCAGTGAATGTCCAGGTGCCCCCTGGCAGTGGCCACAGGTTGAGCTTCCTTGCTTCAAAACCATGGTCCTGTTGTAAGCCAAGGGGGCTGCCCTCTATCAATCCGGGAGAGAAAATGTCCTGAAAAAGCTCTCTCCCCTGGTCCTTCCATTGTCAGGGCATCCCGGCTGGGTAGGGGCCCCGGCCATCCTACACAATATATACTATGACAGTAGGGGTCGCTGTTGCCCAGTGAAACCTGCAGACAACACGTTTAGACACCAGGTAAAATATCCAGAAATGATTTTAATTTCTGTAATAATGTGCACAAAGCACCTCCACACTACCAAATAAACAACAATAATCACAATAATACAATAAATCAATCCTCCTCTCCACCCAGCAGCTCTGTCACTCTCCCTCCCAACTCCGGCTCAGTCTGCTGGGTTTTCCCATTGTCCTTTTATAGTCCACGACCCGGAAGTGCTTCTTTTCTTCAGTTCATGTGATGCCATAGCACTTCTGGGTCAGATGAAAACTTCTCCTTTTCCCTCAGCCCTGAAGTATTTCATTTGTTCCATCCCCGTGACTAGGGAGTACTTTCGGGCTATAATAGAAACCATCGTGCCTCCCTGCAGCGTCCTCTGGTGGCCCCCACGGTATCCAGCAGGGCTGTGAAGTCAAACTCCAATGTCCATGATGCCCTGCGGGAATTCGGGGCATCTCCATGTTGCAGGGAGGACTCCATCTAGCGGCATGGGGGTTTTGGTCGGGATAAACTGCCGGCCATCTCTGACAATACATATATACACGGGAGAGAGAGAGACAGAGAGAGAGAGAAGAGTTTACCTCTGCAAACCCAACAGTTACAGTACTTAACCTGTTTTGGAGGTGGAGGGTTTCCTATTAGGTTCCAGGTTGTGTATGTAGACATTTGTTCCTCAGTTTGTAAATGTATATATATTTCATGGTTAAGATAAAGGAAGTCAGGGTCCGTTTCATGTTTTTTTTTTTTTTTCTATCATTGTAAATGTTTGCATCTACATCGAGATTGGAGAATGTGTGTGTAATATTTCATCTTTTTCTAATACATTCATTTTACATTAACTGAACCTTTATCTTTGACTAATTTATCTGTTATTTTGTCTGTGGAATGGGCAGCTTGAGTGGAGGATGAATAAGAAATTGAAGCAAAAGTATGGTTTAATGTGGCTGAGTCTGGACTTTGCTCCAGTACAGTCGGATTTTGAAATTTGCCACCATCCGATAGTGAGTCGGATAGACAAAGTCTATTAACATATATGAAATGTAACAAATAAAAGAAGACAATTTATTTTACTGATATTATTCTGTGACAAATAATGCTAGACTTAGCTGATTTCAAAATGAGTAACAGCAGTTCTGAGCCTGTCTAGCGTCTTGCCAGTTACAGTGCAGGGTGGTGTAATAGCCAACAGATCATAGCAGAAGAGTAAATATTTTCCCTCCTGAAACAACAAAGTTCCTAGGTTTTGTTCAATACCCAGCTGAGGTATGAACTCATAACCTTGCTCTAAAGACACAATATGAATGTGTATTCATGCACTGTTAATTATCAATGTGGTAGAAAATATTATTTGCTTGAAAAGTTTTCTTGTTAAGTAAAATCAAGTAAAGCAGATGGCTAACATGCTGAGAGTTTTGATGATGCTTTTTTGCTTCCCTATTCATCTTGTAAGCTTAGATTGTGGACCTGGCATGAAACTCTCAATTCCGGGTCTTGGACCATACATAACAGTTTGCAGTGAAGCAATAAACTCTCTGTATAATTAAGTGATATGTCTGTCTGCTTTTTAAAATAATAAAACAAAACAAAAAAACAAACAAACTGTGTACTAATTTTTGCACATTCTCCCGAAACAAGGTTGCTTACATTTGACATGTTTGGAATTAAGCGTAAGTCAATAACTGACATTGATATTTGTTGTGCAATTTAACAACATATTTACTTTATGTTTTAACATAAGCTTCAAATTTGAATGACACTTGTCTTGTCTACGTACTGACAGCGAGGAGTCAAGCACTCTGTTTATAGATATATAAAATGACAAGCTTCTTCATCAGGACAGTGAGGTAATGGGCACGGGCCATTAAAATCTTTAGAATTACTATATTACTCTTTCCGTTGACCTGTTTGTGCATATGTGCCATGGTATAGAATAATTTCAAAGAAACCAAAACTTACAAAATAGGTGCATTACCAAATACAATAGGTTAAAAGGGCAAAAAGGAGGACTGGTTATCTTCACTTTAGTGCCCGGGAGAGATTACCACTTTTCCAGCAAAGTCGCACATCATTTCATTCTTTAATAGTTGCCCGGCACTGCCCTTGCCAGTGTATGCTTGTTTACAGCAGTGGCTTTAAAAATGTACTCTAAAGACCACCATTGGTTCCCAAGCGTGAGTTTAGTGGTCCACAAGCTGACAGTCATTACGGCAATGTGACTTTCAGATTACTCAGATATGCTAGTCTATTATGTATTTACTGAATAATTTGTTTGTCACGATCAAGGCTACTAGCTGACATTGGCGATACTTAATCAGTATATTTAAATACATTATAAATGACTCTAAAACTACCACTGTTGAAGCACACCATCTAACTTTCTTACTTTTGCTTCTACAAAATTACTAACAAAAAGAAAGAAATGCTAACTTGAAAACATGAAAGGAAAGAAATTGTTGCCAAAAATAAGTATTTCAAAAGCAGAGTAAGAAAATGGTAAATAAATAAATAGCTAAACAAAAAATCAAATTTCAAATCTACAGGAGTCCAGTAGCAAAATCCAAATAGCCAGGACTCTGGTCGCACTAAAACAAATTCAAAAAGAGAACTCCTAACCTAAAATAAAAGTTTAAATATTTAATCAACATATTTCTATTCACCCAGCTTTTGACAGCTTGATTGTTAATTCTGACATTCCAGACCATTTTTTTCACTCATATCATCTTGATAAATGGCCGAGATCCTTTGATGCCATTTTTCTAATTATTTTCAAAACATGCAAACTTCCTGCAAGTATTGATTCAGCTTTATGGATTCTACTATCGGAAAGTCTTTGCCTACTAAGATTAGTAGGTTAGTAGTAGTGGTATAGATCAGTCTATACATTCTATAACCCATAATAACAAAGTGAAAACACGTTTTCAGAAAGGTTTGCAAATTTATTAAAAATTAAAAAACTGAAATCCCTTCTTCATATAAATATTCATAGCCATTGCTTTGGCACTCCAAATTGTGGTCAGGTGCTTTCTGTTTGCTTTAATTATCCTTGAGATGTGTCCAGAATTTGATTGGAGTCCACCTGTGGCATCATTTTGAAAAGGCTCACACACCTTTGTATAGAAGGTCCCATAATTCACACCACGTGTCAGAACAAAAACCAAGCCATGAAGTCCAAGGAACTCTCTGTAGACCTTCTAAAGCTTTGAGTGTTCCCAGGTGAACAGTGGTCTTAGTAACTGTGAAATGGAAGAGGACTGGAACACCAGGAATCTTCCTGGAGTTGGTCATCCAGCCAAACTAAGTAAATGGGCAAGAGGAGCCATGGTCAGGGAAGTAACCAAGAACCCAATGGTCATCTAACAGAGCTTCTGAATTCCTGAGATTGGAGCAGCTGTTGGAAGGATGACCATTTTAGGAGCAGACCATGAATCAGAGATGTATGGTAGACAGCAGCCACTCTTGAGTGAAAGTCATATGACAGCCCACTTGGAGTTTGCCAAATGGCATTTAAAGGAATCTTGTCTGGTGAGATAAAAATCAAACTGTTTTAGCAAAACTCTAAACATTATATCTGCCAACGATTAGGCACTGACAGTCACCTGCTTAATATGCTCCCCATGATAAAGCATGGTGGTGGGATGAACAGGGAGACTGGTCAGAATTACAAATACAGAGAGGTCCTTGAAGAAAACCTGCTGCAGAGTGCATGCAATCTCAGACTGGGGCAACAGTTCACTTTTCAGGAAGCATACAGGCCAACATAACGCTGGAGTGACTTCAGGACAAATCTCTGCCTGTCCTTGAGTGGCCCTGCCAAAGCTCTGATTTAAATCCAATAAACCTGATGATGGCAGATGCTTCCCAACAGGGCCATCTTAACAGCATGATAGGGCCCCGGACAAAGCAGTGCACTGGGGTCCCTACCTACATAACCATTCAGCAAGTCATAACATACATAGATTATTGTGGGGCCGCCGGGCAACTGCCCAGCATGCACATGCGTTAAGACGGCCCTGCTTCCCATCCAATCTAATGAAGCCTGAGAGGATCTTCCAGGAAGAAAGGGAAAAACTGCCCAGATGCAGGTGTGCAAAGCATGTAGAGGCTTACTCAGAGTTACAATTGCTTCTACTAAGTACTGAATTAAGAGTCTGAATGCTTCTATGAATGAGAGATTTTTTGATTTTTAATACATTTCCAAACCTTTGGAAACCCAAATTTACTTTGGGTTATGAGTGTGAGTTTGAGTGTGGACTGGGAGACAAAAATGTCAGATTAATCCATTAAAAATTAAATCTACAACATAATAAAGTGTGTAGAAAGTGAAGGAGACTGAATACTTTCTGAATCCATAGTATTTGCTGTGCTGCATTTTAATCTGCCTATCAATAACACTTTTTTTATCTAGAATACTCAGTATGATTCAGCTGTTATGTCAGCTTACACTGTCAGTTTATTCTCTTTTGTTATCAGGTAATTTTAACTCTTGCAGGTTCTTCAAGCGTATGCCCTTTTAATGGGTTACATGCTGAACCGTGTTATTCTTTTCTTGTTCTGCTTTTCTGATTTATATCTCAGCTACAGTCACAATGCTAATTTGGCTTTTTCAGACCATAAAGGTTTTTACTTTATGTCTTGTCTCCATCTCTCATCTTTTTCCTGTCTTAATTACAAGCATCATATTTCCTTTGGTAACTCTAACACTATCCATTCATCTAGCTTCTGCCCAGCCTTACTCAAAACAGCTTCCTTGGATCTTAGACTACTTCTTCCTTAACTGCCTATGTCTGTAGTAAACTTTTGCCATGTGGTTTATGAAAGCGGCCAGTTGATACTTTGGAAATCTGAGACAGTGTTTTGTATGCTCAGGCTTATTCTGATTGTGTTTCATCCCATCCATATCCCCTTTAACTTGCCAAGCTATCACTGCAATGAGAAATATATCTAAAGACATCAGGAATATGCTAACTAATGTAAAA
Source organism: Polypterus bichir lapradei (assembly GCA_026402145.1). Taxonomy (NCBI): domain Eukaryota; kingdom Metazoa; phylum Chordata; class Cladistia; order Polypteriformes; family Polypteridae; genus Polypterus; species Polypterus bichir. The sequence continues at coordinate 12,475,968 of JANRMT010062825.1, forward strand.
ATTAATTTTGCCAACCTATTTTAAGTAAGTGTGGCCTTGACATTGACAGGTTTAACAATTCAATACATATTTGTCCAATATCTAACTTATCTTTTCACTTCAAAGTTCTAGAATATGTTGTGGCATCCCAGCATGATTAATACCAAAACCTTTTTTGTGTAAATGCAAACATAGTGATGATCCCTCCCATGAATTAAAGTGGGTCATTTGGGTGGAGCTACGCAATCCTGGGTTATCCCTTCTCTTTTCAAGGTTGATGACTAATAAATGCTTTTACTAATATTTTCAACTCTGCAAATAACGGAGCCTTTTCCTTTTTAATGAGCTCAGACGTTTGATGAAACTAGAAGGATGATGACTCATAAATAGTCAGGTTTTTTATTATTATGATCCAGTGAAACACACTCAGTAAAACGCTTTAAAAAGTGTTACTCATTTACAGCTCTTGTGTTTGTCACGGAACACCTCCCTGGTAATGCAAAAAGGTTAAATGCAGATGTTTGGTTTTCAATCAAAGTGCTGCAGGAGATGTCATGGACTGAAAATGAGAATGGTCCAGCTTGGACTGCTAGGATTTTTACACTTCTTCACTGTTACTTCAGTCCATTTCTAAAAGCACATGGATGTGTTTGATGCTTGGTAAACACTTACCGCCTTGTGCTCAGTGTTTCTCTGACACAAGATGGACACAGGCTGATGGTGCGAATCAGCTGCATTGCAATGAGAATGATGTGCAAAAAATCTGAGGTGAGTATCACATTTGACAATCTCAATTTTATCATTATTGAAATTCAGTTGTAACATAACATTTTTCACACCTGCTTAACCTCCTTAGCATTAGGCCCGAGCATCTCTGAGGCTCTAAGATCAGTGCTAAAAGCATTAGTCCCTAGTGTTACTCAGGCAAATGTATAGACACATCTCACGTAAGCATTCAAACCTAGGATTGCCTGGGCTTTAAAAGTGCCAACAGCGTTAGCGCTGAGTACTGCTTGGGAAATGATATAGGTGTGTCTGGCATAAGTGACAGGCTTGAGTGTTACCCAGGCAATAGTGCAGACACGTCTTCTCCTAGCTTCGTAATGGCGACTCATAAGAAGCGTTTTTCAGCAGACCAGATGTTGCATGATCTTGGCAGTGATACAAGCAGTGATGACGAAGTGAATCTGTCTTCAGAAAGTGAAACTGAAACAGACAGTGAACTCAAAAGTGATTCTGATGAATCCGAAAGTGGCGCTCGTGTCAATCACACATGTGAAATATGCTGATCAAAAGAAAATCCGCCAGGAATCATGTTACTATTGCCCTGACATGATGTTGGCTTCACCATGCTTCAAAATATACCACACAAACAACACATTTTGACAGTATACACAGTACAGCATTAGCATTATTTTTATAATTATTATTATTATTCATTATTATTATTTGTATCATTATTATACTTTCTATACTTCTGACTTTGCACTTTTAGTGTTTTGCATGTTTTACAGTCGAAAGATCAGATTTAATAAATATGTGATTTTTCAAGACCAAAAAATGCAACACTTTTTACATTTGTTTTTGAGAGAAGGTGTAAGCAAAGGAGGCTAATACAGTTCAGGGTCATGGGGGAGCTAAAGCCTACCTGGCAGCACTGGGGTATGAGGCAGGAACCAGACTCTTGGTGAGATCCAAGCATGATAGATCTCAATTCCAATTCAAGGATGAGATTTCATGTGTTTTTTATGAGTTAAAACAATAGGGGGTGGAATATGGTCAATATCATTTATGGCAAAAAAGCAGATTCGGGTTGGATAAAAACACTAATGTAAATATAGCTTTTTATGATCTTTAGTTAAAGAGCATCAGAAAAACATGTTTAATTTGTAATAGCTAACCTGGCCACAGACAGACATGACACCGCAATGTCCACAACACACACATTTATTACACTACTATTTACACAACTATTTACAGTATGTTCAGTCCTTGGTCCTTGGTGTTTGGTCCTTGGTTCTTGGTTCTTGGTTCTTGGTCCTTGGTCCTTCGGGCGGCCTCCACTCCTCTCTTGCAAGCTCTGTCCACTTCCACCCGACTCCGGCTCCCCGAATGGAGTGAGGCGGCCCCTTTTATAATGCCCCGGATGTGCTCCAGGTACCTGATGATGAACTTCCGGCAGTACTGCCCTTGCACCTGGAAGCATTCCGGGTGTACACCATCCTTGGTCTGTCAGCACTTCCAGGTGTACCGAAAGTGCTGTCCCCCAGGGATCAAGGACCGTTCAGGTGCCCAGGGAAGAGAAGTGCCGCTCTCCTGGTCCCTCCTTTCTCCAGGCATCCCGGCAGGGCAGGGTTCCTGGCCATCTATCACAAATTACACTAAAAACAAGGAAAAGTTTTAAGTTTACACATTATCATTTGCAACAGAAAAGGAAATAATAAAACATAAAGTACAACTGGGATGTTCATGCACATCCCAACATCTGCAGAGTGCAAAGATCTTTATCTTCCAAAAACTTTTTCTTCTTGAAAAGAACGATCTTAATTCTATAGCCGCTGCTACATTGTGGATTGCATCCAAACGGTAAAAGAAGGTTTTGGAAAGCAATGCAAAATGTGAAATTCCCTTGTCCTTAGAAAATGTGCTCATGTAAGATTTCAGTTTAGTGTGCAAGTCATTAGTCATTTGTCCTTTGAGAAATCAGAGAATAATGGAAGCTTTTATAAGCACACCTACAGGAATGCCAGACTGCATCTAGTCCAAAAAAATACAAAACTGGCAAAGTAAGAATCAGAAAGGTTCACTCTCTCAGAATGTGTCTTTGACACTCTTAAAACACACGAGAAAGGATGAGATAGTTTGTTAACTTTGCGCATAGTCTGCCTATGACAATATCAGTATCTTTGGCATATCTAGGAGAAGCTGAAATTTGCTATTCAGGAAAGCAAGAAGCAAGGAAATCAAGTGACCTTAAAATACACTTCAGTAAGACCAAAGGTCATGGTCAACAGATTTGTAAAAATGTAGGCTGAAATTCAAGCCGTAAAAGTCAAGAACCGTGAGTGTCTAGGACCGCACATTAGTATGGAAGAAAACTCATTGACGAAATCCCTGAGCAGTTTAGTGATGAGATGGAATGCATTTGCTGGAAAGAGTATTTTTAAGACAATCTGCCAGTTTGCCTCAGGAAAACTATTTTGTGTTGCATACTTTGTCAGTCCTCAATTATACATGAAGCTTTTAAAACAGCGCAAACATCCCTAAAACATAATGAAAAACAGAAGAAGCGACACATCAGTAAACCAGTTAAATGCTACAGGCTTACCGGCGCTGCAGCACTCATTCAAGTTTTGATCTTCCAGAGGTGGTGAGCATTGTGCTGCGCAGACTAGTATCAGATTCCAGTGATCCTTGATGAATGGTAGAGGACAAACTCTTTCATCTAGCAAAAGTCTGTGCTGATTTTTTTTTTTCAATTCCACATTACTTTTCCTGGTGTTGAACACCAAACTATAAAATTAATTGCTTTTCTGCTGTGTTTTCTACAATAGCATGTCTTTTAACCCAAAATGTATATATCAATTAATATTTCATTCACTGTGTGCCTCATTGAGCTGCACTGAAGAATCCTTAACAGAATAAATGTAAAATAATGCTGCATTCATGAAAAAAAGAACAAAAACCAGTTAGAAAAGACCAAAAATATTTTGCTTTTGGTTTACTAGTTACCAGTGAATTAATGGCCAGCTGATTTGAAAGTCCATTGAAAATCCAAAGTGATCACTGATAATAACTTTCTAAATTCATTAGTCCATTTGTATACTTTGATGAGTTAGAAGAAGTGTTATTGCTGTGCTTTTGCTGTGTTGACAGCAGAGAGTGTGAAGTGGTTAGTGCTGCTGCCTCACAGATCCACCACCCTGAGGCTGAATTCTATATCTGGTTATTGTCCGCATACAATTTGTAACATTATCCCCTATCTGTTCTGCATATTCTGGTATTGCCCTCCAGATGCACCAAGACGTGCAGGTCAACATTGTCGTTTACTATAATTTGGTCTGACTGTCAGTATTTTGATGTGTGTGTGTGTGTCCTCACAGTGTGATTATCTTTCTCTTTTACAGAACAGCCATACACTCAGAAGAAATGGTTAATGCAAGCAGCTAGTTTTGTTGTGGAGAAAATGTCAAGTGCAAGGTATTCATTTGACAAGCTGAGTTGGCCATAAATTATGAAGTCACATATCTTGGACTCTCTACAACTAGCTCCATGTCACTTTTCAACTCCCCTCTTTTGAAAAGGCAGCATTTCCACATAGGTCCTCTGTAGTACTAGGGTGTTGTACCATGTTAACCATTATGAATGCAATGAGAAGTCAAGCAAAATAACATTGGCTAACTAAAAAGATTACAATATGCAAGCTTTTGAGGCAACTCAGGCCGCTTCTTCAGGCAAGATATACAGTACAATGTATTACATCTTGCCTAAAGAAGTGGCCTAAGTTGCATAGAAAGCTTGCATATTGTAATCTTTTTAGTTAGTCAATAAAAGGTGTCATTTTGCTTGACTTCTCTTTGCACACATAGGTTCTTAGTAGCACTGGCCATCTCTTGAATGCAGGTATACATGGCAACTAGTATAATGAAGAACAAAGTCCAATGATCATTTTCCTGAAAAATTAAATTATAGTAGGAATGAGTTATATTTGCAAACCTTCTTCTTCAGGTGATTCTGAGAAATCTAACAACTAGATGCTATCTCATCCTGTGTTACACCCCTTAAGAATGAATTGTAGAGATGAGTTATTTTAATTTTGAAACACTTACTGTTATTATTAAAGCACTTTGGCAACCTCCACATTACATTTAACATGATCAGCTTATATTTATATAGGCTTTGAAATGTAAAGTTATCCATTAATTTCTTAAATTAAATTGCTTCTAGTCATTGTCTCCAGTGGTGTGCGGGTGAGGTTCATGGCTGGTGAGGCGCTGACTCCTTCAGAGTCAGATTTACAAATATATGAGCCCCAAAGAGTAGCTTATTCACTATTCAATAGGCAGCATGCACATTGACTACTGGTTATGTTTCGTATCTCAACAGCATTCTTAACACACACTCATAGGTAAGGCGCATATTTGGCTAAGAAAGAACACTACATTTATAGCAACAAGAGAGAGTGGAGGGAGCGCATTCTCTCTGCACCCTCCGTGTGTTCTAAATTTACCGTTGCAATTCCACAATTCACAGTCCTTTAATACAAATGAAAGTATAGAGTGGTGTAGAAAAAAAAACAGATTTCAATTTTGACCTTAATTAAAATATTTAGTTGTTTTTAAAAGCTTTTAATTCTGATGCTTTAATCAACTTTAATACAGACTGTTCAACAAAAGGATAACAAGGAAAACAAAAGAATATTTTATTTAAGATAAAAATTTAGATTTTAAATATTGGATTGTTTTTTACTTACGCGTAGTTTGATCACATTTTTTTTATAAAATTGAAAATTGTTTATGGTCTTACCTTTATTTGTAAATGAAGTCCATGCGCCTATCCTTCTCCACGAAAAGCTCTTTCTTGTAAAAGTCCTCCTTATTTTCCTTTAGTTTTAAAAATGTTAATCTTTCATTTTGGCAGTCAGTCAGAACAAAAAATAAAAATAAATGGACTGCAGTGCACTTGACTTTCTGATATCGATAACTTATTGGCACCAAGGCCCTGCTTAGAAGAACAGCAGCAACAAGCACCTGTTGGGCTCACATGCGCCCCCTTCAGAGTGGCACGGTACTGTCTGCTTCACCTTGTGCCTTTTCACAGTAGTTTTATGTCTGATCAGCAATACTAAATATGTCACACACATTCATTAAAGATATTAGCCAGACTGTGGAAAGTCTGGGTGTATAATAAACATGTCTGCAAACATTATATTGGCGACACACAGAGAGACAGCAACAAACATGCACTAATTGCATGCATCAACCCAGCATGTGAGGGAGAACACAGTCTGAGGTGAGGTGAGGCTTCTTGCTTCCGTGCTAGGCGTTTCTCCCCTGAATTTGAACAGGAAATGTGCCAATTGACTATATAAATTATTAAAAATTATTGGAATCATACAGAAAACAAATTTATAGCACAGACCAGTGGACACCTTTATTTTATGTTATCGTTATTCATTTTTTTTTACTTTTCATGATCACCTGCCTTCCCTGACCGCATGTCCCTGATTGTCTCTGTATGTGTGATCAGCAAAAATAATGATTCAGAAAAATGAAAAAAAAAAACAAACAAACAATATACCGTATATAGTGAACCAAGTGGCAGAAGCTTGAAATTGCCAAAAATAAATCAGAATGTTACAGAGGCAGTGGTCAAAACAATCAGGAAAAAAATTCTGGACAAACAAAACAAACCAAAACTCAAAGTCTAGAACTAGCAAAGCCAAAAATGTGGAATTCATTGTCTGGTTTAAATATTTCTTGGGAAGAGTCTTTTTTTGTTTGGTCACTAGCCAAAGTAACCATCATTGCCCGGGTATATTTGTATAGTGGGTTAAGGTAAGAAAACAAATGTTTAGGTGTTTTTTAATTTGGCCTTGTCCCATCCATCATTTGCACTGCCTCTCTGACATGAAAAGTTGTTCTTTCTGTGCATGATTTGATTCCATAACTGTTATAACTCCTTGTTGGGTTATTTGTATTTCTTGGTTCACTGTGGTTTCTCTAACAGATGTTTAATCCTACATTAATAAACTGGGTGGCTTGTTGAAAAATGTAATCATTAATATAGAATGTGAGCTGGGCAACACTGTCTGTTTTTGAGTTTTTCCCTCTGTTGAGTCCCTATTAACGATGAAAACTTTGAAACTCCATAAAGTATGTATGCTAGGCTGGGTTAGTTGTAATATACTGTGTATGCAAAATTTCATAAACATCCACACAGCTGTTTTGGAGTAATATGTGTTTTATGTGGTGTTGGCTCTCCCATTACGACTCCCCAGTAAATTCTTTGAATCATCTGCAGTGGCTTGGTAACACATGAAGATACCTCTGCCAGTAAACAATTATGGCAGGCCAATGCCAGAACCAGACGTTGTGCTGCATTCTCCGTCAGACACGGCCTGATCTTGTGGAACTGGTATAACATGAATTTGCATGAACGAGAGACAGTTTCAGCGTGTCAGTGAAGGATAGCTGGACATCATTTATCACCCCAAGGTTGCATGCTGTCTAGGTAGGTGTTATTCAGAGATAGGGTGCTGAATGAGCAGAGTGGCAATGATAACAAGGATCTGCATTTTTGTCAGGTTGAGCTGGAGGTTTTTCTTTAGCCAACTTGAAATATCAGAGATACAAGCCAAGATTCTAGGTAAGACCATGTTGTCCTCTGGAGGGTTCAACAAGTACAACTGGGTATCATCAGCATAACACAGATATGAGAATCCATTGCGCTTGATGATTATTTTATGCTCATGCTCTATGTTATAATTTAAATAAGCACATTGGTAGAAAATAATGTAGATAATAACAACTTTTCTACTAGGACACTTTATTTTTCTTTTAAATTTGTGCTTACATTAGGACATTAGGACTTCATGTGAATATAATGAACATAAATGACTCCATGTTTAAATAAAAAGAGATACATGACAATGATGATGATTTAATTTTATTACGCACGATTGCCTCATTGTGAAGTCAGACTATCTGAGATACCACCCACTTACACACATAATACATAATGATGACACAAGGATTTACCAAATTGAACGAAACAAGACTTTTTTAACTGAAAAATGGTTATTCTTCCTCTTGAACTTTCCCTTTTCCAGAAAGATGCCTTTTAAAAACACATTTTGAGGCTGTGATTTACAAGTTAATTACGGTACTTGGCTGGTGCCTTTCCCACCTGTAAAAGCAAACCATACTATGAGTCAATGGTATTATATCAAAAAATTTCCATAGCAGAAAGTCTCGGTGAGTGGTGCTGCTCATCATACCTGCCAACACTCTGATATAAAAGATGATTACCTTTTAACTTGCCTTCTAAGTTACTTCATTTTACTTTAGGCAGAAAAAAAAACCTTCCATCTCTTATTTACTAATGACAGTGTTCTGAATGCCAGGGTTCAGGAAAAAGTAGAACATGTTTTGATCAGCAAGTCCAAGCTGGTCGTAATTTTAGCTTTGAAATTAACACCAACATAAATTGAAGGTGACGGTGCTTTGTGGTCTTACATATCAGATAAAAATCCCAGGAATCCACAGCTGGAAAAGTGTGTTTTCTTAACCATCATGGAGGAAAAAGAAGGTACCATGAAGGCTCAAGTGGTTCTGTGCAAAGAAACAAAAGTATGAGATGAACAGCGCTTGTTTTTTTGAAAGCCATTTACATTAAATGTGTATACATTTGCATTTTTTTCATATTTAACTTTATAGAGGATATAAATATTCAGCCAGCTTCTACACCAATCTTTGTATCTTCTCAGGATTTTGAAAAAAGCAGGAAATTCCAGATGGACTGTCTATAGCATAGTATAGTTGTTTCAAGAATTGTATAAAAATTCAACATAAGTATTCGTAGAACTCACAGTAGAGGACATGGCAGAATAAAAAAACAACTGCAAATTAAAAAGAATTATGTAAATTAGGGAAATAAAAATGTAAGATGTTATAGATTATTAAATGCCCCAAGCATAAGGAAAGAGCTGCCTATACCCTGAGGAAGTTGCAAACATGCACATCATTTTGGATATCATAAGAATGCAGTTATAGTGAATGGGCTGACTTTTAATTCTTATTGACTAACCTCTCATTTAATCCCTTTGTTGTCTTTAGTAAGCTTTAAAATGGAGACTAAGAAACAAAATAATTTTTCATTCAACCAAACAAGGAAACGTGCAAGACTTACTTCAAAATAAATCATCTGAAATCTACCATTTTAATCTATTACATCATTTTTTCCAATAAGGAAACCAAGGAAAAATGTTCCCTTCTAAACAAAATAGAGACAATGACAGATCCAAAAGACATACTGTATGAGTGTAGACATTTAGTATATGGGTTTCAAATTAGCCTGTTCCACATTAAATGTTCTGTGAATACCCTTCAAGAATGGAGGTGGCAATACACCTTATCATGTAAGTGGTGCAATGGAAGTGTATTTGAACCTTTTTCAGATTTATGTCACATCAGTTAATAATTGCTGAATCCAGCAGCCCCAGAAGTGGAAAAACAAGACAGTAAGCATCTGCTTTATTCATTTAAAAAAACAAGAAAAAATAATTTGCTTTTATATAGCCTAGGTCCTTACACATCTATTCAAATATAATTTAATACACTCCTCTTTAGCACCAATTCTTCTGGTGAGAGTCGTGGTAGAAATTTACCAAGATAGACTGACTAGGTCACCTTATCCCTATAAACTTTTTCCTTTTTCTTCTGGAAAAGTCTTAAATACTCCCAAGTCATTTAAAATACATTATGCATTTGGTTTGTGCTGAGTCTTCTCCTAGTGGGTTCTGCCAGATTTTCCTCCCATGAGATACACATGGGGGCATCATAACTACTGTCACACCCGTGTTCTTAGGAGACAACTTGAAGGCTTATCTAATGGTATTCCTCCCTGAGATGAGGGTTGGTGCTGTTTCCTATTGCTTCTCCTCCTCTTCAAAGATATTGAGAGTTCCACAAACACTTTTCCAGCAACCTCATGAACCCCATGTTCTCCCAATCCATCTACTGACCTCATAGGAAGAGTCACCAGAGACATGAATGTCACAGTAAACATGGTCAATATTCTCTCCGCAAACAGACACACTGCTGATGGTTGTGCCAAAGAGGTCATTGAAGGCCTGAATCTTGGTTTTTATCAAGAACACTCACAAACCCAGACACTCAAACTCCTCGCTCAGTCTCTCAGATCCACGGTCAGAACCTCCACTGAATCTATGAATATCACAGCATCATCAGCAAAGTCAAGATCAGTGAATCTTTTTTCACCAACAGACACCCCACAGCTGATGGGCCCCACAATCCTGCCCAGAGAGAACATACCCTGATGAAAATTAAATTAAATATAAAAAAATAATAATTGACACATATTCGCCACTTTAATATGACACACCTAAACCATCACTGATGTAGCCAACTGATTTTAAAATTCACAGAATTAGTTCACTGGAGGTGATCTGTCAGTAGTCAAGGGGTTTCAATTGATTATATTATAAGTGCACCTTATCTAGAAGGTCCAACATGTGTTGAGTCAGTATGGTGGTCTAATCTACACAATTAAGACAATGAACATTCCAAGCAACTCTGTGAAAGATGATTGAAAAGCAAAAGCTAGGGAATGGAAACAAGAAAATATCCAAGTCATTAAAAATTCCCATTGGAGTCTAGTTAAATTAATCATTAAGAAATGTAAACAGTGTGGCACAGCTGTAAATCTGACTAGAGCATGGCAGCAACAAAAACTGAGTGATGTTTCAGAAAGGCGATTACAGAGGGCAACCACCAGGAGAACTATGAGATGTTTCAAACTACTTTGGCTAAGACTGGAGTTGCAGTTTTATGGAAAAGTGACAAAGAGAAAGCTACTCTTTAAAAAACACACATCACATCTCATCTGGAGTTTGCCAGAAGACAGTTTTCCATGAGAAGATTCTGTGGTCTGATGAAACAAAAATTGAGCTTTCTACCAGAATAAACTGCAAAATTTAGCGCAAGGCAAACACTGCACATTTTTAAAAACAAAACATCCACATCTTGAAGAATGGTGAAGGCAGCATTATGCTGTTGGGTTGCTTCACTGAAGCAGCTCTCGGAAGGCTTGTGAGGGTAGAAGAGAAAAATGAATGCAGCAAAATACAGGGATATTTTGGAGGACAACATGATGCCTGCACCTTGGGAGGAGATTTGTCTTCCAGCAAGACACGGACCCCAAATGTAAAGCCAAAGCTACACAAGAATGGCTTTAAAGCAAAAATATTTATGTCCTGGAGTAGTCAAGTCAGAGATCAGATCTCAGTTCATGTGAATTTGTGACTGGACATTGAAAGAGACACTTCACTCTCGACTCCCATGCAAGCTGACAGAGCATGAACAGTTTTGCAAAGAAGAATGGGAAAAACTTAAGTGTCCAGATGTGCAAAGCTGATAGAGGGAGACCTGTGCACACAGACTCAATGCTGGCACGACTAACAAAGGTGTATTTACTGTATATACTCGCGGATAAGTCGAGACTTGATTTTACAGTAGCCTATAATTTCTGGTATTTTATAATGTTGCTCGTATAAGTTGAATGCGGAAAACTCACGCTATTGGTCCATGACATTACGATATGCTAATGCCTACCTGACAGAGTAACCACGGAGCACACTGTCTTTTTTTATTTGGTTGTGGCAATTGCTCTATCAGTGCATGCTCCTAACCTCTCTCTCTATCGCTCACGCTCTCGCTCTCTATTGTGCCTACGTGACCACACAGTAATACCCAAACTATTTCAAAACAGCGTTTGCACTGATTTGTGTATTTTGTATCCTACACCTTCATGCACCTTTATCGTAAGAGCATCCCTTATCTACAAAGCGTTTGATCAGAAGAAAATATGAAGCTGGTTTTAAATTAAACATTGATGAAGTAGCGAAATTGGTAACTGTGCTGCTGAAACAAAATTCGATGTGTCTGAGAAACTGGTGCGAGATTGGAGAAAGCAAGAAGATGTAAAAAAAAAAAAAAATGAGTGTCGCATTTTTGAACGAGTGTATAAGTTGGGGGTTTGATTTTATGATCGATTTTTAGGGTTTCAAGACCCGACATATACGTGAGCATATACGGTACTAAATACTGTCTTTAAGGTGGGAAATGCTTATGTGAAAAATTATTTTTTGTTTTATATTTGTATTTATTTTAGACCACTTTGCAGAGATCTGTTTTCACCTTGACATTTTTCTGTCTTCCTTGTTAAAAAAGGCCAAAATCTACTGTGATTTAATGTTGTATAATAACGGGAAACTTTGAAAATGTACAAAGGGGGTGAAAAGTTTAATAGGCATTGCATGCAAAACTGCTGCCTCAATCCATTGGTAAGCACATCTACCCTCTCTCATGTACGAGACACACAGTTGGTACAACTGCTTATCTATTACCTGCAGGCCACTGTTTTCCAGGAGAGGAACAGCACCTAAGCTTTTAAGGGGCCACTGAAATTCTCATCATAGCACATCATGCTCACCTTTGAACCATTTAGATGCAGGCTGGATATCACAGTCTGGAAGACAACATCTTCTGGGAGAGAAGAGAGACAAATTTTAGGTTCCCAAACTGGATACTCTCCAAAGGCCAATCTGCACTTTGATATCTCTTTCATTGACATAAGGGAATTAGGAAGTGTTTATTCATGGACAGGATAGGAGACAAAAGCACAACTGGATGAATCAAATGCCCTAATTTAACAAAACTTTGAGGAAAATTTGACAGGTCTGAATATTTTCATTCCTAAGCAAATGAACTTTAAGAGACAACATAACAGGAATGTCAATATCTATGAACATAAACATGATGATTAGTTTAGTCAGCATTTGTATAAAAACACAGGGGCACAGATGGATGTTGTAAATTTGCCAAAAGAGTTTTAGGACATGTTTATTGATGGACTGGAAAGGACAAGACATACAGCTGAAGGAGTCCAAAACCCAAATTTAATGTACTTGATTGAACCCCAAATATGTAAACACAAGTCTCACATGCCAAACAGAAGATCTAAATGTCATACAGTAGCAGCCTGGGAACCCCATATTCCTGTAGCGTTTTATATGAGATATCATGGGTACATGGTAATAAGCTTTTTTGAATTCCACAATCTGCATATACATAGAGTACCATGAAATACAAAACAGCATGTAATAATACACAAAAATGCAACACAGAACACAAACATTACTTTCAATGTGACAATTATAATGCATATGCAAAAACTGGAAAAAATAAACTTGAAATGAGATGTTTGGTTTTTACTTTGCAGAAAAAAAATCTCCCAATTGGGTGGTAAGCAAAATTTACTTGACAAGATTTCTTAAGTTAAGCTAAATAATTATAAATACACATTGATAAGTCAATACATCTTGCAATAACAAAAAAAAGGTTCATATAAAAACTTTTTATTTGTTGCAGGAAATTCAATACTACATACATATCATAATTATCACAGATGGTAAAAAACATATTTTTAGAACTAAAAACAATTCAATATTTGTAACTTTTGAGAAGATGTAATTGGTTCTTATTTACCAACCGAACTGATTGCTCATTGAAATGATCATAAATCATCATTGCTTCATTTTTTTATTTTACGTTTAGCCTGAAAAAACAGAATGAAAGTATTTCCATAACAGGCTAGTCATACAAATGTAGTGTACCACTGGATCTCTAAAGCACAGAAATAATGGTGTAAAGTGGTGCAATTAGGTGAAATCAAAAGTGAGGTCTGACAGGAATTGGCACAGGGTTTGTTACAGTTGGAATTAGAGAACAATTCAGTTTTGGGCTCAAAAATGTCAAATAATATAAATTTAATATAAAGTATAACATCTTACATACTCAAAATAAAAATATTCCATATAAATAAACATTTTGGAATTTGAGCTGCAAAGTGTGACTGATGAGAAAGAGTTGGCAATCTAACTGTATTCCTTACCGCCCCCAACTGGAGAGTGCAGAGGAGTGACTGAAAAGGCTTTTGGGGGTTAGCAGATTACTGTGTATGCTATACCGTGTGGAGAAAATGTCAAGAAACGTAACACTTAAGCAGTATAGCAGACTTGTGAAGCCACATCTGAAAACCAGTGAACTCTTTTGATCTCATTTATTACAAGAAAGATGTAAAAGTGCTGTTATGAATCTGGAGAAAAGACCTTCAACTTGTTCAATTGCTGTAAAATATGAACTTTGAGGAAAAGGTTGAGTTAATCCTTTAAATCATGGGATAAGAGACTTTAAGATATAATGTACTATTACTATTTACAGGATGAAAGGGGTAAATAAGGTGGATTTGCTTTTAGTCAGCATTTCTACAAAAGCATGGGGCGTGGGTGGATGATCGTAAAATTTCCTGAAAGAGTTTTAGTAAGTGTTTACTCCTGAAACAGGTTACCAAGTAGTAATGCTGAAAGTAACACCTTATGGAGTTAGTGATATGTTGGACATATTAGACTAGGCTGGTTTGCCTTTTCATTTTTTTTTTTTGTCTTTATTATGTGTCATTCCCTGGCTTTTTCATTCCTAAGTGTGTTTTGAGATATGCACAATCTATTTCTGTGCTTTAAATATGAATTGGAAATACATATTCATGTTTTTTTCAATACCATTTTATATTTCCAAAGATTTTGAGAGGAAACAACTCATGCAGAGTTTGGTGTGACTGATGTAACACTTTAAACACTCAGCACTCTGCACTCCCTGGTCATCCAAAATTGGATATGAAAGCCTTCTGTGTTTTGTCTTACTGTAAAAAGACTTCTTTTAAGCAAAACTTCTGCCTTGACTTTAAGACAACAAAAATTTGGTTTCTTACTGACCTTTTATGAAGATACATTTGTTGAGGGTAATTTGTTATGAACTTCACTCCGTTATTGAAAACATCCCTTACCACATCTAAACACTATGTAACTGAAAATGTCCTGGAAACTTTGAACTTTTTTGCAGAAGAGAATGTCAGTACTTTCTTGTGAGAGCAATAGTAAAGTGAAAACTCCTTTTGTTATCTTTTCTTTAGCTAATTCTATTTTCACAAAAAAGGTGCTAACCTTGCCAGCTAGCAGTGATCTCTGTTACAGTGTAGAGTGCTCATGAGGTCTTCAAGGAACCCTGTAAATTAAAAATGTTCTCATTTGCAAAGAGAGAATTCCATGTGATTTTTTTTTTCTAATTCAGAAGTAAAGAAACCTCACTAGCATTAGTTTCAGCCTTTTCACAGACATATTGTGGAAGGAATTGTTTACTGGGAAATGTTCTCTGGCTGTGAATGAGGCCCAAGTGAAATTATTTTGAAGTGTGCACCAGGACACAAGAAAATAGCCAATGATCCCAACGGCTGTGGAGACAAATCCAAGTCACCAACAGCACTGTTAAAGGATGGATAAGCATTGCCCTGTCTTTCCATAGACCCTGAAAGGAGATTATCAGAAATGCAGTGGATTCAGAAAGTATTCAGACTACTTCACTTTTTTCACGTTTTGCTATGGTACAGCCTTGTTCCCTAATCATTCTAATTAAATTTTCCCCTAGTCAAGCAACACTCAATACCCCAGAACGACCAGGCGAAAACAGGATTTTAGGAATTGTGCAGCTTTGCACACCTGGATTAGGGGATTTTCTGCCATTCTTCTCTGAAGATTGTCTCATACTTTTATATTGGATGGAGACCGTTGGTGGACATCTGTTTATTGGCCTCTCCAGAGATGTTCATTTGGGTTCAAGTCCAGGCTCTGGCTGAGCAACTTTAGGGCATTCCCAGAGTTGTTCCTAAGCCACTCCTGTGTTGTCTTTGCTTTTTATAGTCATTGTCCTGTTGGAAGGTGAACCTTCAGCCCAGTCTAAGGTTCAGACCACCCTAAAGCAGGTTTTATTAAGGATATCTCTATGCTTTGCTCTGTTCAACTTTCTCTCAACCTTATCCAGTCTCCAGGTCTCTGTTACTAAAAAACAAACCCACAGCATGACGTTTCCACTAACATGCTTCACTGTTGCAACTGTACTGCACAGGTGAGGAGTGGTGCCTGGCGTCCTCCAGACATGACACTAATCTTGATTTCATCAGACAAGAGAATCTTGTTTATCCCACTCTTAGAGTTCATTAGTGGTCTTTATGCAAACTCATGTCTGGCCACTCCATCATAAAGCCCAGATCAATGGAGTGTTGCAGTGATGCCTGTCCTTCTGGAAGTTTCCACCATCTCCACACAGGTTCTCTGAAGCTGAGCCAGAGTGAACATTGGGTTGTTGGCCACCTCTCTTACCATGGCCCCTCTCTTACAATTGCTCGGTTTGGCTGGGTGGTCAGCTGTAGTAACTGTTGTGGTTGTTTTAAAATTCTTCCCTTTATGAATTATGAAGGCCACTGTGCTCTTGGGAATCTTCGGTGCTGCACAGACTGTTTTAGCCTTCCCTAGACCTGTGCATCGATACAATCCCAGCTCTATTCTCTGCAGGTAATTTCTTCAACCGCATGGTTTGTTTTTTTCTCTGATACACATTGTCAGTTGGGAGACTTTCATGCCCAATAAATTGTATTGGACACAGGATGACTCCAAACAAGGTGTAGAAACATCTTAATGATGATTAAAAGAATGTGATGCACTTGTTCCAAATTTCAAGTGTCACACGTAGTAAACGGTCTGAATACTTGTTTATCTTTAATTTGCAAAAATTTCTAAAATCCTGTTTTCATTTTGTCATTCTTAAGCATTGATGTGGGAGTAAATGAATTTTAATGATTTTAGCACAAGGCTGCAACATAACAAAATGTGTAAAAAGTGAAGGGGGTAGAATACTTTCTGAATCCATTGAAAATAACAAGGTTTCATAGAAAAATAATCTGGCAGATGTTTTATTTAAAGTATATTTTATAGCATTTTCCCTAAAAGTTATTTATTTTGGCCAATAAATTATAGGTCTTTACACTTTCAAAGACCTACAGAATATATACAAAATAAATGCAGATCAAAGTAAACCTCATTTGTAACAGAAACACTGAATCTAATGTCAAATTATAGTAAGACTGACATCTCAAAGGCTAACAGATGCAAAAACATCAATGTATGATTTCATAATGTCTCAAATATTTTTTTTTCTACAGTCCTTAATTCAGAAATCCCAAATGGTCCACTTTGAAGACTCCAGCTGTTTCAAAATGCAGCTGCAAATGGTTTCAGTAAAAATAAAGATCGATCCGTATGTTTCGCCCCCCATTTTTTTCTAAGCTACATTTTTTAAATACGTAAATGGTTCAGCATTTATGCTCCCATTTTCAACGCTGGCCTGATGACTGTGGGGATCCACATTCATTTTCTTAGAGGTTTCGGAGGCAGGACAATTACTGCTTGCTATAGCCAGACATCACAGTTGTGGCGACAGGGCACTGGAAATTTAGGACTATAAATTATGTAGTACTTTTCCAAGTAACTTCAGGATGTAATATTTTCATTTTGCCGCAAAAATATTTTTTGTAAAAGTTGTCATTTTTTAAGAATTATTTATTTTGAAACATTAATGTGGTATTATTGGTTTTGCTAATATTAAATTTATTTAACATAACATTTAAAAATAGCTTATTTTTTAACAGAGATGGCACAGAGGCATAACAGTCACTGATGCAGCCTAATAGCTCTGGGATTCTGGGTTATGGTCTTGGTCTGGTCACAGTCTATACAGCATATCCTTCCTGTTTCTGGATGGGGTTTGTCCAGGTACTCCATTTTCTACACTCATCTCAAAATATGCCTTATGGCTGATTGATAGCTTTAAAGTAGCCAAGGTGACATAGAATTTATATGAGTGTACCCTGCGATAAACTGATACCCCAATGACTGCTGGTCCTTGAATAACATGTGACCTAAACTCTGCAACTCTTGAATGGAATAAGTATATTTTAAAAAAATACGGCAGCATAGTCACCCTGATGCTTCAGAAGCCAAAATCCCATCCCAGTCAGTCATACTCTGTTTGAAATGTGTACACTCTTCCATGAGCTCTTTTCTGTGCACACTTCAGCTCCTATTACATTCCAAAACTGTGCACTTTGCGTTTACAGAAAACCTGTGTACCTTACAATGAATTAGGGTCTAATCAAGGATGGTTCCTGTCATGTGTTTTGTGATCACTGCTCTATACCTAGCACCCTAAAATGAAATAAAAAGAGCGGCCAGTATCTATGCAAACTCCAGTCACAGACTTAAATAACCTTCTATTTAAAGTGAAACTTCAAAGCATACCGACAATTCACAAATCCTTCCTTCATCTTTCTTTCCCCCAAACCTCAAATAGCAAGTGTTGTCCTCCTCCTCCAAAATGTGACTCCCGAATGAGATGAGGGGGCCCCTTTAATGTCATACACGAGAATACTTGAGATGCCGCAACATTATATAAAGCGGAAACTTCACAAAATAAGGACAGCTCTCCATAGCGGCATCCACAGGACAAAACAGGGCTGTCCATCGGGATTACAGTTCCTGGTATGCCCCGCAGGTGTGTGCTTGGGTGCACAAGCCCAGAAACACTGCCACCTAGTGTATCAGGGAAGCATACTGTCCTGGAGGGCTGCCTCCTCCTCTCCATCCATTCTATGGTCTCATGTGGCAAAGGGAATGGCATCCATTCTTGCCAATACATCAGTCCAGTGTTGGGGCATGAATGAATGGGGTATGCTGTACTAGTCCTTTAAGTTTACCTTTTCCCTTATTATATTTATGTACTTCAGTATACTGTATTTAGTCAAATTGTCAGCATATCAGTTGCCCTGCCATGACTTATAGCCCCAAAATAATGTCATTTTCAGTCCAAACCCTCACTTTTATCTTCTGTTTCTGATAATAGCCTTTTGTCTGTGACTTCACAAAATGCCAATTCAGTCAGTAGCTTTCAGTATTCACATCTCAAGCTGCTGCATCACATTAAATGAAAAAAGTGGCAGCTCTTCAAAAGCTGTGACCTTTGTCATTTTGCACAGGGCACATAATTCAAATTCACAATGCGAAAGTACTGACTGTTGTTGCATTTGTCGCAAAATACAACTTTGTTCTACCTGTTATTTTACAATAAAAAACAAAACAAAAGTCCAAACAGAAAGAAAAAAAAAAACATTCCAAACAAATACCACAAATGACATCTGGCCTTTGTTTGCATACACCCAACCCAACACTGCCACAAAATAGATGCAAGCACTTAGTCTTTTAATTCAGAAAGCCAGATAATTGTTGCAGATGTTTTCTGAAACACTACAGAAAACTAAAAGTATTCAATTTGTAAATATTGAATATGCAAGACTAATTGAAGTGTCTACTTTTGGTAACATCTGCCACAAGCACCCCAATAACTGTGGATAGCTGAGCCAGCAGCAAAAATGTCAGCGTGATCATGTAGTGTGAGTGATAATTCAAAAATATATATTTTTTAAAACACACTTTAGCACATTATTAACACATTAATAAAATTACTTTTAGCAATAGGGCAAAAGTTTATATAATCATCATTTTCAATACCCAAAACAGTTTATAATCCATCCATCCATCCATCCACATCCGCTTATCTGAAATCGGGTTGCGGGGGCAGCAGCTTAAGCAGTGATGCCCAGACTTCCCTTTCCCTATCCACTTCTTCTAGCTCTTCCGGGGGAATCCCGAGGCATTCCAAGGCCAGCTGGGAGACACAGTCCATCCAGCATGTCCTGGGTCTTCTCCAGGGCCTCCTCCTGGTTGGACGTGCCCAAACACCTCACCAAGGAGGCGTCCAGGAGGCATCCTGATCAGATGTCAAGCCACCTCATCTGACTCCTCTCGATGCGGAGGAGCAGCGGCTCAACTCTTTAAGGGAAAGCCCAGACACCCTGCGGAGGAAACTCATTTCAGCCGCTTGTATTCACAATATCTTTCTTTCGGTCACTACCCATAGCTCATGACCAAAGGTGAGGGTAGGAACATAGATCGACTGGTAAATTGAGAGCTTTGACTTATGGCTCAGCTCTTTTTTCACCACAACAGACCGATGCAGAGCCGGCATCACTGCAGATGCCGCACCAATCCGCCTGTCGATCTGACGCTCCATTCTTCCCAGACCCAGCGATACTTGAACTCCTCCACTTGGGGCAGGATCTCGCCACCAACCCTGAGAGGGCACTCCACCCTTTTTTGGCTGAGGACCATGGTCTCGGATTTGGAGGTGCTGATTCCCATCCCAGCCGCTTCACACTCAGCTGCGAACCAATCCAGAGAGAGCTGAAGATCACGGCCTGATGAAGCAAACAGGACAACATCATCTCCAAAAAGCAGTGACCCAATTCTGAGTCCATCAAACCGGACCTCCTCAACACCCTGGCTACACCTAGAAATTTTGTTCATAAAAGTTATCAGGGGTACCCCATACTACTGGAGCACCCCCCACAGGATTCGCCGAGGGACATGGTCAAACGGCATTTCCAAGTCAACAAAACACATGTAGACTGGTTGGGCAAACTCCCTTGCACCCTCCAGGACTCTGCTAAGGGTGTAGAGCTGGTCCACTGTTCCACGACCAGGACAAAAACCACACTGTTCCTCCTGAATCCGAGGTTCGACTATCCAACGGACCCTCCTCTCCAGAACCACCGAATAGACTTTTCCAGGGAGGCTGTTTATAATGTAAGTCAATAAAAAATCATTTATGGGTAAATAAATTGCAATTTGGTTTTTATTTAAATCTTAGTATTGATTAAATCGAATAATTTTAGTCATTAAATGTAACTACTTCAGCTAACAGAATCTTTTGAAAAAGGCAAAAGTTCAGAAAATAATTAAAAGTAAAAATGTTTAAATCCAGTCAAAAGTTTTTCTTAACATTGATGAAAACAAGTACTGTTACTGTGTGTCTATAATATTTTATTACAAAAGCTAATGTTATTAAGTTATTAATATCAAGCACATACTTTGGATTTATTTATCAATGACATAAGCATAAATAACTTCTATAAAAACCAATATAAGGAAGGAAAAAGTGTATTTATATCCACAGTGTTACAAAAAACAGTTATAGTCTCATTCCATATGTATTACAGGACAAAATCTCAACAGTGAATTATTTAAACAATCATACAGTACAGGCCAAAAGTTTAGACACACCTCCTCATTCAATATGTTTTCTTTATTTTCATGACTGAAGGCATCAAAACTATGAATGAACACATGTGGAGTTATGTACTTAACAAAAAAAGGTGAAATAACTGAAAACATGTTTTATATTCTAGTTTCTTCAAAATAGCCACCCTTTGCTCTGATTACTGCTTTGCACACTCTTGGCATTCTCTCGATGAGCTTCAACAGGTAGTCACCTGAAATGGTTTTCACTTCACAGGTGTGCCTTATCAGGGTTATTTAGTGGAATTTCTTGCTTTATCAATGGGGTTGGGACCAGCAGTTGTGTTGTGCAGAAGTCAGGTTAGTTGGACGATCATTTATTTTTCAACAGGACAATGACCCCAAACACACCTCCAGGCTGTGTAAGGGCTACTTGACCAAGAAGGAGAGTGATGGAGTGCTGTAAATGGTCATGAAAATAAAGAAAACACATTGAATGAGGAGGTGTGTCCAAACTTTTGGCCTGTGCTGTATATTCTCATACACACAAGCATCGGGAGTGCCACATAGGTATTGGAATATGAAAACGTGGGGGCAATAAAGAATGTGGCAGAACCTCTAACCCAGTTTCTGTTTCCTAGAAGACAACATGATCTCACTTCTGGTTCTGCTCTCACTAGCCCCAACTTTTCTGCTCCTATGGGTACCGGGAGTATTTTATTACAGCTAAAGGAGCTTCACTTGCAGAATCTGGAGTCAGCACCTACTTCTTGTTTTTTTCTTCTCATTTCTTCTACAGACATTAAATGGCCTATCCCATTGTATTATAGTATAAATAAAATACAAAAATATATACATATATATTATACAATTTGATTAAAAAATATGTACAACCCCAATTCCAATGAAGTTGGGACGTTGTGTACAACGTAAATAAAAAAAGAATACAATGATTTGCAAATCCTTTTCAACCTATATTCAATTGAATACACTACAAAGACAAGATATCGAATGTTCAAACTGATAAACATTATTGTTGTTTTGCAAATCTTCACTCATTTTGAATTTGATGCCTGCAACATGATTTAAATTGTGTAAGTGAAATTCACCACTTCTGTAATTGTTATTTCATGGACAATATGATATCGCCAAGTTTATGTTCTTTTTGGAACAATATCAAAGTTCTTGTTCCAGGTCTCATTATTTAAACCTCCAAAGCAACTATTTTTTACCCTATAAATAAAAAATGTAATATAGTGTGCAATTGAGTATGAAGTTCCTCCGGAAGCGAACTTAAAATTTGATTGTCTGAGGTGAATGACAGTCCAGTTACAACAACTTTTTTTACAACAATTGTTTCTGTAGGAACAACAGGAACCCAACAATATCAGAATGATCATTATTTCACACCATAATAAAATAAATGAATTATACTGAATCAAGGTAATTTTGT
Organism: Polypterus bichir lapradei; assembly: GCA_026402145.1. Lineage (NCBI taxonomy): Eukaryota > Metazoa > Chordata > Cladistia > Polypteriformes > Polypteridae > Polypterus > Polypterus bichir. The sequence goes on from JANRMT010062825.1 coordinate 12,498,221, forward strand.
GTGCAGTCTCCTTTTTTTTCTACATACTCCAACCTTTTCATTATATCTGAGTTCCAATTGTGAAGAGAAGACCAATCACAGCTGCCAGCAAATAATGTTGCAGAAATAAAAATGTCTGTGTGGAATCTTGGGTAGAAAACACAAAGGTTTGGGTTAAAATGTCAGAAGTACTGCGGTGCCAGCGCAACGTCTTCAATAACAGTGGCAGCTAGAATTTATGAGCGATGGGAGGCTCTTTTGTGGTAACTTTGTTTCCTAGGTATTTTCTAGTAATTGAGGGTTTATAAATTTGTTTGCACATGGAATCTATTACATTCTCTTTAAATATTTATGCATTTGTGTTCTGCAAAGCTTTTTGTTATTATTTCACATATTCAAATAAAATTGCCACAGCTGGATACTTACATTTTTCACACGTCCACAGTTTTAGGTTGTTTGTAACAGTAGTGCCACATAATCAGTCTGCATAGGTAAAGAAAAATAGTCAGTTGTAATAATTCATTGCGTTTTCTAAGGGAAAAACTTAAACAAAATTTAAACCATATTATTGTCTTCAATGCTCATTTAATAAATCATTTTAGTTGAGGTCAGTACAACAATAGTTTTTGGGCTCACTTAAAGGCAGGGCTACTTTGTGAGTTAAGTATACATACTGTATTCATCCGTGTTCAGCTGAATTTTCAAGTTTTTGGCTTCTTCCAACCAGTCTAAACTACTATTGGATACATTTTAATCTTTCCACCATTGGATTGTTGCAGAGTGTAAAAAAAGATGTGCTATGCCTACTTTGCATGCATTTTTTTTTTTTGCAAATAAAACAAACTTTACAGTATAGTGCTAGATTTTTTTTCTTTTTCCTAGTGCTATAGAGTCACACTCCCTAGGTGAATACTGTAATTTTTGTCTTTAAAGGTAGGTTCCAGTGAACAGCAGAGCACAACAAGCCCATTAAACTCATAATCAAACAGTTAAGCCCAGAAGCCAACACAACCGAGCCAACACTTTCACACAATTCCTCCCATTGTCTTTTAACCAACTCTGTGGTGAAATAAAGATGAATAAAAGGATGGTGGTAATGAAGCTTAGCATGTTCCCATTTTTCAAGTTTAGGTTGCCCAGACAAAGCTGTTATGGTATTTACCTATTTTGTAATTAGTTCTAAATTACTGAACTAGTCTGTTAATCATTCTCGAAGTAAACCTATAAATTAACTCCTCACTTCATTTACCTTCTTGTTAATCTGCATCTGTATTCAGAAGCATGTCAATAATCTGAATTCTTCTTTACTTGTAAATATTAGTGCATATATTTTGTTTAATTCAGATTTGAGTAGTCTTGTGGCAGATGAAGTTTAATGTAACAAAATGGGAATGTAAAAATGCTACATTATTTTATGTGAAGGGCTTAGAAGTCATAGTGGACTCTTGTCTTTCTAGATCTGCACAGTATAAAGAAGCAGTTAATAGAATATTAGCTTATGTAGCCCCAGATATGAAGTACAACTCAAGGAAGGGTATGCTTAAGCCAAATAACATACTTCTAAGATTATATGTGGATTAGTACCTGCAGTGTATAGCTTCATGTTACAAAAAAGACATAGAAGCACTAGAGAGGCTCCATAGGAGAGTGACCAGGCTAAGGTGTGAGCCATGTGGACTGATTGAAGAAGTTGATCCTTTTCAGTTTGAGTAAATGGAGATTAACAGGTGACGTGTGTAATGATTAGCACACTCAAAATGAACCAAAAAGGTGAAGACCTTACCTAGCATGTCTAGAATAGGCCTCACCTCTGACTGACTGACCTCCTAACTCCAAAGGCAGGCTTTGAACTACACAGACCCAAATAGGGTATTTGGCTTCAATTATCAAAAAAATGTCATTCAGGAGAGAAGAACTGTAAAAATATCTTGCTTGAAAGGACAAGACCAATGCAGATTTTGTTTATAAATGAAGATATTTATTTTAAAATCACAGTTAAAGCACAAAAAAGCAAAAAAGGCAAAGTAAGGGCATAAAGGTTTGCCTAAAAAGGCATTCCAAAGCAAACAATCCAGTAAACAGTAATCTCTAACGCAAAAGTAAGAAATCCAGAAGCCAAAATTATCAAAGAACAGTAATACAAATTCCAGCAACAATCAATGAACCCTTAAAGGATAAGCTCAAATATATAGGCTGAGGACAGTAGATCAGCTGTGACTTAAGAATGGTCACTCCTGCCACAAAGCACAAGGAACACAGGTGAACAACACAAATGACACAGAAATTAAATAATAAATAAACAGAACAATATTAATACATCAGAAATAACAAAAATGATAAAAGAAATGAAAATAAGCATAAGCCAAGGAGCACACCCCAACAAAAACATAAAAAACATCATTAAGTGTTCAAATATATGCATGGAATTAGAACAGTGGACTTTAGCTGTTACCTTTAAAATGAAGTAGGACTGCAAGCATAACATTTCACCATTACCTCCGCATTGCAGTTTCTCTGCCGCATTTGAAGTATTTCAACCTGAAAACACAACTGAGTGCCATTAAGAACAATGCTGCACATCCTCTCTCTGACACACTAACATTAAACACTTTCAGCAGAAGTATATCAAGAAACGCTGCTACGTCTTCTTCATTCTGCTCACAATATGAATTTATGATGCCTTACTATGGCTGTGCCTGCTATTTTTGTCTCAGGCTTAGTAAGAATCTTATTTCTTTTTAGCAATTCCTTTATGTGTTTGTTTTATATAATACTAGCAAAATACCTGCGCTTCGCAGCGGAGAAGTAGTGTGTTAAAGAAGTTATGAAAAAGAAAAGGAAACATATTAAAAATAACGTAACATGATTGTCAATGTAATTGTTTTGTCACTGTTATGAGTGTTGCTGTCATCAAGGATTTGATTATCATTGTTTCTTTCAATCAGGTTCATATTTGGAGGATGTGTTGTGTTCATGTTACATTCCGTGTTTGTCAACCGTTGTAAAGATAACAGGTTTCATTCATCGAAGTGTTCACTACCCAAATCGGTACTCGTGAATCTAAGATGTTTAACAGGCATTCCCGGTATTAAGTTGTGGATTTGCCCGTGAATATTTAGCAGCAGCGTGTCTATGAACTTAATTTAAACTTAAGCTTTTGCACCTTGCTCTCCTATTGATATGTCTACAAAGGCTTGTTCAGATTCAGAGGGTTGTTCCTTTCTTACTGCATCAATAAACAGCTCGTCTTCCTCTTTATCTGAGACATCACTCACTGCATGAACGGGTTTACCTTTCCCAGTCCTGCAAACTTTAGCATAGTGCTTCAATTTACCACATTTTTACACTGTCTATCTTTAGCTGGACATTGACTTTTTCCACCGTGTGCTTTGTTTCCGCAGTAGTTGCACTTATGAATATGCTTGTATGCGTCACTCGCTTCATATTCTTTTGCTGCCTTCTCAATTGTGTAATGCGTTTTTGTTCAGCGCTCTTTGGAGCTCTTGCTTTTTGTCTGCATACTGCGTTCACAGTCAGTTCACGTGAGCCGTTCGGAGTACATGCATCGAAGGTTCTCAGCTGTGCTAGTGCTATCTCGTGCGATCTTGCGATGTCCACGGCTTTATTTAATGTTAGCTCAGACCCGGCACTTAAAAGTTTCTCTCGCACTTTCGCTGAGTTTGTGCCAAACACTATTCTATCCCTGACCATCTCATCTTCGTTTGCATAAGCACAGTCCTTCACCAGCAATTTTAACTCCATTACAAAGTGATCAAAAATCTCGTTTATACCTTGAGTCTTCTCACTAAACTTGTATCTCGCGAAAATCGTATTCGTCTTAGGCATGACAAACGCCTCGTAGAGGCAGCGTGTCTGCTGCTGACGGATGTTTTGTTTTTTCTTTTCACAAAAATAGTTGCCCAGATTTTACTCAGGGGCACAAGTTATCACAAGTGCCAAAAAATGCTACGTTTTAGACAGGTTACAATGGTGTTATGTTGGAACTTGGTTTAAATACATCTGAGCCTGAATCTGGGTTTGCTTTATTTCACTATCTTTTCATGGTCCCATGCCATCCCAGAATGTGACCATATTCAGGGCCAGCTCAAGGGTATATGACACACCTTGGCTATATTGATCCCCCTTGGAGACTGGATCACATTCATATTTTCACATTGTGTAAGTGTACAAGTGGGGGGATTGGGCCACGCTTGGATGATCCGAGCGTATACATGTTTATTTTTAATATTTTATAATATGCAGTGGGGGAGAGGGTTCCCCTTAGAAATCGCAGTATGTTCATATTGATATGTTGAAGAGCAGGGATCTCTGGTCCTCTTGTAATTGCACTATTATGCGCTATAATGACATTCGATAAAACAGCAAAGGATGAGGGATGGATATGCCTTGATGCCCACTAAGTCATGGTGCCCTTAGGCTTGTGCCTACTTGGACTTGCCCTGAAGCTGGCTCTTATAAGGTCTCATTGGTCAATTTCACACATGTACAATTAAGTGATATTGCGTGAGTTGATTTTTTTTTTCAATTCACATTTGACAAAAGTGAGGCGGAGTGGTGGCTCTGAGATTAGGGATCTGTGTCATGTCAAATCCTGTAAATGCCAGAAGTGATTCCACTCCATTGGGCCCTTGATCAAGGCCCTTAACCTGCAATTGCTCAGTCCTGGGTATGATGTTAACTTGCATCCAGCCCTGCAAGCTGGTCCTCCAACTTGCATGGAAAACTCAGGGGTTGGCACTCCAGCCACTGTAAAAAAAAAAACTCAAACTGTTCTATTCCATTCAAACTAATGTGATGCTGAGGTGTCGTTCATTGCACAGCTGCGCTCAGGTCTTAATTTGTGGTCCTGAGGTGGTCTGTCGTGTGGTGGGTGTTGCAACACACTGTTTCAGAGCACACTGCCAACCTTTCTCTTTGACAAAGGCTTTTGCTCTATAAATAGTAATAATAATAATAAAAGCAGGGGAGCGTGAAGGCATAGTACGTAGTGCTGCTGCTTTAGGGATCCAGCGTCCTGGGTTTGGAATCACATTCAGATGTTGTTCTTATGGAGTTTGCATGTTCTGTCCACATTTTCATGGGTTTTCCTCCCACATCCCTAGAGACGTGCAAGTTAGGGTACATGGGTAGGGTATGCAATTTAATGGTGTCCTGTCCAGCATTGTTTCTTGCCCTGCACTTTTGCTGCCTTGAGAGGCTGCTGTCTCTCTGCTTATCACAAATGGATTATATACAGTATGTGTATATGAATGCAACAATACATTGAATTGGAGATTATAATATTATTATACATGTGATAAAACTATGCACTCATAAAGTGTGACAGAAGTCTGTTACAGCAACCAAGGATCTTAGCTTGTAGAGTAAGTTACTCCTTTTTTATGGTGTGAGAAATGGAAATGCTCTGTCCGTATTTAAGTCACATCTGAATTCATTTTACTTTTTCCAAAATTACAATGATGAAAGACCTTAAAAATTAAACGTATTAAAATCAAGTACTTTGGCACATTACAGACTAGTACTGTCTCTCCAACTCTGACTGATAGGAGTCTGGAAGGCTGATTTATATGAACTTTAAAAGTCACAATCTGATCTAATCATCCATCCATTGCCCAACCCGGTATATCCTAACATCATGGGGGTCACCCAGCACAGGGCGCAAGACAGGAACAAATCCCTAGGCAGGGAGCCAGCCCACCGCAGGGCACACACACACCCACAGAGCAAGGGACAATTTAGGATCGCCAATGCACCTAACCAGCATGTATTTGGACTGTGGGAGGAAAATAGGAGCACCCGGAGGAAACCCACGCAGGCACAGGGAGAACATGCAAACCCCACGCATGGAGGACCAGAAAAGCGAACCCAGTTCTCCTAACTGCGAGGCAGCAGTGCTACCACTGCACCACCATGCCGCCCCCTTAGCTAATCAGTCAAATAAAAAGAAGCCGGAAAATATATTGCTGGCATGAACTGTAATACTTACTTTTTACAATAGAAAATTACAATATTATCATATTGCAACTCAAAATATTCAACACTAAGGTACCTGTCCATTCCTGTCCCTGTTATTCAGTTGTTAAAACCCTTCTACATGCCTTGTGATGATACAGAGCAAACTGCTAATGGCGTAATATAAAAATAAAGATCGACTACTAAGAATTTGTGTTTGGTGCCTGCCCTACCATATCATTTTCTGTGAGATTTGACTTTATTACTTTTTTCAAAAAGAAATGGACACAGATTTCTAGATTGTTACAAAAAGGTTAAACTTGAACGTGTCAAAAGGAGCGTTAACTTCTTCAACTCACGGTGCTTTGAGTGAGTGTATGGCATATGGGTGTTGTGCCCCAAGTTGCTTAAAAGTAGAAAAATAACAAAAACGTCTAGCAATGGCGTTTGACTCTTCCCTGCATGTGTTTCCTCACAGTCTGCCTGTTCTGTGCACATGGCTTTAATACAAGAGATTTGTGTTATTGGAAGAATGTGAATTGGGATCATTGCATTTTACATGGAATTAGCTTTGCTGGAAAAAGAAAAAGAAAGAAAGAAAGAAAGAAAGAAAGAAAGAAAGAAAGAAAGAAA
>JANRMT010062825.1:12504815-12584925 GCA_026402145.1 Polypterus bichir lapradei
AAAGAAAGAAAGAAAGAAAGAAAGAAAGAAAGAAAGAAAGAAAGAAAGAAAGAAATGTGCTCAAGACTCCCTCACCCACACTAAATTATTTTTGCATGGACATTGTGAGACGTAAATCATTGCCATTTTAGCCTTTCCTTTATTCAAGCATGTTTATTGTTTAAAAACAAATTTTTAAAACCCTAATTTAGCCCATTTCATTGCAACTCGTTCTCTTTGCTTGATCAGCCCCCCATGAAGCCTGAATTTAAACCACAAGTAGGGAGCTAAAGCTGAATTTAAAGTGATGGGGGGGGCGCCCCAAAAAAAATGCACAAAATATTTAAAATATAACTTCTTAGAACAAAAGCATATTTTCTGTGTGTCCTCATTTTTGACAGACTTTCCACTAGCAGGATATAGTGCAAGGCTGGAAAGACGGCTAAAGCTGACGTAGTTGAAGGTGTGCATGCTTAGGATTTGTCTCATATTTCTCTACTCGATCATGTGGATGGAAAAAACAATGCAAGCAGGGTGAAGAAATGACGTGGTGACTGGAGGTTTCCAGCAGAAACCCTCATCCTCAAGCTATCAAATTCCTGCTATTGTAGCATCATTTTTCCATTCTAGTGGATGGATTACTGTTAGACTGCAAAGTAGGCATGGAACAGCACATAATTGATGTTAGATAAGTATTAGGTTCATATTTGATACAGAAATGGAAAACTTTCCACAAAAATATGCATACATGTCTGATTCTTATTTGTGTAACGCTGTCAGTTAAACTGCATGCATTTAGCTGGGAGTGTATTTTATTTTTGATGAAATGCTGATATTTAGCTATTTTAAACCATTCAGTAAAATCTTTGATTTTCATATTTTGAGGATAGCAGTATGAGTTTTATGGATACATTAATGTAGAATATGCTAACATTGCATAAACATACCAAAATAATGGATTGGTCTTGGTTCAGAGACAGAGGTGTGATTCAGCACTTAGACAATGCTGATGGTGGGTAGCCACAACCACCACGCCAATCTTCCATCCTTCCATTATCCAACCTGCTACATCCTAATTACAGGGTCATGGGGGTCTGTTGGTGCCAATCCCAGCCAACACAGGGCGCAAGGCAGGAAACAAACCTCGGGCAGGGTGCCAGCCCACCGCAGGGCACACATACAGACACCCACACACCAAGCACACACTGGGGACAATTTAGGATCGCCAGTGCACCTAACCTGCATGTCTTTGGACTGTGGGAGGAAACCAGAGTACCCAGAGGAAATCCACGCAGACACGGGGAGAACATACAAGCGAACCAAGTGAACCAAGGTCTCCTTACTGCAAGGCAGCAGCGCTACCCAGTGTGCAACCATGCTTCCCCCAATCATCCACACTCTTAAAAATGGAGCCATTTTGGATTCCCAAAAGAGTCATGCATGTGAAGGTTCATTCCAGAACCTTTATATATTTAGCTCTGTAACAGGCTCCATGAATAAAGAATAATCTAATAAACAGATGATAACACATTATTAAAACACCAGTGGGTTCATGGTTTTATTCACTGCACAAAGCAACACAGGCTGAGTTTAGGTTTTCTTGATCTGTTAGTTTCCTAGGTAGGCTATTTAACATTAAAGATTTCAGTTTTGTTCATATATTAGGAACCTTTTGCAAAAACCAAAGAACCAACTTCATATGCAAAAAAAAAAAAAAAACCTTGACAGAATAACATGGCTTTTTGAAGAACCATACAACCCAGTAAAATGCCATTAAAGAACCAGTATTTGAATGTGGCTCCATGTGTGCTTATCTAACTCATCCACTACCTGCATATTCACACTTGGGGACAAAGACAAAACCATCTGTGTCGCCTTCTTCAACTTCTTGAGCCAATCCAAACCAGAATTCTTCTCAAGATTCATTGACAGCAATTGAATCAGCAGCGGAGGAACACTTCTGAAAAGTTTGCAGCTAAGTATGACCCTAACCTTCTATGCTCTACATCGGCCCCTTTCATGTAAATCTTCTATCGATAAAGTTGCCCCATTTGGTAGTCTGTGGATACCTGAGCAACTTGTCATCTCTCAGGTCGGGTCCTCTGACTTTACAATGCTTTAAAGTACAAAATTCCTCTTTGTTCCATTAAATGACATTCTTTTAACAACACTAACAGACCACATATTGGTGTGATATTTTTTGAAAAGGAAAAACTCAAAGGCCATTGGAATGGAAAATAGCTGACGCAGGGTACAAACTGCAGAACAGTACTGTAAAAACGTGTGCCATTCCCTCTTTTCCCCATCATACAATATTTGGCATGATGTACTTGTTATTTTCATCGTAATCGAACACGTGATTTAAAAGGTGCGTGAAAGTGGTTTCTAGTGTAAAGGGTCAGGGGTTTTTCGACTAGTTCTGTCCATCCATGTAATAGCGGGTCGGCAGTACATCGCCTTTACCGCTAGAAAACAACGTATTCTGCATAACCTTAATCCAAATACCAAAACTATACGTGTAAAAACCGTTGTATACGATGTCAAGAATTATTATAAAAACTATTTAGAAAAACAAAAAGCGTGTTCTGCCGTTTACTTGATTGAACCAAGCCCCGCTACATCCCTTCACTCCCCTTTGTGTTTTTCTTTGGCGTAAACTTTCTGTGTCGTCTCGCTGTGCTCATCCTAGCTAAAGGTGTCCGCGTCGATCTTCACAATCCCCTGGAATGTGCGGCGGCAGCTTTGCATGAGGAATGCGTAGAGCGACGCGTCCCGACAGCAGCCAGGGAGGCAGGCAGGCTGCGAGGCTCCCGGCGCGCTCCAGCGGCTAATTCTTTCCAGATTCACTAGGACAGAGTGCCAGCGAGGAAGCGTCATATCCAAAAAGTCTCAAGTCCACGTCAGAGTGTTATGTGCTTCGAGCATTGAAAAGAAAAAGGTGCCGTTTGAAATGGCAATGGACCGTTATTACGGTGATTTAACGCCTGCATTGAGACAAGTTACACCAAAAAGATGATCAAAACAGTCAAGTGCGTGTACGCTTAGACCCACACTTGAAGGTGTCGTTTATCATATTGTTGTGACATTGAGTTGCGCTTACTAAATTAAATAGAGCTGTAATTTGAACTCTTATTTTTTTTAGAATCGGCAGGCATTCAGTTCCATTAGAGATCTGGATGTTAGTTAGCTGTTTATTTTGATCATCATTACAAGAGAAAGTATAACATATAATAAAGAGAAGCCTGAGAGTATTTCGTGTCCTGCTTTATCAATTGCAGTCCCGAGATCGCACCCAAACCCCCCACTCCACCGACACACAGTCACACACACACACACACACAGAAGAGCGCGCGCGGGCACACAGACTGAGCGCGCTCTCCTCCCCCCTTCACCCACCCGTTCCTCACTTTCTCTAACTCCTCCTAAAGAATAAGTTCGGGACAGCCTTATTTTATTTATTTATTTATTTTATTCTAAATGGGACCGGCCTGGAAGGGAAATGGGCTGGATTTGGGAATGCCTGCAGGTATATGAAAGGAAATTTCTTGATCAGAGGGGAATTATGTAATTCCGCTGGAGGAATGCATCCAGACATTTTCGATTTAAATTGATTGACAGCATTCGGGAAGGTCGTATAAAAGTGAGAGCAGGCATCTCTTCGCCCACTTGTAGCAAAAAAGTTGTATCGTACCTGGATCAAGTGGATCTAAAGACTGTGCTCGTTTTTATCTTAAGTTTTTTAAAGGGATTTGTACTGCTTCCCGAGATTCTTCTCCTTTATATTTTGTGTTTGGAATACTGAATAGTACTTGAGGGTTTCTGACATTTTACACTTTTAGCAGGTAAGCTGTTTAAATTGTAATTAATTCGTTTATTATTGTTATGCACTGATGCTGGTAGTATTCTATTAACAGATGTTGCTTGACTTTTATAAGCAATCTTTAGTACAATGGCACAATCTAAGTATATACTATACTATAAACTATATACTATTTTATATACTATAAAAATGCTATTTATTATGAAAAGTGCCATTTAGCTTGAATGATTAGGGCTGTGTGCCATATATGAATGTATGATACGATCAAATGATTGTAATTATTTTGCTTTAATTAACCACAATATATGTATATATGAATTGATCATTAACAATGACATTGGGTGAGCAGATATGTAATGATGCTATTGCTCCCTATACAGAGATATTTGTTTGCAATATTTGTTCTTTTGAAGATATAATAGTTTTAATAGAATTTATTTTATAAGGTAGTATTAACTTAATAATAAAGACTTGTTTTTTTAACTTCAGTAAAAACCTCTATATATCTGTTTTTAAACGTGTGTATTATTTAGTTGAATCAAGTTTTTTTTTTGTTTGTTTGTTTTTTGTTTAAGGAGTGATGGTTCGCTGGAGTAGACTGCTATTGCTGTTAATTCACATATGTTTTTGTGGTTTTGTACAAGCACAAGGTAATACAATTCTTCCATGAATATGGCACGGTGTATGATTAAGAAGATGAGTGGGGTTTAATGAAGTACATCTTTTTAATTGTTTTAGATAAGCCCACTATTGAATAGTTGTATTCTTGATGGTCGAATGTAGATTGCCAGAAAAGTTGTTGGAAAAGAATTTGAGCCGTTACATTTGAGCAACTCTAACAGAAATGTTTTGCCTGCAGAGTAGGATGTGCCTTTAAATATATAGCCATGCTCTTGGAAAACTGTGTCCTGCTTCAGAAATAAAAATGAACTAATGTATTCCATATATCATCAGATATCACTTTAAAAGCAAATATTTGCATTCTTTCAAATGATTTACTTTTCGTCTTTCTTATTTCTAACATTGAATTGAATTAAGTAGTGAAGGGAGAAGTAGATGGATGGATGAAGAGTGTCAGGTTCAGTTTGTTACTTTACCATTTCTTGCTGTAATAAGGAAGTAAAATATTATTTGAACTGATCAGCGTGTTCCTCTTGTAGATGGTGACTTAGAAGAAGAATTTGAATTTGACCTGTTTGAAATCAGTAATATCAATCGCAAGACACTGGGAGCCAAACTTTTCCGGGGTCCAGACCTTCTTTCTCCTGCCTATCGCTTCATTCGATTTGACCACATACCTCCAGTAGAGCAGAAGACTCTCAATCAGATTCTCAAGCTGATCCAGAACAATGAGGGCTTTGTCCTTACGGCCACTTTGCGGCAGGACAAGGGCTCTCGAGGCACTCTTATATTCATGGAGGGCCCAGACGCCAGTCAGCGGCAGTTTGAGATAGTGTCTAATGGCAGGGCAAACACCTTGGACATGGTATACTGGGTGGAAGGCTCTCAAAATGTGATATCTTTTGAATATGTGGACCTTTCTGACTCCCACTGGAAGAACATAACGATTCAGGTGCAAGGAGAGAACGCCAATTTCTATGTTGGCTGCAGCCTCATTGACAGCATCATATTGGATGAGCCCTTTTATGAGCATCTAAAGTCAGGCATTGGCAGCCGAATGTACGTCGCTAAAGGAGCATATCGGGAAGATCACTTTAGGGTAAGGTAAAAGAATTAGTTGAATAGCATTAGTTGATTTTGTATACCCCAGTGTTTTGCAAGTTGTTTAGCATATACCTATATTTGTTATAAGGGAGAAACTGAAGACAAAAAAACAGTAAATAGAACCTTTTTCTATAAATGAACTACAACCACTTTACTAAGACAGTATATTCTGTTAGGTACCTTAATACATTTTCTAAAACCTTGTCAATGAGAAGGTATTCTTCTAAAATGGCTTTACTTTCCCTGTGCTGCTCAGTGGCGCAGTAGTTAGTGCTACTAACTCTGGGGACATGAGATCAGATCCTAGCTTGGCATGTTGCCCTTGTGTTCACACTGGCTTTTTCCAGGTATTCCATTTTTCTCCCACGTCCAAAATATACACATTCCGGGTGATTTGGAGTTGACCCAATGCTTGGGGCTGTGTTGGTTTGTAAAATTATGCACTGTGATAGACTGCCATCCTATCTGGGGTTGGCTACTACCTTGTGATTCATGGTGCATGGATTAGCTCCAGCTCTCTTCAAACCTCAAACTGAAAAAGCATGAATTAATTATATGCCCTACTAATTTAAAGCCAAATATATTTTTCTACATGTTTCATTATGTGAAATTCCAAGGCAGTGGATTCTTTGATAAAATGAATGTTTTGTTTTAATGGTCATATTTCTCTGTTATTATAGCCTTCTATGTAGAATGCAATACTACCATCCTTTATTATCATGCCATAATGATAAAGAGAAAATGACTGATATCAAAGACCAGAGTTTCTTAAAATTAAACTCCCCTATGAAGCTGCATGTTAAAGAGTTAACATCTAAACTACAAACATCATAACACAGCAATACTAAATGTTTATTCATTTACTGCAACATAAAAACCTCTGGGCCAGAAGTGCATCACTAAAATATATTTGTACTTTGACACAATTTTTTTTTGTAATTCAAAAGCTTTATTGTATCATGATATGCAGTTTTACACTTTTTGTGAGCCATTAACTTATGTCTTAATATCTCCTCTAGGGTTTACTGCAGAATGTGCGCTTTATTTTTGACACCTCAATAGATGACATTCTTCGCAACAAAGGCTGTGATGTAAATGCACCTGGTAAGTGCTAATGCTTCTTTCAGAAGTGTAACCAGATCATTTCCTCTAAAGATAAAGAAAATAATGCAAGTTAAAACCAAAAGGCAAAATACACACTGCATGTGAGTTAAATAACTTGTATTTGATATCTTGTTTGCATTGTGAAAAAAAAAGTCATAACTTGAAGCTGATATTTAACACCAGGGCAATGCTAGATATGAAGTTACATCAAGGCACTGTGTGCTACTGTATGTCCAATCGAGGTGAACCAGGAAGTCATTTATAGTACAAACATTTGTCACATTTGTCATTTAATATTGTAAATATGTGGTTTTATTCAGAAATGTACAACTAAGATTAGTTAAACAATATCAACATTAAAAACCAAGACTAATGTAATAAAAAAAACTGTACCCATCAGTCTCACAGCCAATATGATTGAGAAAGTCACAATTTAATTCTCTGTAATATTTCTCCTACAATCAGATGTCTTCATTGAAAACACAATTACTATCAGCTCTCCTAGCAGTGGCTGTAACAAGTCAGCCTGAAGTACTAAACTCCCGCAGGATTTTTATACGAAAAAAAAAGTTATGCCTAAATACAATCATTTAATGATCTGTGTGACTCATATGCAAGCGGAGTAATGGGAGTATATGGAATCATTTTGGTCAGCCTGTTTGGCATTCTTCTTGCTGCTGCCTAGAATAGAAGAATGATGATTCACATTAGGAAATGTATCTAGTATTCTGACATCCATTATAACTCTTACCCAGCTGACATAATGTTTGTTAGTCCACAAATTTCAGAATTCATTGAAGTGAACTTAAATGTAACCACTCAGATTTAGAAACTGGAGAAACGGCAAAAATCCACAAAGTTGTATATTTATTAAAAAGGTTTAGTATTGGAGGAACAAAAAAATGGATTAGGAAATCTTTAATCATGAGTGGGAATGATACTTTTTAAAAGTGGAGTATGAGCAAACTAGTGAAGAATAATAAAGTGTTTCCTCTATAACAGAAGTAGGCAGTACAGATTGAATTTACATGTGAATAATAGCCTTAATGTAAATTGATGTAAGTCCTATCAAAATTCAGTAATAAAAAATATAATTAAATATTTTACAAAGTAGAAAGCTTGCTGTTAATAACATATTAAATTATTAATTAATGGTTTTCATTTGTAAGCTGTTTCAGGTACCAGTAAATTCTACATAAATGAATTACACAGAAACTCATACTTTAAGTGTTTTGTCACTGTACACGATATTTCCCTTTACAGCTGCAGCAAGTGAAAATGAACACATTTTTCTCCTCTTCTTCAATATTTGGTATGAAATCTGACGAAATGTAATATATATTTTCAAGACAATCTTATATAATAACAGCCCATTGCTTGTTACTAGTCGCAAATAGGTAATTGTTTATTAAAAATCCATCCATTCATCCATTATCCAACCTGCTATATCCTAACTACAGGGTCACGGGGGTCTGCTGGAGCCAATCCCAGCCAACACAGGGCGCAAGGCAGGAAGCAAACCCCGGGTAGGGTGCCAGCCCACCGCAGGGCTTTATTAAAAATTAATCCACAAAATGAAATGATAGTTAAGTATAAATGTCATTTTTTTTTATTGTATCATTAAATAAGAGTTTGTTTTAATCTCTTTCATGACTCATTTAAGTAGTCTATAAATTCAACACATAAGATTTATTGAAGTCAGTAATCAATACTAGTTTACTACAAACTAAAATGTAAGCAGTGTGTAGTAACTTAAAGATGAATGTGTTAAAAGTTTGAATTAATAGAGTACACTCTATCCTTACAGGTAAGAGTACTTAACTGATGAGCTTTTCCAGTATATCCTGATGCACTGTTGGAGATAGTGAAACAGCTGTCAGAACGCTACTACTTATCAATATATGTTAATGTAGCATACTAGGCCACAATCTAGAGAGACCTCAGACAGCATCAAAAATAATATAAAGTGCATCGCTGTGTGCAGACAATTTTAAATGAATAGCAAAATATGCTGCAAATTAATTAGTCTGCACTCTTACATATTTGTGTACAAATGAAGAATATTTACAACCATTGTGACTGTACCTGCAAGTGGGCATGCTTCAATATTTTCCCATAGAATGAGAAAACTCATATTGGTTGGCTTAAAGAGCCTGGGGCTGTACTGTGAATGACTTCCAGATTTTTTTTTTTTTTTACGGACTTAATGGTTTCCCTAAAAAATCCATATAACCTGACAATAAGGCAAACAATGTTACCTTTTAAATCTGCCATTCATACTCATATACCTCTTTCTGTTTCCACCAAGAGGGAGCAAAACTGAAAGAAGTGAATCAGAAGTAATCATTCTAAAATAGCAACATTTCAGCGTGTTCAGTTAGTCGAGTATAACACTCTATACTGGTAAAAGCTTCAAATGTTCTGTAAAATTAGTTATTCCTTGTAATGTGAATTTAGTTTTTTCAAATGTAAAGTGTGAATTCAGTTTGCTTTCTGTTATAGCAGGTGGGTTAGCATGCTGCCAGTTGAGCAAGATGATATGCCAGCATTGTATACACTAATTTATCATAATACTGAGTTCTTTAGGCATTAATGTCCCATGAGGCAGTGGCTCAAATACAACTGAGAAAATAATTATGGGTTATTATAATGCTAAAGCAATTGGTTAAATACATGGAATTTTTATCTTGGTAAGATTTTCAGCAAAATATGTACTCCAAGGAGGCAGGGTCTTGGAAGCATCTCTTACAAGTTGGTTCATTTTTGAGAAAAACTACGGCTCTTATTATATTAAGACCTAATGCATGACTCTGTGTTTTAGAAGAATTTTGGGTTATACTTTAGTTTAGGTATAGCAAATAATCCATGTATGACTCAAACAATGTTAAGTCACAAGACCTAATAAAGTCATTGTTTGGTCTCAATTAATCTAACAAAGCATCAATAAAGTGCTTATTCACCTCTGCAATGTGGCCTACTAAATCTGGAATGGTCAAAGGTGACTTAAGTGAGAGTTTCTCATGATATTGCATACTTCAGTATAAGATGTGAATCTTTCATATTCACAAGAAATTTACCAGCATACCAAAGGCTCTTAATATTCCACACGGCACTGAGATGAATCACCACTTTACTAATGCATTATAAATGTTATTAAGACCAAAAGTATATTCATTATAGATGTATTTTTGCAGTATCTAAAGTGTTACCAAATTTCGTCTAAGCCTGATACTGTATTAACCACAACAAAAACACTTCTTCTGGTGGAAATGTAACCTTGCTCACTCTATCACTAAAAATACATTTGCCCCTGTTTTAATCATGGTTGTGGGATTGTCATTTTTTTCCTAACCAATGAATTGTGAATCATGCCAAAATATTAACAATGAGTCAAAGATAAGTTAAAAATGGTTCAGGATTTCAATCAGCCAAAACATTCTGGTAAACCTACCAAAGAATGCATATAGAGGATGAAGTTTTGTGTTTTGAATTGGTCAAGTCAAAGAGCAGTTCTTACTCAAAAAGTGATGCCATGGCAGACCTGTGGGTAGAATGTGCAAAACAGCTAACAAATTTAGAGCAACTGACAATAGTACAGAAGAAACTGCCAAAATTCCTAAAGGCGTATGTGAGAGGGAGCTTTGCTTGCTGTCAAAGTTACTAGTGGATGTGCCAACAATTACTGAATTCAAAGGTTTACAGGGTTTATTAACTGTCTGTTAAATAAAAACTATACTGTGGATGTGTGTCTGTTACTTGAGTTATCTTAATTGAATAATCATTTGAAATATTTTTACATTTACTTTATAAGACATGAAAAGTTCACATACTTTTAAGTAGCGCTATATACTAATAGGATTGTTCCTTGCATCTACGTACAAATAGAGAAACACAATTCAGGAAAAATGTAAGCACTGAACTGATAACTGCCCATTATCCACAGCTGTACATGTCAAGTTTTATTCAGCACTGTGTAATCATGCTGTTCCTTCTCAAAATCGTAACTCTTCTAACCAAGATATTAATGGTTTCCTGCTCTGCTGAATGACGGTAAGCCAGCCTTTATTGTTGTAGATGAAAGACATAATTAGCAGTTCACTTGTGTGTGTAATCCTGAGCAGATCTGTCACCATGAAAGAACTTTTAAAGACTCTAATTCAAATGAATGAAATTTGACTCTTAGCATTTACCACTGAGCTGAAAAACCGCATTTGCCAATTTGTAAATAAAAGCTCCTGAAGCATGCAAAGTCTCTAAATAAACAGTTATGTAAAAAAAATTAATAAACCAGATCAAAGGTTTTCTTAAAAAAAATCTCTGCTCCTAAGCTGTTTTACATCTGGGCATTAACAATTTAGGGAAAAGATAATTTGGGCAAGAATCACTGTTAAAAGTCGCCCCATGATTTTTATTATTTTACTTATTAAGGAAACTATTAGGGTTTTAGAAATAATGCATTACAAATTGTGAAATGTGTGAATAGCATGAGCGCTAACTTAAAAGGTATTTATAAATTACATTTAAAAGACAGATCAAAATAGCCCAACCACAGCCTCACATATGGTACGTTCTGTTCCTCGATCCCCTAGTAGACTGGTTCATGAAGTGCTCTACATGTTTACATTGGACCCTAGACTATCATACACCAATTCAAAGTGACATGGTGTTGCCAAAGGCACTTCTCAACCCCGGATTGGATTAAGTAGGTTTGAGTATTTTAGGTTACATTACAGTATGTCGTGTAGAAGCTCTGATATATTTGTGGTGAGTACTTAAAATAATATAAATAGTTCTAAGTTTGTTAGAGAAAGTTCATCTATCACCTGTAGAACACTGAAACTAGAGTAGAAGGAAAAAGAGACAAGGTGGCTTTAATAAACACAAAGCAAGGTGAGCAAAAATACATCTGGCATAAACGATAGTCACATTCACATTATCCTTTAGACAGAAATTCTGATGAGGGGTTTATTTCTAGCCTTGATGTTGAAAATGGCAGTCCTTCCAGCAAGATGGAAACAAATTTACTGAATGCAGAAAATCGTGAGTGTGTATGTTCTGTGATGTGATGGCACCTAGTCTAGTGTTGGTTCTTTTCCTTGAATACAGTGGTGTTGGAATTGGCTGCAACCCTCCATGGTCCTGAATTGAATTAAGTAGATTGGAAAATGGATGACAGTGTGTGTGTATCTGTGCCAAGAGACTATGGGACCTTCTTTATTTTTATTTAGTAAACAATAAGTAAATGACACACTTTCCTTTGGTGAAATGTGAACCACCTATTCTATACTGTAATTAAAATATTAAACGTTTTTATATGAATATGTAAATACTTAAAAAATGTCTGACGAAGTGTTTATACAAAACTGTTTCATTACATCTGCTTGATTGCCTTTCTTTTTTAATCTTGTGTGATGATACAACATGTTTCTTGGCAGCTGTCATTCTGGCAGTACCACATTTGCTAAGGAAGTACAAACAGCTTGATTTTGTCATGGAATCAGATGCAAGGCCAAAAAAAAGGCTGGACAGCTCGGCAAAATACCTCTGCCCATCCATATCAATGTATCATTTGCAAATATTCCATGTATGGTCGACTCTCCCATTTCCGTCCACATTCTGAACACATGAATGTTAGGTTAATTGCTGGGCCTTAATAGTGCCAAAGTGAAGAGCGTGCTGTACATTAGACTGGTGCTACATTCAGGTTTAGTTCGTTCACCTGAAAGTTAACACCCTTGTGACCTCTGTTTTTCACAAGCCAGCAGACCGACGGACATACCTGAGAAATGATAGTTTCCATCATTTTCACCCAAGCAATATGTTACAATCATATTTGTTCAGACTCGAGAGAGAGACCAGGATAAACAAATATAGGATCTTAGACCAGATTTTATTAGACAAAGATAAACTTCCAAAACAACAGACATGCAAATCAGAAGAGGTACTGCCAAACACCAGGACAACATTCTGAAATATAAAAACAAAGACAAGAACCGCATCCCCCTTGTTGTCACCTACAACCCACTTCTTGAAGCACTTCTACAAATTATAAAAGAACGTTAGCCTATAGTAAATAATGATGACACGCTGAAAGATGCATTCCCAGAACCTCTACTCCTGGCATACAGACAACCACCAAACCTGCAGCAACTAGTTGTCCGAAGCTCCCTGAGTGAGCCAACAGATAATGGTACTTCTCCCTGCCTACAGAAAAGATGTAAAATGTGTGCTCGCATTTATATTACAGATCATGTAGTCATACCACACTGCCGACAAGAACATTGTATAAAGGGATCATTTTCCTGCAGATCATCTAATGTGGTCTAACTAATCATGTGTATGAAATGTCCCAACACTGCACTCTGTGTGGAATCTGGACAAACACTCAGCCAAAGAATGAATTTACACAGGTTTCACATTAAGCCTGACAATAGAGATGTTCCTGTAGCAGCTCACTTCAGCAGCAATGGACACTGTGAGAAGGATTTTAAAGTCACAGTGCTTATGGGCAGCTTCAAGACACAGCAAAGAGGGAAATAAATGGGAAGTTACATTGATGCTAGAATTTAGCACATTACAACATGGTTTAAATAGAGACAAGCATTTTATGACCAGATATGATGATTGTTTACATCTCTCTGACTGACCCAGACAACCTGACTACAGATCCACAGTGTATGGAAAAACTTATCAGAAACTTCAAAAGACTTTGTTAGACAGATCTTGACTATATCTTGACTCTCCTCTCCTGCCAAAATAATCTTGGCTTGGAGAAATCTACATCGAAGATGACCCACTTAAATGTTTTCTAATGCTGTCCTAGTGTCTATATAAACACAGGGAACTCTAACTTCTGTATTACAAGTTGCCTGAAGAAGGGGCTTAAGCTATCTCGAAAGCTTGAATACTGTAACCTGGTCATTTAACCAATACAAGGTGACATTTTGCCTGACTTCTCATTGTTCTTGCTCAAACCCCAAAAAAATAAAAAAAATGATAAAAGCATGGCCAATTTTGTTTTATACACTTCTCCTAAATGTAGTTTCATTTCCTTCACGTTGTAAAAATGTACAATACGTAGGCAAACTAATATTAAAGTATACAAGATGTCTTGTGTAGAAACATTAGATATCCTGTATAAAACTCGCCTAGGTAGCCCTCAGAATTGGCTGTCTCGCAGTCTTCAAATGAATATTAAAACTTCTGACAATATGTGCTCACAACTATAAAATTCTGCATCATTCCATTATAATGTTAGCCTAATATATAGTACATAAAGTAGCTACCATCCATTCTTTTCATTTTAGTAGTATACTGGCAATCGTCCATGCATTTATTGAAACCACATCAGACTCTAGTGCAAGGGAAGAGCAAAAGTTGAGGTGGGTGCCAGTCCAGGCCTGAACCAACATGACATCGAGTCATCAAGCAACCTAACTTATATCCATTTGGACTGTTGAAATAAAAAATGAAAACCCTACATATTACTGACAATTTTCTGTGGCCCACCAACTACTACCCTACCCTGCCGCCCGAGTTGCACGGCTGCAATTGCAAATTTAAATTGCAGTGACCTGTTTTTCCTGCAGACCTCTGCAAATGTGTTCATGAAAATTATCACCCCAGCCATCTTGTTTTTCTCACAGTGGTTTCGGACTACAAAAACACATGCCGGTCACTGTTGTTAAAACAGTGAGGAGGTGATCATCTTGCAGATGTCTGGGAAAGTATGGCCCAGTAAGCTGTTTCCTTTGGGGTTAAGCCATTTTAACTGGTTGCATGCCAAAAAGGGCCATAAGGTTGGAATCCAAGTTTTGGACATGATTTGGGGAAGTTCTTGCTGTGGTGAATATGTTGACAAATGCTCCCTCCGAGACTAGCATATCACTGTAATCGACAGTTGCTTTAATTTATACCAGCAATTAGCTGCATTGTAGTTTCTTTGTTGTTTAGCAACAGTGGAATAATAAACGGATGGCATAATTGCAAAGAAAGCAAAAAGAGATTGTTTCCATCACACTATAGTATCATAAAATCCCTGCTATAGGCATTAAATGTAAAGTCTGTCTAGACATTCTTATAGAGCCAACTGTTATTTTGGCAAAAAAAACTTCAAAGAATGATCTCTTCATATTTCTGACTTTCTTAATTGTTATTATTATTATTATTATTATTATTTAATCTTTACAATTTGTACACCATCAGAGCAGTATTCCCTCCTGCTTTTCTCCAGATGGTTAACCACTTTAGAAATGAAATGTTTGCAATTAGACAGACTTCCGCATATGACATCTTTCCATTTTCTTTACACTAAAATACTGTGCCAGTTTAAATAGGCAACATTTTAGCTTTGCAAAAACACAAACTACTTGTATAAATGAAGTCACTCTATCAAGGAGACAACTGGGAGTCCAGTGGCTGTCAAAGAAAGGCACTTGATTGTAAATCATTGCATCTGGCTGACTGCATTTGCAGTGTTTTATATTAATAAGCCGCTGTTTGGTCTCTTAGGAGACATACTGTTTCATTTGGCTGATCTGATTTTAAATCATCTACGATGAGTAAGTCTTCATTTTCAAAAGCTGTTTTGAAGAGAACTTATTTTAATATTTGTTACAGAGCTGTAGTGTCGCCAAGCAACTCCATGGCAAAGTCCCACCCTAAAACTAACATTCTTTATTTTTTCAGCAGAAGTGAAAACAGAAGGCATAGTAATTGACAGCCCTGACTTACCGGAGAGTGTCAGACCTGCCATAACCACTAATGTCATTGAGCACAAGCCTGAGAAGGGCGTGAATTTCTGTGATCGCTCCTGTGAGGAGTTTGGTAGCATGTTTCAAGAGCTGACAGGAATGCGGAACATGGTCAGCAGTTTGTTTGATCGATTGCAGAAATTGGTAAGTATGAGTGTACAGTAAGTTAAACTAAAACCAAAGAAAATGATTAGCCCTGCATCAAGGTTTAGATTAGTAATTAAAAACGCAAAATGACAATTTAGTCTTTAAATAACTTTGTGCATTTTATTAGTTTAATCAGTCTTCATTTCTTACAGAGCCTTTGCATAAATAGACCTCATTTATCATCTGAAAATTAGAGCTACAAATTATGCTTATCATTTGACCTGGTATACAGTAGCTATACAATTCAAATGCCTTATCTATTACTAGAAAATTCAAACAGTTGGTGGGCTACCATTTACAGCCAGTACCTAAAACCTACCAAGAATTAACTTGTGACAAAATACATTTCTCATTGCTCTGTCTGTGAACTGGAACATGCGATCTAAAAACCTATTATATAAAGAATCTCAAACTTTATCTTCAGCTTTCACTGTTTGTGGCAAACAAACAATCGCTTTGAACTCTTTTTAACATAACAGAAGAGAATTTTCAAACACACTTAGTCAAATTTTGGGTTATAGTGACCATAGCCTATCTCAGCAGCATCTGGTACAAAGCAGAAATTAACCCTGGTTGCACATATACATAAAGTAGGACTACGTGTAATTTTGAATTACCAATCAACCTAAACTACATTTGTTTAGGCCTCACTATTGCAAATCCCCCATGAATGTTTATAAATGGCATTTGAGCCCAGGATAAAGAATGTGTGGGATACAGCAGTAATAAAAACACTATACTAAGGGCCCCATTGTGTATTTTAATAATTCTTAAATACTTTAATATTTGTATATAATTGGAATATAAATCTATTTAAACACAGTAAGACAGCATCAATAGAGAATATACAGCATTTTTTTTCAAAGTCATTAAAAATACAAATCACAGTGACATGATTGTGGACTGTTTTCTTACTGTTTATGACACTTATGTTCACTTGGGTTCTTTGGTTTCCTCCCACAGTCCAAAGACATGCAGCTAGTGGTTGTAGTAACTCTTAAATTGGTATGCAAGTGTGTGTGTGTCTGGCTGCTATCCCGAATCCTGGAATCCTGTCAGTGTGTCCTATGACTCTCTGTGACAGGTTCAGAAAATGCTGATGCTGACTTCTTCTTCACTGTCAATGCCTACTTATTTTCAATGAATTGTTTTGTACTCTGACTTTGTGGGTTCAGAATGTGGAGATATTGATGGATGGCAGGGTTTGGTCATGCTCAGGGATTCCTTGTCATTTAGATTTGATTTCAGTTACCTCCTCATTCGTCTTGTTTTGCTGTTGTGCTGCCTATTATGTAAGCAGATGCTGTTTGGGATCACCATTATATCTTTAACAGAGAATGCTCCCCAAGGCTGTTAATGATAAGTTGAAACGAAAACCTTACACACATAAATATGTTAGTAGAAAAGAGCAGATTGACCCAAAGAAAGCAGACCTGTAAGGTTCTTATCTTGAGCTGTTTTTTGCTCATTAAGCCCATAACCATTTCATTACTTTTGATAGATAGTGGCCAGAAAATCTAGCTACAAACCAAGAAGGTCAAGTCTCACTGCTGGCTCACTTTTTGACCTTCAGCAAGTCACTCTGAGTGTACTCCTGGTGCTATAATTGTAAGAATTTCAATATGGCATTACAGTGTATTGTATGAGCAGGTAACTGTGGGAGTAGTAGAAGTCCCGGTAGAGATACAAGAATGGAAATGTGGAATGTAAAGACTTTATTACAGACTTGAAATACGACTCAGATGCCAGACTGTCTTCTAAACTGAATATTGCTAGTACCTTCATTGATACCACAATCCATCCATTCTCATTTAGGCTTATTGGTTATAGCATAATCTGAAGTCTTCTGTAATGTCTATAAATATACAGTAGATTCAGAAAGTATTCAGATCCTTTAAGTTTCTGCACATTTTATTGTGTTGTAGATTTAATTGTAAATGGATAAATTTGTCATTTATCTGCATCAGTCCACACTCAATATATCATAATGACAAAGTGAAAATGTTTTCAAAAAGATTTGCAAATTTATTTAAAATCAAGTATTCAGACCCTTAAGGTAGTATTTTGTAGACACCTGTGTACAGCCTCGAGTCTTCTTGGGTAAGTTTCTATAAGCTTGCACACCTGGATTTGGGCAGATTAACCTATTCTTCCTGGCAGATCCCCTCAAGCTCTGTTAGAATGGATGAGAAACCTCCATAAACTGCCATCTTCAGGTCTCTCCGCAGATGTTCTGTGGGGTTTAAGTCTGGGCCACTCAAGGGCAGTCAGAGACTTATCCCAAAGCTGCTCCAGAGTTGTCTTGACTATGTGTTTGGATCCTTATTGTGCTGAAAGTTGAACTGTTGTCCCAGTCTGTGTGCTCTCTGGATCACTCTTTCTTCAAGGACCTCTCTGTATTTAGCTGCATTCATCATTCCCTCAATTCTGACCAGTTTCCCTGTTCCTGTCGCTGAGAAGCAACACAAGATGCTCCCACCAGTATATTTCACCATAGGAATAGCATTAGGCAGATAATCAATGCCTCGTTTTGCAAGAAATTTTGTTTGGAGTTCTGCCCAGAGAGTTTAGTTTTTGTCTCATCAGACTGGAAATCTTTTTCTTCACACTCTGAGTCCTTTAAATACTGTCATATGCCTTTTACTCAAAAGTGGCTTCCATCCTGCTGCTGTATCATAAATGCCTGATTGATGCAATGCTGATGAGATGGTCATACATCTGATAGATTCTCCCATCTCAGCAGAGAACGTCTGAAGATCTGTTAGAGTGACCATTTGGTTCCTAGTCATTTTCCGCATTCAGGTTGCCTGGTTATTTAGTTTGGCCACCCTGGCAGCTCTAGGAAGTTTTCAGATGGTTCAAAACTTCTTCCATCATACAATTATTGAGCCCACTGTGCTCCTGGGAACACTCAAAGCTTTAGAAATGGTTTTATGGTCTATGCATTACCATAATTTAATCATGGAAGTCTACAGAGAGATCCTTGGACTTAATAGCTGGCTTTTTGCCGTCACATGCAGTATGACTTGTGGGACCTTCTATACACAGGTGTGCATCTTTCTAAATGATGTCCAGTCAATTCATTTTGCGACAGGTGAACTCCAATCAGGTTCCAGACACATCTCAGGAATAATTAAAGTAAAGAGGATGCACCTGACCACCCTTTGTTGCACCACAGCAGTAGGCCTGAATACCTACATGAATGCGAGATTTCAGTTTCTGATTTTTAAAAAATTTTTAAAACTTTTCTGAAAACATGCTTTCACTTTGTCATTATGGGTTATTAAGTGCAGATTGATGGGCATGAATGTCAAATTTGTCCATTTAAAATTAAATCTACAACATAATAAAGCATGTTGGAACTGGATAGGTCTGAATACTTTGTGAATCCACTTTATCTAAGTATCTCCTACAAACTCCTTTTCCCCAGTCATAAAGAGAAATGGAAATTACCACAGAGCTTTCTCTGTTTGAAGCCTCCTCACAAGATGTTTAAATTAAATTAATGGTTTGTGAATGTTTTGTACTCACTTACCTGGTGCAGATTTCAGACATTTTCGGCACCAATAGTCATTTAATGTTTTACAGAGATCCAATAAAACAAGGCAGTGGATGCAGGTGGTTAACAAAGTTAAACCAATGTTGTTATATTTTTTTATTATTGTTTTTATGCCAATGTCTGTTATGAATGACATCTTGACTCTATTATCTGATACATTTTTTCCTCGGCATGTGGCCCTCTCACACTGTCAAAGAAATTGAAATGGTCTGCAAGCAGTAATGGTTAAGCAATCATCTTGAAACATTTCCAGTTCTTAAATTCTGCACATGTAGTCCAATATTAAAGAATTAAAATTGGACAACAACACACAATCTTTGCTTAAGTTTAAAATCTGAAGAAGAAAATGTATCTTTGTCCTTTCATTGGTAATCATTGTTAGTGTACCATATGGATTTAAATGATAGAAGTCTCTAAGAGGATACATTGATTACATAGACTAACAAAAGGTTACCAATAGCTTGGTACAAATCACACAGTGCAACAGTAAACTTTATACTGTTTGTTTTTAACAGTAAAAATGTTCGTACAATGATACAAAAAGATATTCCATTGAACCATGAGCTATACAAAAGTCAAGTTCACGTTGCTACTTAACGTATGCTTATAGCAGAGCAGTACCTCAGGTAGTCTTGTTTCGTGACAGTACTGGCCTGAGTTTTCTTCTGGGTGTTATGTTTTTTCATTTAGTCCGAAGACATAATATTAGCTGCAGTGTATATGCTAAACCAAGTGTGTATGTATTGTTATAAACTGATGTACCATCCATGGTGAGTTCCTGCCATACAAATATTGTCTGAAGGACCAGCTTTGTACCATTTTGTATGTGAATACATTTTTTCTGAAAACTGATGACCTCTCTTAATATTCTTAAACCTGTATAATCCAGTTTTGAATGGATACAAATTGTTTCTTCATGTATTAAGTTCAGTTACATTTTTATGTTTATTTATCTATTTTGCCAATCCAAATTTTGAAGTAGCCTTTCCAAATTTAGGGTTGTGGGTAACCAGGATCCTCATTGTTGAGGACCCAAGCAGCTGAACCAGGCCAAGGGGACTCCCACGTAACACTTAGCTATGGGAGAAAGATGGTCATTTCAGGATGGGACTGGACCACTTGTCTGCCTAGGGAATTGCCAACCAGAATCCCGAGCCGTTTGATCATGTGGTGGGTGCGGCAATGCTCCCCAACCTGACCTGACCTAGTAACCATGCACATCATGCACAAAAGGCTCAACCCTCCAGAGATCATCAGTTTGACTCCATTACAAGCCACACTCAGTCTTACAATTACTGGAGCGCACACTCTTTTTTTCTGTGTTTAAAATCATATCATTTTAAGATACTGTATACTCCCAAAGCCTTACCAATAGTCAGATGTAAATTTGTTACATTGGTGCCCTAAAATAGGGTCCATATTTTGAACAGAGGCGCAGAGAATTGTTAATTTGTCCCTATAAACATCATTCATTTAATCACAACGTTCTTCTAAAGTTTGACCATCATTGATTGAGATCAGTTGGTAACCTTCATGCAGTTGTATCTGTGTATTTGTTTTCTAGTCAGAAGAAAATATACTCTTGCAGAACATGATGAAGTTGTATGAAAATCGAACAAATGAAGGTATGTGCTGGCAAGATGGTCGACTATTTGAAAGAAATGAAGAATGGACTGTGGACAGCTGTACCAAGTGTACCTGCAAGGTGAACATAAACTGGTGGTTTTTATACAGTTTTTCTTTATATAAAAATAATTTTATAAAGGATTTCTTTTTTTGACAATTATATACAGTAAGGCATACAGAGTATGGCTAATGTTAAATGCTGATATTTAAAAATGAACATGATGACTAAAGTAATCAGAAGATTGCTTGTTTTCTTGTATATCTTTCAACTGAGATTTCAAATAAATATATTTTCAAAACATATGTTTATGTTTTGAAGGGATGGATATTTATTTAATTTTGTTAATGCTGTTTATATCGATTGAATTATTAATATTTTCTTTTGCTGTTTCTGAATAGGAATCTAAAATCGTTTGCCATCAAATCACTTGCCCAGCTGTGTCATGTGCTAATCCATCCTTTATTGAAGGCGAATGTTGCCCAGTTTGCTTACGTAAGATGAATAATTTAATTGCATTCAAGTGTTTTCATTTATTGCATGTTTCATGTATCTTAAACTGTTATTTCAATTTCAGATGAACATTTGACTGATTACTCCATTCCAAGTCAATATGGAACAGATGAAAAACTAGCAGTGCCAATACCATTTATTCTTAGTTTAAAAAGGAAAAGCAAACATAAGTATCATGATAATTGCTACAGCACAAGACTATTATTTATTGCCTTTCAGTGTTTGAATGTTTTTTATTAATTTTATAAGCACAGTAAGACAACTTAAATCTGATCCTAAGACACTCCATTAAGTGATTAAAATGTTTGTATCAAAATGCTAGTCAAAAAATGATAACTTTTAGTTTTAAATGTTTCCAAATTCAAATTACAGAAGCTATTGCTTACTTTAAGGATACAATAGTAACACACAGTGTAACTGTGCTCGAATTAGTGCTTTAACATCATCAATAACAAAGAAGTGTAGATTTCCACTCTATACCTTGGCTACATGAGATGTTATTAACCATCATACAATAAGTTGCGTAGTTGAAGGATAAATTATTACTTGTAACACAAACAAATAAGTATAAAATTCTCAAACCATGTTAACCCAGCTCAGCATTATGGGGGACTCCAGCAAGGCAGGAACAACCAGTTTTGTGTACGGCTCACTCACACAAACCTGAACCTACTGACATTGGGTTTATTTGGAATTTCTCCTTAAGCTAAATTGCAGAATTTGGGAGAAAACCCAAAAAGACATGTAAACACAGAGAGATTCAAAGTCAGGACACTGGATCCAATGTGCCACCACATAGTATTTATTTATTTATTTTTCCTTTCTTGTTATTTCCATTTCTGTATGTATAGTTGACTGTAATAATGTGCAGATAAGCACAAATTGTGCTTCAAATACAAGTGAATGAAGACTGTTTGGTTAAGAGCTCAATGCATGGTACAGGATATGTTATGCTCAGCATTGCCTGTGTAAAATGCAAATACTATAGTTAAAAATGATGTTGATGTTTTGCTGCAAGTGTAAATATTTTAAGTCTTGGTCCAAGCTTATATTTTTTCCTACCCCGATGCAGAAAATGGCATTGACTAATCAAGTTATAACTATTTTATTGGTAGTACTATCATTATTTTACCATACACTGTAAATCAAACATACTGTATGTACTGTACAACACTAAAGACATTTTATATTTACGTAGCATCACATTTAGCAAATACCTGGAAATATACTGTGGAAGCATAAGTGCTTAGGCAAGCAAATAGTGAAAAATCTGGAAATAATAGGAGACTTGGTTGTTTTTATTATCATCTCAGATTTCCTAATCCAATAAATTTTCCTAAAATGTTAATTAAAAGATCAGTATTTTAAGGTTTTATTACCTAGGAAGGTTTGGGTTTCTCTCATCAGTCCCTACACACTTGTTTCTAGTTATTTTTAATGTAGCCGTTCATGTTTTTGGAATAATATGAACACATGTAAATGAATGAAATTCATAAAAGCCCTCTATTTCGCTTGGCTAGAACTTTTATAAATATCATGTTTAAATCATTTAAATAAGAACAAGTTATTCATGGCAGCACAAGGCACAAACTACAGTTCCCTTATGTTTCTAAGAAAATAGGTAAGATTAATGGGTCTAGATAAAGGCTACTCTATATATTATTAGTTAATTTACTCAGTATTGTATATTAACAATATTTTGTGCATAAGACAACAGTTAATTGCATTGTTTTATAATTTTAAACAGTACTGTTCAGCAGCAAATAACAGATTCAGCTGAGCATGAACCCAAATGATGAAGAATGTGGAAAATAACAGGGGCATCTTAATGTAAAATAAATCCACACCCTCACCTGTAAGTAAATTTTAGTTATTTTTCTTTAAAGCCAAGGACAGTGAAGATGGCTGGTCACCATGGGCAGAATGGACTGAATGCACAGTGACCTGTGGTACTGGTACTCAACAGAGAGGAAGGTCATGTGATGTAACGAGCAACCCTTGTGATGGACCTTCCATCCAAACAAGAAAATGCAGCCTTGGAAAATGTGACAGCCGCAGTAAGTTCTATGTTAATTTTTAGAGAGTATTATTCTTGACTAGTTGTTTATACATCTATTTTCTCATTTCTGATACATGTTGTAGCTTAGCTAGCATTATAGAGACACAATAGTGTAGCCTAGGTGTAGTGGGTGCTAGAGAGGAATCCTTTCATGAAATACAGTGTTTTTCAATATACACGTAACATTGTCTCTTCATACAGAGTTATGCAATGACAACAAAACAATACAATGACACGGTGATATCTGTATTCTAAGGTATGCCAAGAAAGATCACATGATTTCCATTGGACTGACTAAATAAGGGAATGCAAAGGCTGGGCATTTCATTACAGTGAATATATTTATTGATTCTTGTATAAAGGCTTGCTAGATAGACTGATAATATGTGAATTCCCTTTGCTGAGTGCAGCAATTCAGTTAAAGTGGGCACCTGACTACTTCTGTTCTCTTGGATGTTTTGACCAAGATAACTGTCAGTTTCAGTCTTTTGTAAAGCACTTGAGCACATTTTAGTTCTAATAAGGGCCATGCAACAGTGTGTCAATGAGCTTCATCTAATTGAACAGTATGGCCAGGGACAGGATAAAAGAAGACAAGAACTTTGTGACCAGCATAAAAAATGACTAGGCTGGTGGAGTTAGAGTCTAGTAGATTTTCTGCATTGGAACATGTGCCTGATGCCTATAAAAACAAAAGCAGGAGGAAATGGTTGGAAATTTGTTAAGTCCTGATTTCACACAAATGTTGAAAATTTTTCTTCATACACAGAGCAATAGACATATGGAATAAATTATATGACATGTTTAGAAGCCCTTCAAAATGTTCCTTTCACCTCTCAACAATTTCTTCAGCTGAAGTCATTGTTTCCCAACCACTGCTGAGAACAGATTGGGCAGTATCTCCCGTGTTTGGCCAATGACTACATCTCTGTCAAATCTGGAGATCATATGGAGCCAGCTCACTACTAAGTGGTGATCATAGACCATTCAGCAGCCCTTATTACCTGAGTGTCCTGAACATATGATCTCAGATCAGATGACACAACTAAAAATGTTATAATTTACCTTTAGACCAAGATACTCTGACACTATAGGTACACTTACTGTATGAGGGACGTTGTTTTTGAACATGGTACTCAACAAGGACAGTTCATGACTGACCTAGAACTGCCACAACAATTCACCGTTTGGATTTAGATCAGGTGGGCCATTCCTCCAAGTCACACCTCTCCAGGTTCTGTGTCATTTCGCAGGTCAGAACGGAGATCTCCTAGTAAGCTGTGGAGGGTAGCATTACAAACACTGAATTTAGCGTCTCTAAAAGGCCAAACACTCTGAATAGTTCTTCAGTGCATACTCACAAACAAAATTCAGTTTTCCTCTCTGAATTTAAAAGTTGCATCAAGGCAATTCTGTTTTACTAATTCTAACTGTACAGAACCCAGTCATGCTTATAAGTATTCACACACCCACTTGAGGCAATTCTAGAGGATGAAAGAGTCCATCCTAGATTGAGAAGTTTGGTTCCAGATTCAATAAGGTGCATAGGCAAAGGTCTAACTAGCCAGCTAATATCTAGCCTTTATTTTTAACCCCTGTACATAATTCCAGCTCCTTCCCCACCAGAGGAGTTACATTCCAAATCCCAAGAGCCATTTTCTATTGTCATGCAATTACCATGCCTGTGTCCACCTCTTGCCTATCATCTAACTGACTTTTTATTTGACTCTCACTCCTTGCCTTGTGGGTGGTAAGCATAAATGAAGATTGGATGCAGATTTTTGAGACCATGGCTAACCATGCTCCAAGAGTTATTTGGCCTATAGGAGCTTCACTAATGGCGCTTTTCCACTGCATAGTACGGCACGACACGGTTCAGTTCAGCTCACTTTTGGGGGGTTTTCCACTGGGAACAGTACCTGGTACCTGGTCCTTTTTTTAGTACCACCTCAGCCGAGGTTCCAAGCGCACCAAACCGTTACCAAAACGTGACGTGTAAACTCTGCTGGTCACTGACTGGCCGGAGAAAATCGTCATTACTGCGTCACTGAACTTGCGACACGAGACACAACAGACCCGCTAGATTTTTAGCACAGCCAGCGAAGGTTCGGACGCACCATTTTGTTTTAACCAACGTGGTCTATTGAGGAAGTACAGACGTTCCTCTCGTTGGTAGCCGAGGAGCGGATCCAGCGAGAGCTGGATGGGGCAACGCGGAATGAAAAAGTTTTTCAGGAGGTCGCTAAGCTCTTGGGCGCACACGGCTACCATCGGACTTACAAACAGTGTAGGGACAAGTTAAAAAAAATGAAGAGCGACTACAGGAGTATAAAGGACCACAACATGAGAATGAAGAACACCATTCCGTCGATATGCTCCATTGTTGTGTGTTTGTTTGTGGCGCGTTTATGATGATATCACGGCAGTAGAGGCGGCGCAACTATAACGACACGTGAATAATCCCGCCCACTCTAAAGCGGTACTAAACTGCAGTTGAAACGCAAATCGAGCCGAACTGAGCCGAACCAAGGTGAGCTGTACTGAACCGTGCTGTGCCGTACTATGCAGTGGAAAATCGCCTTATATATCATCCCAAGGCTTGACTCCAGGCTTCATAAAGGATTCATAGGGATTGTCCAAGCAACAATAGCATAAAGATTACTGAGGTACACAGACTTTCCCTAACCAAGCAAAAGTCACAGTTCTAGGAGAGATGTTTAAATATAGGAAAATACATAAAAATTTAATGTTGTGTGAGGTGGAAAAGGAAGAAGCTTTAGTCACCAAAAAAATTTGAGGTACCAGTTGGTCACCCCATTTAAGTACACATGGGTAATAAACGACTCCAGGTCAAAAGCAAATCAAAGGTTCATTGAGATTGCTCTGCCTTCTTCAACAACAGCTTGCCCACTGAATAACCGACTTCCTGTTACTTCTGTGTCAGCCACCTGGAAGTGTTGAAGCTTCTTGCCAGAAGTGGGACTGGGTGACAGGTCTCCCGGTGGCCAAGCATTGGAATTGTGGGTAATTGAGGAGAGGTGATCAGTGGCAGTGCCACCTCTTTGCTTGAAATGGTATCGATGATGATATCCCCTAAATACACATGTGTACAGTGGACACTATATCATCCTATATAAATAAACCTTTAAGCTGTTGTTTCTTTACACTTGGTGTGGAACAGCAGTTGTGGAGTGCAACAAGCCATTATAGTGGACCTACAAGCCATTATACAGCATATGAAAAGTGAGAAAAGTTATCAGTGGGTCACAATGCTTTCAAGACATCTAATGAATTTCAGTTGGAGCAACCAAGTATGATATTCTAAAAACAATGAGAGGGAGCAATAGCTGCTAGGTCACTTCTGTTTGATATAACAGAAATAAATTGGCGGGGATGGAGGGTAGCAACACATGGGAAAAAAGCAAGTTGTTTTGGTGTGACTTAATGTTGCCTTGACAGCAGTAGTTAAAACACAAAGCAGTTCAGAATTTCAAGAAATAAAAGAGCTTAAAGCCAAACATTCACATTCATTTTAACACTGTGCATATCTAGAATGAAATCATGTAAATTGTTTTTTTCGAAAAGGGAAAATATGAAATAATTTTCACATCCTCTGCCATGTTTTATCAACTGATACAACTGGGAAAATCAATAATGAGACCAGCCAGTTGGAGAAGAAACAAAAAGGGCTTATTAAAAGCAACAACAGTATGGGGCAAGATCCATAGTGGCTGCTAGTAGCTAACCTCTAGTTTTATGGGCAGCTACAATACATTGTGTAATAAAGGCTTCCATGCAAAGGGATTTGCTGAGTGTAGACTGTACAACTACTGACTTATTTCTTTGCCATTTGGGATACATTTCCATGTGAGAAAAGAGCTGAAAAATATAGCAGATCTTGTTTTGGATTTGAAAGAGTAAGAGGCCTGAGTAAACCTTGGCAAGGACCATACTGTAGTTGTAAATCCTGTTTATCTCTGATTTGAATTCTGCACAAAACCTGTTTATACAGAAGTACAAAAAATACGGAAACTATCTGAAAGTAAATTGCTCATAGTGCTTTTTGTTCCTAGAGTATTCCCCTTGCGGACATTCTTTTTTAATTAGACTGCTCTACCTCACCTATTCGTGCACAAGTTTAAGAGTGTTAGAGCCAGCTGGCTTGCAGCAGACCGGCCATAATAGAGATTTGTTTCAGTGCCAGAATTCTTCTAAAGGTAGATTCTGGGTAAACTGCAGGATGTAAAGGTTTGGGTTTTGTTTCCTTTATGGAAATACTTTCATGTAGAAATTAACAAAAATTACCTAAGGACTTAAGAAAGATTAAGATGAAGGAAGACCATATGCTCCAGTCCTGATTGCCCAGTTGCATTGGCACCACCTACCAGCGCCACCCATAACTGAAGAATAAAATACTAGTAACAACTACTGTTTTCCTTCTTTTAAATAGGCATGGTAAAACAAACAAACAAAAACAAGCTTATGTCATCACCATGTCCATCTACTCGTCTGCTTATCCACACATAAAGTTTCTCTTGAACCAATAACTATATTTTTAATTTTTCATTTCACCATGAAGAGAGAAGAAGGTCTAGTTTTAGCATTTTGAGGAGATTTGAATGTGTGCTGTTTAAATAAAAATAACATCTCAGGGCCTAACAAGGAGTACTGATACCTTTGTGACATCCTATGAGTCAATTGTACCATTGGTGGCTTAACTGTTGCATTTGATAGCACGTGTGTGACTGATTGAAATATGATGTTTTTATCTTAATCTTTTTTTTTTTTTACTAAGCCAATATTTGAGAAGTCTCAACTAGCAAAGGATTAAATTGTAACTGTGGTACTGATTGAACAGTTCTTCTTATTAATCATCCTTATGCATGAGGCAGATTTGTATAATTAATTTCTGAATGTCATGCAAGATTGTTTTTGCAACTTGTAATAAAAATATGAAGAAACTAGCAATGGGATTCTATGCACTACATGGTAGTTAAAAAGTAAAAACTTACTTTCAACTTTTAAATATGCTCTTGCACTGAACAATACCACCCATTCCCTGGCCACTTGAATATTCAGAAAGAAGCTTCCAAAATACTCCCTATGACAATAGATAGAAAATTGCTATGACAAATTTAACATGGCGTGCTTTTTTCAAACACTAATGGAAAATATTGCATACCAGCAATGAATTCTTAGTGTTATGAATGACACCAATTCCGAGGATTATACTAAGAAATGAGCATACAGCCAGTAGATGATTGACATGAGACAAGAACTGTAGTGAGGGTTCAAGCTAGGGACATAACAAAAAGAGACAAAAGAGCAGGCAACCAAAATCCAATGCCAAGAGAGAAATCAGTAGTTGAAGGCAGAAAGGAGTTCAATAAACCAAAACAAAATCTAAAAGTAGGGCCTACTTAGTTTGAAGCTAACTACAATTAATAGGAAGTTTATTGTGCTAAATTTTGAGTAATCAGTTGCCTTTTGTACACTATGGGTGTTAGGCCATCACCTATCAAGAAATTACAATCAGAAACTTACTTAAAGTGAATAATTTTATCAAATAATTACATCACGATTATTTTCATTTATGTTTAGTGATGTGTTTTTCAGAAATTCATCTGATTTTCAAAAAAAAAAAAACATTTAAATTTATAAATTACTGACAGTCATAATCTGTTCTAGGTTTTCAGTCAGTGCCACATGGCTTATTCTAAAAGTGCCCTGAGGGTTAACACTTCTGCATGTCTTGAATCAACTTAATGCCCTTTTTATAAGCCAATCAAAAGCACAGAAAAGTATTGGGTTGGGTTGGTGAACACCCTCGTACAACTGAGTGGGTGTAGCTACATGAAATGGGCACATAACATGAATTCTCAAAAATCATTTGTGAAGAGGATGCTTGCCTAAAAGTTAAACATTAAGCAATTGGGACAAGATGAAGTTTGTATTTTCATAAAGTAGCAATTGAGCGACTGTGGCAAAGTTTTTTAAGGATATTCTGTCTGTATGAGGAGCATATATGGCATATATATGGCAGCATTTACTGATAGGTATAAAAATCCCATCAGCCAGTAGGAGTATGCTGGAAAGCCTTTGGTGTATAATTAATCAGCCATAAGCTGTAGGATAAGGATTAGGGTGAAGCTGCTGTGACCTTTAACACACAACATCTAAGTGCGTGTTTGTAGCAAAAAGTGGAAGTTCCACTGGATGGTCAAAAGTGCAAGGTAATGTGACTTTTGTCTGAAAAGTGAGTATCTATGGATAATGTGAATTATTTACTTAAGATATGTAGATTCTAAATAATAACACTCTTTGTAGCAGATATATTGTACGGTAGAACCTTTGTATCCCTTGGTGATATGTTCCAAGACCTACCATGATAAATAGCAAACCCTATTCTGTATACCAGTCATTTTTCATTTACATACATTCTTATGATAAAGTTTAAGTGCAATAAGACATTACTAAAACTAAATAATAATAAAACGTATTGTGCATTATTATACTTGTACTCACTGTCTCTATCTTTTTCTTTTTTTCTTGAATGAACAGAATTCTGATAATTTAGCTTAACCCTCAAGGGACAGTGGAACAATGAAAAATATCTTGAACACACAAATAGACTTTAAACACATTTTTCCATTACATTTTTATATTTATTTTTTTAAAAATATCTTAGCCTATTGTGGGTACTCACCAACGTCTCTGTTCTTCATTATTTTCACTGGTTGGAAGCTGTTCTCTGCTTTTCTTAAGCACAAAAGAACTGCCTGCATCTCCTACATATACTTTGGTTCTTTGAGGTCATTATTAAGCAAAATTAAAGGTTATTTTCACAACAATACTGTGAAACTGTGGAAACAGTAGAAAGCAATTATGGAAAATGCTAAAGGCTGGTTTATAGTGTACTTAATGTTTCAATGCGGCGGAAATGACATCAAACAAATAGGCAAACCCCGTCCCCCCCACCAAAAATGCACTGCCGGAGTATACTGTGTTTTTTGCAGATGCAATGAAACAATCATTTGTTTCTGGAATTATCCATTGAATATTTTTGGGCCTCGGTAATTTCCAAATAACTGAAACCACAGAAACTGAATTCATGGATACGAGGGATCTACTGTATATTCCATAGAACCAGAGTAAGATTTTAACAATCAGCTAACAATCCACCATGATTATCAAAGGGTAATTCACACACTGCTTAAATCCTATAATTTAATGTATAATTAGAAAATATTAGCCTCACATTGAGTAACCAGTATGACTGACTACACTGCCCCAACAGGTGTAGAAACCACATGACACCACTACTTGAATTGATTTTGTTTTGCCTGTAACAATCATAATGATTTTTCTGTGCTCTTGAAAGTAAGCTCCTGCTTCTTTGATCTCCACCTGTTAGAACAATATTTAGGCTTTCCCCACTGTCTTTGTCTTGGCATTGTACCCCAAAAGACTCTTACATGTCCTTTTATTGATATTGTCATAAGTATCTCCTTGTTATTTAAATACAGTTCGACAGGATGGAGGTTGGAGTCACTGGTCCCCATGGTCTCCGTGCTCTGTCACCTGTGGTGAAGGCATCATTACACGCATACGTCTGTGCAATTCTCCTGTTCCACAGCTCGGAGGCAAGGACTGTGAAGGCAGCGGGAGAGAGACTCAGCGTTGTGAAGCGGAGCCCTGTCCCAGTAAGTGCCCGGCTTTAAAAATTCAATGAAAGGAAATCTCACATGAGTAAAAAGGGAAATATACTTCTTGTCTTCTATTAATATTTTCATCAATTGTTTATTGTGTTACTTTGTTGTGTGTTTGTTGTTTTTATAATAAAGCAAATCACTATGAGGTACTCTATTCTACCAAAACAATGTGTATTGTTTATATTCATTTTGTAAAAGGGAAAACTATACAGTATTTGTCCAATTTTCTTTTTTATTGAATTTATTTAAA
Organism: Polypterus bichir lapradei; assembly: GCA_026402145.1. Taxonomy (NCBI): domain Eukaryota; kingdom Metazoa; phylum Chordata; class Cladistia; order Polypteriformes; family Polypteridae; genus Polypterus; species Polypterus bichir. The sequence continues at coordinate 12,536,061 of JANRMT010062825.1, forward strand.
GCAAGTAGCGTTCCATACAAATGACTCAAACTTGACAAAACTAATATCTATTCAACCCTCACCATTGAGAAAGAGAGGAAGGCCAACAGCCAGTGTAAAACTTTAAGAGTAGAAAAGAGGGGAGAGAACCCTTTCTCCCAATATAAATGCTTATTCTAAAAAGTTATTAATTAGATCCTGCCAGATTTAAAAAAAAAAAAAAATCTGATTTTTATACCATCCATAAAAAATTCTTACAGAAAATGAAAATCAGAGAAAAATGTTCTGTCTATATAGTATCACTTGAGTTACCGAACTTGTGGTATTGCGCAGTTCCCTGTGAAACAGGAGCCCAAAGCACTGTACCCAATAAAAACCCTGCCATTCATTTTGAATCAAAAACTCATCTTATGTATTTGATTAAATCGAATTGTAGTGGTTCTGAACGTATTATGGAAATGACGGTTGTTAAGACTGACCGTATGGCATTGCTTACGAAAACGCATCTCTATTAGGCTGATGAGCTCATTGCATCATATGCGTAAAATGGCGGCCCAGGAGAAGAATCAGAACAAGCTGTTAGCTTCTTTGGCTTTCATTATGATTATCAGAAATAATAGGGAGTTTTCATTTTGTATTGGAACAGGAAAATTAAACAGTTCTAGAAATATTCTAACCTAAAATTAGTTTGCAGCCAGCTCCAAAATAAACCATACTAGTGGTTTATATGCAATATTACTTTATTGACATATTTTACAAGTGCTGTTAATGCATTGCACTTAAGCAACCACTGTGTGTAAAAAACATTTTAGAAATCTTTACTTATACAGTAATAAGCTAAAAAATAATTCCGTTCTTTCTGGAAAAAATTTAATCACTGTCAGGGTTTAGTTTACATTATCAGCTATTAATTATATTTGTTTTCTTTCTGATAAAGAACCAATCTCTTTATTAAAGAAATTAAAGGTGATGCTTAATGATAAAGTATTTATTTAACTGTCTTAATTATATATGTATTTTCAGGAGGTGCAGCATTATTTGTTCATGCATGTAATCCTTAACACCATCCATAATAGTTTTACGGTGAACTCATGATTCAGCCTGACTAATTTCTGGTTTTGCTCCATAGTTGATGGAGGCTGGGGCCCCTGGTCACCATGGGCTACCTGTTCTGCTACATGTGGAGGAGGTCTGAGGGGACGGTCCAGAATCTGCAACAGTCCCCTGCCACAGTATGGAGGCAAAAAGTGTTTGGGAGAGGACAAGGACAGTGATATATGTAACAAGAAAGACTGTCCTATTGGTATGTTATCTCATTTTCTTACGGTTTTCTTTGGGGACTTTCAAAACTCAACTTGATGTTATTTCAGAGAAATTAAGGGACTAGGATTTACGAACTTTGTTTCCTGTTCTCATCAAAATGATTGTGATGCGCTAGTAAACATGCAAATTTACAAAAAAAAAAAAAAAAGTGAAGTTTTGCTGGGGAAATAAAAAATAAATGCAATCCCTTAAGTGTGTCTAGCAGAACAAACTTTGCAAAGCTTCAGTGCCACATCGCTATAACACCCCAACTAATCTTGTTCAAATGAAAATTGACAATGTGGACAGATACTAGGATAAATATTAGAATGAGGAAAGGGTGCTTACTTATATATTTTTAATACATATAATTTTTTTTTTAAACTATATTAATAACCAATTAAATGACAACCTTTCTGCCATTGAAAGACTGTTAGATTTTTAAGCTCAACAAATATATTATAAAGGGGAGAGTCGTGTACTTTTAGTGAGCCGGTATCAACTCGATTTTGAACTCATGGCAGCTTTTGCACTCGGACTTCTCTTTTCTTCATGCTGCTTGGCAGACAGGACAGAAATAAATGACATCTAGCAACTCAACAAATCATTTAATTCCACTACAGTTTCCCTTTCCTAAACCTTCAACTGTTTAAACTGTCAACACTAGCCATTAACTGCTGGTTAAGTACATTGACAGTTTGTCTGCAGTCACCAGTATAGGGCAGCGACTAAATCCTCAGATGATGCCTGACAATTCCTACAGCATGCTCTGGCTCAGTCTCAAAGGTGTGGTCCAAGAACATTTCTGAGATTCCCCCTTAGAGAATGAATCCAATTATCTGTCAGGCTAAACAATTAGTCCCTCCACTCCACCCAGGATTGTTCTGAAACACTTATCCCAGCTTAGAAAGAAAAGCTGAACTCTAAACTTTTTGAGACTTAAAATTCCAGCTGAACAGGGCTAGAAATCTTACAGAATAGCAGGCAAGGACAGACTTGATTTGTTCAGATATGTCCTGTAACTGGCTGGGTGTTTAATGAGATTTGAGGTTTGGGGCGGTGACTAGGGGATGAATAGTTAAAAAAAATATATGGTTAGCTTAAATTATCCTAAAGTATATTTTCATATTAAAGAGAAAATCTGTCATAAATATAATAATATTCTTTACATTTATATAGAACTTTTCTCACTACTCAAAGCACTCTCCATGCAGGGAAGGCCAGGGATGTGAACCCATGATCTTCTTACTGCGAGTCAGCAGTGCTACCACTACACCACCTGCGTGGATACTATTATTCATACATTTTTCTTCATGTGTAAAATCTTTTAGGAAAACCCTGGAGTGCCTTTTCATTGTTAGCATTATTAGTAAATCTTGGGACAAGAGAAGAAATGCAATGCCTTGAGTGTGTCTAGTAGCATAAACTTTGTAAAGCTTCAGTGCCACATCGCTATAACACCCTATCTGACATGGTTTGAATGAAAACTGACAATGTGGACAGATATTAGGATAAATATTAGTATGAGGAAAGGGTGCTTACTTATATATTTTTAATACTGTGGATTGCATTACTGCTTGACAATTTCGGACCCAGGCATTAGTCTGCAAATTATCTTCCTGTCCTGGAGAGTTTTCCTCTGAATTGTGGTTTCCTCCCACATCCAAAATATGTACAGTTTAAGCTAATTAGCAACTCTATAGGTTTTGCATGAGTATTATAACAATAAAATGGCCCACATTTCCTGACTTCCACCTTATATTAATGGCTTTGCTGCTCCCCAAGTAACCCTTTTCCCAATTTGTATTTGAATATCCAAGTTGGGAATATGGATGTATAAACAAACAATATTTGTAACTACCTTAGTTTCCTGGAGTTCAGGAACTGAGAGAATAAAAACATAAGACAAGACATCAGTTGGTTCCCAAAGCTGCTTGTTTTACTGATGATAGGAGATTAGCCTTTATGTAAAACACTGTCTGGAGAATTTATAGCAGTAAAGGTCTCATAATACATTTTTGCTGCCAAACGATTCCTTGAATTTGTATCTCTTGACTGGATTATCACAGATGGGTGCCTCTCTAACCCCTGCTTTGCTGGAGTAGAATGTAACAGTTCCCCAGATGGCTCATGGGAATGCGGACCCTGTCCTCAGGGATTCCACGGCAATGGGATTTCCTGTGAGGATCTCAACGAGGTATGCAAACCTATGGAATGACTGACATTTTCTTTTAATTAGGGAGGGATTTGTACTGGTTGACCTAACCTTCTTTACCCTTTTCCCAACAGTGTGATTTGGTATCTGATGTGTGCTTTAAAGTGAATAATGTTCAAAGATGTGTTAACACTGATCCCGGATTTCACTGTTTGCCTTGCCCACCTCGATACAAAGGAACCCAGCCATATGGAATGGGTGTGGAGGCTGCCAAGAAAAACAAGCAAGTAAGTCTCTCTTTAATGAAATTCAGCAGACACGTCTATTTATCGTGCAATGTAAGAGCTGGGAAAACTAAGTGGATCAATAGTAGCTGACACTGCTGCATCTCCTGAGCTGGACTTGTAGATCAGTTGGGCTGTTCTGGACTGATGTAACGGCCCATGACAGTGGAATTTATACAGCAGTGTTACAAGTGAAATCAGTTTACTCTGTAACATGCAGAACCCCTCATGCATATACAAATACCAAACAATGCTGATCATCTAATAAATGGGTTGACAACACAAAACCATATAGGTTAAAGAGTGACCATACTGTGCAATTAATAGTGGAACTGCATTGTGACTTAGTCAAAACTGACATTTTCAACGGACATGTTTTGAGGATCCCTGAATATGTCTGTGTGTCTACATGAATGTGTGTTATTGTGAAAGTCCGTGCACATAATACCAAGAAGGAAGTCAGTCAGTATGAATGAAACTTGGCATGGCTATTAAGATTTTAAACTGCTATAAGTCTGTCACTTTTGAGCAAAATAATTTTGCCTTAAAGAAGTAACTACATATACCTCAGGTATGTAATAGTGTTGGGGGGAAGAAAAAGAGATCTGCAATATTTAAAAAATATTTTCAGTAGTATTACATCATTGTTACACTAGGGCAGGCATCAGGATTTCTTTTTGCATTTCTCTATTTTTGTGATTTGTTTACGTGTGAAACATTAGTGCAGAAGTGGTAATGCTAGCGATGCACCATCTGTTAGAATGAAAAAAAAAACACATTTTATTAGTACATGTGTAAAAAATTTAGATAGATTACGTATTTCAAATGTTAGGTGCTATATAAATAAAATGTATTATTAGTGTTATTTTTTATTTAGAATTGCTTCAGAGATGTCTATACCAGAAGCTCTAACCCACTAATCTGGGTTCATTTTGGGTTTTTCAAAATTATAGTGAAGAAACAACTTAATATGAAACATGCAGTTTGTAAGCATTGTCGTATTAAAATATAGTACTTTGGAATACTACAAAGTAGAACTGTACCTCCAGCTCCAGCTGCCAGGAGCGATTACAGGCTGATTTAGACTTAATTTAGAATTCATAAACTAATATAATCATAGGGATGGCATAAAAGCAAGAAACCTCATCTGAAACTTCATGTCCTTTGCAAGCTTTTGCCAATACGTCGTGAGCTGCAAAAACACTCTGAGAACAAAACTGTTTCGCCCCAAGAACTGTAATCACATTTCTATCTATTTAAAGAGTATTCTACTGTTTATAATTCTGAAGTACCCTAATGTCAGTTATTGGTTCATAGCCCTACCACAAACACACAGTCTCATCCGGCACAACGGTTACCTTATGAACTGTAAGTGAATATTCCCAGTCTTACTATGAAGAAAGCAGAGATATTTAAATACGCTTCCACAAAATGGAAGGACGGAGTCAAGGTTTCAATGATTAGGTATAACAGATTATTGTTATTTTTATAAGAATATGATTTCATCCTCCAGTTCAGTCACATGAAAAAGAAATAAAATGTGAACTGAACTCCAACATTTAGCATTCTGTAGTGTAAAATATCAAAAAATATATTGTGTTCTAAGTATTGGGAAATATCATATTGTAGGGATCCCTGGCAATTCCACACCTTAAAACATGAAAGAAACATTAAAACTTCGACAAAGTGTTTCTAAAACTTTACAGCTCTTATTCTCTGTTCTGATTCGTGGTCGGGGTGCCCATTGTTTGGACTTTGTATATTCATTTGATACTAATATGAAGTTTTGGTACTCTGCTTACTGCACATGTTTCTTTTAAAAGCATGTTTTTCAGTGGATTTTTTTAAATTGTCCTGGCATAGAGGTGTGAGTGAATTTGCACTGTGGAGGACTCATGCCAGCCATGCCCTCAATCACCAGCACATTTATGAAGGTTGCTTTCAGATTGCATGGCAGTGTGTTTGCTGTTTGATATCTGTCAAGTCTTGGAGCACTGAGTGCATTTGCAATTTTTGAACGGCAAAGGCAAATACAAATTTACACTTCTAGAACTATTATTTTCAATAGGTATTGCGTTTTTACAACTTAAACACTAAAGGAACTATGGAAAATGATGAATAGCAACGCTCCTGACTTTCAAAGACGTTCACACACACACAAAGTGGCATTTATGGTTTGTATGTGAGGGATTTATGAGAAATTTAACAGTCCTGCCAGTGGTATTTTTGTAACTCGACACAGCATTTATTTTTCTAAAAACCCCCTAACCAGCAGACTGAGCATAACATGAGTGATGTGGCCTACAGCTCTAAGTTCTTCTTTCAGACCACACAGCACTGAACATGGCTCTATTACCATTTATGAGTAACCTTTTTAATTCTTCAGAACAAGGAATCCAGGAACAGAATATACTTATTGCAAGCATCTGTCATTGACTGCCACATGGACTCACTGAACGTTCACAATTACATATTTGTTCAAGGAAATATTAGCTGCAATAAACTTTGTTAAAACCAAGTGCAATTATCATCTGACAGCCAATTGAGTGGACCATTACATTTATTTTATTTCTATTTCCATTAGTTCAGTTGGGCATTGTTGTACTATGGTCAAAATGAGCAACACGTCCAAATATCTAAAAATCTACAGCAGTGTGCTAGGAGAAGCCCAGTGCTTGCCATGCTTGATACAGATTTCAGTCAGGCCTGGGGAAAAATATTAGCGTGACTGATTGATCTAATTTTGGAAAATACTTCTTACCTGTGTGTATTGTTTTTAAGAGATTTAGATTTGTGTTATTTCTATAGATGTGTAGTAGTCCAATAGTTTTAGTAGAATTAAGTCCTGGAAACTGACTGTCCCTGTTGCATGGGTTATTATTCACTGGCAGAAGATCACACATTACGAGGTATCGGGATGAACAGGCTTTTAAAGAAGCATGAGATTGTCAAAGCTCAGTAACAGATAGCAAACACGTTAAAACATCCTTATTCATTACCTTAAAAACTTCCTGCAAAGCCGAAATGTGAAAATTTCCCCATCCTTCTTATTCTGTGTTTTAAAATTGTGAAATTCAGTGAGACTTGAATTTGCCAAGTTTTTATTTCTCTGTTTTATGAAGCTAAAAGTTTCAAAATTAAAATAAGGCAAACAAACATACTTAATTACATTGTCATTTAGCTTTGAAATACAACAAATTACTTAATTGTGGCATTCAGAAATATTAGTCATTTATTGAGAATTTTTCAAATTGAGCTTAGTAATAATCAGTCCTTCTATAAAACTTTCAGGGAACTCTGAGTATCCCAAATGAAGAGGGATAAAGCGTAACTGCAAGTTTTTTTTTTTTTTTGCTTTGTTTTTTGTTTACAGTGATCTTAAGTCATACCTACAAATGTCTGATTTTAACAACATGAACATTTGGTCATATATTTTTTGTTCATAAAAATGTAAAATGAGCAAATTGAAGACCTAATTCTTTTTCTGAACTCACATATTTTCTTAAATCTTTAAAGAAACTGTAAGAATCACAAATGTTCCAATGGGACCTGCCATCTGTTTAAGTTAGCCCATCCATCCTCAGAATAGCAGTCATCCAGATATAAAGAAATTCATTAAAAAAGAAACCAGTTTTCATTAATAGAAGACAATATTGAACTTTAAGAGACAGAGCATCATAGGAGACAGCCCATACCATGGGCATTATTATCAAATCTTTATGACTGGGGTTCCACTCAGGTTCCGGAGCCTGTACCCCTTAACTTACATAAATGACATCCCTCATTTTGTTCAGCGCCCTAGGGAGCCACCTATGCTGCCTAATGGATTGACTAGCTCTGAATTGGGATCAGTATTGAGGGAGAATGTGCAGACTCCTTGGTGACAGGTACTGGCACAGGAACTTAGGTTAGGTCACAGGAACTGTTAGGCAGCAGCACAATCCACAGTCCCACCATGCTTTGATTATATTATACAAGACCCTAGACTGGAAAGTGGTTTTATAATTGATTAACTATTTAGACTGATATCTAAGTATTTCATTTTGTTTTGTTTTTAGACTTTTTGACTTCCAAAAGAAAACAGCAAAAGCAGAACTCTCTGACATTTAATAGATATGAATATTCTAGTAACCTGTTATTTTGTGATATGGCATATTGCCTAAGAATACACAGCACCAGACCATCACGTTATCCTATTGCAATGGATGTCACCATGTGTCATTTAATAGTGTAGGATTCTTGTAAGGGATAGAGAGCCATTTGGTTCACGTCATGAGGTCTCTGACTTTGTTTGCTCCCAATACCAGACACCCTTCACAGAGTAATTTCACTCTTAACTGGAGCTTTTGTTTTTCCTCTGCTTCATTGTCAAGTGTCTAAATCTTTTGTTAGTAAGATCTTCTGTTAGCATGACTTCAATTACATTCTGACTAAGGTTTATAGATTTCTTTATTGCTCTTTCCCTAACTAGACGTGGGTGTTATGTATGTGAATGTTTTACGGTTATACTAGTTGAGTCATCTGGTGTTGAAAATGGAGAAGTGGAAAGGTAAAAAGTAATTCCAGTATATACCGTTTTTCATGTTTCCTAACTTAAAACTGGGGTGCATTTTAAACTTGAGGTATTTCATTGTCAGACCTCATTACACCTTCTGCAGCTAAACAAATATGGGAAGTAAGCTTGTGTGGGCTTTTCAAGGAGAAGAATGTTACGGTGTGTATTGGTCTTGTCAAGTGAAACTGACTCTATGTAAGGAAAAACAATGGTCTTGGTATACCAATGTATTTACTTTTAAATTGTATGAAATTCTTTATAAAGGTACTTTCTTGCCTTAAAATATTTTTCAAAAGAGGAGTGAGGGCATCTTAATTTGAAAGCAATACAGTATTATATATTACCAAACATTACCCCTAAATGTAATGCGTTTACCATATATACTCGCATATAAGTGGATTGTATAAATTGAATGCAGAAAACTCACGCTATTGGTCCAAGAGATTATGACATGCTAACGCCTACCTGAAAGAGTAACCATGAAGCACACTGCCTTTATTTTCTGTGTATTGTGACCACACTGTAATACCCAAACTATTGTGAAGCAACGTTTGCGCTGTTTTGTGTTTTTTGTATCTCACACCCTCATACACCTTTATCATAAGAACATCCCTTATTTACGATGGAGCATTTGATTAGAAGAAAATATGAAGCTGGTTTTAAATTAAAAGTTGTTGAAGTGGCAAAAGAAATTGGTAAGTGCGCTGCTGCAACAAAATTTGATGTATCTGAGAGACTGATGTGAGATTGGAGGAGGCAAGAAGATGTTAAAAAAAATATGTAAGTGTAGTGTTTTTGAACAGGCATATAAGTCGGGGTCTGATTTTATGATCAATTTTTCGTATTTCAAGACCTGACTTATATGCGAGTATATACGATAATACCTAACTACTGTTAGTATTAGAAAACTTCTTAATATATTATTCTCTTGTTTTTCTACTTGTAAAAAAAAAAACTCAAAGTAGAAATAAATAGCTCTGGAGACAATATGATCTGAGTCCATGAGAAAAATAGTGAGGGAAATGCCCGAGTAAAGATAAAGTCGAATGTAATGGGTGGGAACTGAACTGCGATAACTTGGTTGAAATGCAAGTGTGGAAAACACTACACCACCAACACACCCTGTACAGAACTGCGTCACTCTCAACAGAACACATTGCAATATTTCATTCCACTTGCTTTTTTGAAACAGAAGCCCTGTTAATGAGATTTGAGTCAGATGTGGGGTTACAAATACTTGCTCTCTCCTCAAGCCACCGACAGCCCTTTGAGAGACAATGCAGTAAGTTATAAGTCATAAACCTGACTTATGTTTAGAAGTACACGTGAGCCAAATTTAAACAACGTGGCTTTAAGTTGTGCATAAAGAACCGAGAAACAAAAAGGTTGTGTGGTATATAGAAATAGTTCCTATTGCTGTATTATGTATGAAAATCTGTACGTTGAATCATTCAGCCAAAGTAACATCATGGACAGGCACAACTTTCTAGTATTTTTCAACATATTACACTTTTCACTTTGCTTATTATCTTAGTCATTTATATTTCTAGACTAGGTGTGGTTGACATGACATTCATCTGGACAGAGTGGGTACAAAGAATGTCTGGAAAGATGGATAGAAGATCATCTGTAGACTAGAACTCCTAATCATATAAACCTATTTTGTTATTTATTAGGTTGTTTGGACTTGTGTTCTGGAGAGACATGCATGCCCAAGGGTGGTCTGAGGTGGTCTGTCTTGGTTTTAAATTGTAACAGCTCGCTCACTGAGAAAAAAGAAATCAAACTAATCAGACACTTCCTTGTATGAAGCATCTAAGGTATTTTTATGGTCTTACTTATATGGTTAGACTGTATAAGTGGAACCACAGAAAATATTAACTAATTACACTTGTTCAGAATAAATAGTAAAAAAGACACCATGCCTTTGATCGTAATGTGAAGGTCATGTTCTGTGAGGAAGACAGGCAAGGAATTAAATGAAAGTTTACTTTTTATATTCTTTAGTGAGCTGGACGTATAAGTGAAACTGCAATTAAAAGAGTAAATTGAATTGATATTTCGCTCCTTGTGTATGTCCCATGGTTTGATTTATTGTGAAACATAACATTTAAAAAGACAAACATGCTGATCTCAAGCTTGACTTTTTTTGCCAAAAGGTTTTATTTTACCTCAGGTATAGTGACAATAAAACTTAATTGAAAAGAATGCCTTGTCATCAAAACAGCAAGTTTCCTTTTTTTAAAAAATAGTTTAGGTTGCTATAAAATATTTACAGCCTTTTATTTTGGAAGAGCCCCCCTTTGTCTGTTTTATTACAGGCTAATACTTAAGCTATTTACTGCAAAGCTACCATGCAGAGTTAATGGCATTTCATTCCAGACGCTACCAATTTGGCTGCATGCTTTAAAGGACCAACACAAAGCTTATCCTAAAGTAATAAAATGTTTAATTACAGAGTAAAGCATTGATGTTTAAAACATGATATCAGATATTTCTGAAGACAGAAAACTAATAATTTACAAACTGCTGTGCAGATTCTGGCTATATTTCAAACTAAAATCTCTGCATACATTTTATATAAATACCCAAAAGAATGTGTATTAATATACTGTATTGACCAAGGAATCATTTGTTGACTATATCACAACAGGAACTTTTCTTGCCCCTTAGGTATGTGAACCTGAGAACCCATGCAAAGAGAAGACCCACAACTGCCACAAGTTTGCTGAATGTATTTACCTTGGCCACTTCAGCGATCCCATGTATAAATGTGAATGTAAGATCGGCTATGCTGGAGATGGAATCATTTGTGGAGAGGATTCGGACTTAGATGGCTGGCCTAACCAGAACCTCGTCTGTGCTGCTAATGCTACATACCACTGCAAGAAGGTAAGCTTTGACAAAGTGAAAGGAAAGGAACTGTCTGTCATCTGGCACTGAATTGTATTACAGCTATGTTATGCCTCAGGCCTTTAACCTAATTTGAGTGAATCAAAAATGGTATTGAAAAGTACTGAATTACAACAGAGAGTAAATGGAATAAGAAGTGATGGAAATTCCAGTAGTCAGGAATAAAAGTGCATTGTTTATTATAATAGGTAGATTTACGCTGCTCACAGATGACACCTTAGACTACTGGATTTTTTTTCCCCTTTTTTAAGTAGTGTTTATGCAGGTGGCTTTTAGCAAAAGTTAAAGGAATGTCATTTGTTTGGCTCCCTGGGGACCCTAACAGCTCTAACTAAGAACCAGCAGTGTTCAGTGTGGCTGGCAGGAACAATAAATTGTTTGTAATAACTATAAAACCCCTAGAACACTGAGAGTGACAACACAGAGAAACACTAAAGGATTACAGGAAAATAAATGAGTTCTGTAAATGAATAATTGGTTTGGTATAAAAAATAATTATTTCTTAAATGTATGTAATGCTGAATCAAACCTGTGAAACAGATGATAATGCCAAATAATGGTAATGATAAAAAATCAATTTTACTGTAGTAAAGAATTGAATGAGGTGACCCCAGAAGCTCGGTCCAGTTCTTTCCTAGCTAGGCGTGGGTTTTCTCTGCCTGGCTACTTTAGTTTCATCCCACATTTGAAAACTCCAGGATAAGTTACCTTTCCATCCTGAGTTATTTTATTTCTACTACCTACTGCTGCAGTGATAAGTTTAACCTCGCCACACCCTATAACCGAAAAAATCTTAAGTTTAGGAAATGTATGGATGGTTAGAAAAAAAATCAATAAAAACAAAGTAGAAGTTTAATAAAAAAACATGCCACATTTTATAAGATAAAAAGTAAAAAATCCTGAATCAATGGCATAATATATTATTAGTAGCAGTTGCAGTAGTGGTGTTGCCACTTTAGCAGAATGGAGTGAAATTCATACTTGCATGTCTGACCAACGCACAACATCTTGCAACTCTCCAACACAACAATAAACAAGAACGTATTAGAAATTATTTATTTTAATAGAAAACACAAATCAGCTTACCTCAGGGGATAGCAGTGGTGCTATTGGTTACTGCTTAATGGAAGGATTTATTGTTCCAATAGCATTTGCATAAACTATATAAAATATTGAGTAAAACTATATAAAATATTGAATATGGCCACAGGGATATTCTCATTTATTCTCCCAAACAAAATGCTATTTTTCTGTAACTGTTTTAAAATTAAATTAAGAGGTGCACACTTTTTAATGGATTATTTATTAGTAACTTCACAAAGAAATGTTATAGCTAGCCAGCTAACCTTCCATCTTTTCATTTTATTTTTAATCACATGCTCAGCAGTCTTAATTCTGAAACGTGAGGACTGTGGTCGGGGGGTTAGCTGTTGTCTGGGTGAATATTTACATTCAGAGACCTTTCTGAGGGGTCACCTTTCACCTTTCCTGTTAAACATTTTAAGGTTGGTTTTGTTGTTCAAATTGCTTAAAGTCAGAACACATGAGGAAAGAATGTAAAGTATGTTTTAGCTGATTTAAAAACACATTAAATTAATTTATTCCTCAAACCTACTTATTCCAATGCAGGCTTGTGAGGAGCCACAGGCCATCCTGATGACAATAGTAGCAAGGCAGGAACCAGGCTTGAATGATCTTCTAGGACATCGCTGGGCACATTTTCTCCAATCCAACCAGTTTAGAATTGCCAGTCATCTTCAAGTGTACATCTTTGAAATGTGGATGAGAACCAGAGTGTCTGGATTAACCACACTTTGGTGGTTTTTTTCTATTGATTTAAAGATATTTTCAGTTGCTTATAAACAGTCTGTGAACCTAGAGTAAAGCCAGAAATTAGAAAGATGAACTTTATATTAAAAACTTAAAATCACAAGAAAGGGTATTACACGGGGTAGATTAAAAGTAACCAAGTAAACCAAACCTTGGCTGCCCACACTGTGCCATCTAAATATAGTATTTATTCACTACTTGAGACATTTGGTGCCTACTGCATCAACCCACATATAAATCCATATATAAATGTCAATAACCTAAATCATCCTAACTGTACCTTCCATAGTGTAGTCTTAGTCTCACTTCAAGCATTTTCTACATCCTTCCTCATGATTACTTTCGGCTTTTAAACCCTGGCCAAAAATACTTCCAGGGGAGGTCCAGTTATCATTTCTGGGGTCAGGAGTGGCCTAGTGAATACCCTATATTTCTGGACCCCAGTTTTATCTTAAAGCTCCAGGGAATACCCTGGTTACTTGCCTACCATAAAGGGAAGAGGAAGCCATGACTTACTAATTAGGGCTCTTTGCTGCAACCTAGGAGCTTGTAAGATTCTTGTACTGTCTCCATTGTCCCATGAAGTCCTCCATTTACATCTAAGCCCCAAGAATATTCATCTCAAATTCTGCCCCCCTAATCATCCCCTGTTCCTTACTGGCTATCTATCTGTCTCAACCCTTTGCCACCTAACAGCTAATGTGTGGTGAGCATACTGGTGCAAAAATGGCAGCAGTCGCATCAACCAAGTGAATGTTACACATTGGTGGTGGCTCAAGTGGTTCTCCGCTGTCTATGTAATGTACTTTCATTAGGTTGGAAAATCACTATATAAATGTAAGTGCTTCTAGCTTCTGTTGTTGGTGGTCCCCTGATTGTATTGGTATCATCTACCCACATCTCTGCCACAAAGGAATAATAAAAGTAGCTTGTAGAATTCTCGTCCTGTTTCCTGTCACCCCATGTTCTATATTTCAAAAAAATATATATTACACAATATATTATATTACATCTGCAAAATTACCCTTGTAACTCATGTTAAATTTTCCTTAGTTTGGTATCATGAAATATGGTGTTGCCTGCAAGACCCTTTCTTATAGTCGACTGCTTTTCTGAGCAAATATTGAGGGTGTTGCATTTTTGTTATATGAAAGGAATGCTAATACAGATAATCCAAACATCAAACTAAAAAGACAACTGTGATCTATGATTGATTTAGTATGAAATTAAATGACTTAGTAACTTGAAGATAATAAGCAACTGACTAAAAAGTCAACTGGGGGTTATCATAAGAAGTGTGGATTTATTGTTAAAGGGTACTTGCTCACTGTGAGGCACTGAAAGGTCAGAATGGAATCCTTCTGGCGTCAGTGAGGGGCTATGAAGATTTCACTGCTTCCTTCCAGTCTGTCTGGTTTGTTACAAAGCAGTCATATTTCTCAAAGAAGCTGAAACTATTCATATTATTACTCAGAATATGTTCTCAGGAGTGATTAGTGCAGGAGCCGGTCCTGAAGGCTCTCAGTGGCTACAGGTTTTTGCCACCACAAATCTCACATTCATAATGGTGACTGTCTGCTTTCGCATTCAGGTTTCCTTTCAAAGTGTATTACAGTGCCTCATATTCATATTGTTTTCAAATATTTCAGATGCGATGCATTCATCCTTTCAATTAAAAGTAATTAATGTTTAATGACGAAAGACACAGCTAGAAAAAGCAATGGATTATGGATTTCACTTCTAGCTACTCATTATAAGATGGTCAATGCTTACTTCTAAAATGCTTCAAGTAATCCACCTTGCATTGGCAATTAATACAAAAAAAAGTTTCTACATTTTTGTGGTGTTATATTTCATTCTGTAAGTATACAGTAAGTTATATTTCATTCTATAAATGTAAGTAAAGAACTGTCTTTTTTAATCAAGATACTGGAGTAATGAGTAATTGTAATGAAAATTTTTAAGAGGTGGTCATCAGGATGGATCTTGATCATCACTTAATATGTTAGTATATGTAAGTTGAATGATCCCAAAATATGTTCATATACTGAATAAACAAAGAATCTTTTGTAAATCAATAGTGTATCTTTATACAGCAAAAATGCAGAAGAACAGCGATTTCAAGCTCAGTGCTTATCGCATAATTAGACTTGTTTTAACTTTTCCAAAAGTAAAATCTTGAAGTAAAGCTGATCACAAACATTCCTTTTTCCATCTGTACTGTTTAAGATAGCTAACAGGCACTCATCGCTATCAGCATAGCCAACACCTCTCAAAATACTCTGTTTCTTCCTTAAACGCAGCCCCTTGGAAGACGGAACATTTTAACAACTTAAAGGTCACTCACAGACAACATTACATGCCCTCTAACTCAGAATAACACTGGAGTAAGAAGAAAAACAATCCGGTTTAATTCCAGGTCTTTTATTTACATTTAAATAAATGCCAATAAGCCATAAAACATAAAAAACACTGTGGGGTAAAAGAGTTTAATATAAATTTACTTTTAACTTGAAAGCAAAAAGTAGGCTTGTAAATTTGTGTGCTATGTCAGTTGGAATGCTTTAGAGGAAGACAGCATGGCTTTTTCACTTTTATGAGTCCATGTAAAATATCATTCATATACAGGAGAGTAAATGAATGTTTTATCATTTTTAAACACCATAAAATGTGAACCAAAAATTCTGAATTGTTATTAGGCAGGAAAATGCAAAAACCATTAATTTCTGACTGGGTGCTGTGTGCTCGGCTGGGGGGGATGGAATTTGCTGACTTAGCACTTAGACAATAAACACGGCTAAGATAATTGGTAATTGTTTCAATGCCGTGCTAAAAATAAGGTCTGCATGATTTCTGACCAAATGTTTTACTTTTCATAGGCCTATTCATTCTGCTAAACATAAGACATGTGCATATTTATTTGTGGCCACACCATTCTGGGCAAATGTAAAACAGACGTCACTGTTAAAATGAAGGCAAGCTTCTATACATTCTTCAGTTTACTTTAAATACAAGGTTAAAGGATGATGTCATTTTTGTAAGTCATTTTTTTATATATTTTTAAAGAAAAAATAAAGAGAATAAAGTCTCCAACCCACTGGCGCCAACCCATTTCAGACATAATTGAGAAAACAAGTAGAGAAAAACTCTGTGTCACCCCACACACCCTGATTAGAGTAAAAAAAAATAGTTTGTAATAAGTGCAATTTGTTTTTCTAAAGATGATATAATGAATAGAAAGAAGAAACTAATATAAGCAGCTGGAAGTTCCAAACAAGTTAAGTTACCAAATCAGTTCCTCATAGGAATTTATTAATCTTGGTTTTTCCAGCGAGATGCCTGGAGGATGTTAGCAGCTAAAGAACTTACAGAGATTATTTTTTTTTAATTAATGCATAAAAAGGTGTATGATGGAAATCAAGAAGTAAAAAATCTGTATAGAACAAGCAATAAAAACACCCAAAACAAGCAAAAGAAGGGTGGAAATGGAAGATCACAAAGACTCAGCAGAAGAACAGGACTAAAACATGAAAATAAAACTTTCAGAGAACACAAATTACAAACTAGGCCAGGGGTTTAAACCCATTAAACATTGATTTAATGTAGTTGTAGAAACCTTATGGATAATTTTATACTGAATAAATTGCTGCTACGGTGGGCTGGCACCCTGCCCATGGTTTATTTCCTGCCTTGCACCCTGTGCTGGCTGGGATTGGCTTCAGCAGACCCCGTGACCCTGTAGTTAGGGTATAGCGGGTTGGATAATGGATGGATGGATGGATAAATTGCTGATTAGAATTTTTAGTGTAATTTTTGACTTCTTTAAAAATTGAATCCCAGCTTAAGGCTTGGGGTTGATTTTAATCCCACTTGCCTGAAACAGTGAGACGTTTCTTACCTGCAACACAGAGATGTGTGTACAGTTGTAGAAAAAAAATTGAGAAAAGGGTGAGAAAAAAGGGGACAATAGGTAGATGAACATTGTTACAAGTAATGACCTTAGCTGTAGATAAAAGAAAACTGTAAAGGAAGGTGATGAAGGTTTAGAGGAAAAATCGTGGAATGAAAGGAACACAAACTCCCCCAAAAAGACCAAGACTTTATGACCATCACCCTCCGAACCCCACCTCATCAATCCCCAGCCCCCTTGCTACATCCACCTACCCTCCCCTCCTTATTTACTATATCTTGCCTTGGATTCCTGTAAGTCTAATCATGTTCCTCTGATGATGATTCTTGGTAGGAATCAAAAGTATAGGAATAAAAAATATACTGTGTATATATATATGTTTTAAGATATTTGATTAATTTCCTCCTTTGTGGATTTCCAGCTACAAATATGCTGACCATATCACAGACCTTTTCTTCCATATATTGTCAAATAATAAGGCAGCAGACATAAAAAGGTTTGGAAATGGCCACCCTGTACACTTGAAAAAACGGTATGCAAAAAAGAATCCCGTCTTAAAAGGCAGGAGTCCAAAACAGAACTGAGCTAACAGGGTGAGTCTGGTCTATAAATATGGCAGAAA
Organism: Polypterus bichir lapradei; assembly: GCA_026402145.1. Classification (NCBI taxonomy): domain Eukaryota; kingdom Metazoa; phylum Chordata; class Cladistia; order Polypteriformes; family Polypteridae; genus Polypterus; species Polypterus bichir. The sequence continues at coordinate 12,553,611 of JANRMT010062825.1, forward strand.
ACAGGAAGAGGTGGGATTAGAAAGACTGGGACGGAAGTGATGTCTCCCCTAGAGGAGAAAGGATCAGATGACAACACCAACCCCTGGACTGACAGAAAAACACTATTTGAGCTCATAAACCATCATGTGCACGTGTGTGAAAATATACTGTATATATTTATTGCTCCCTTGGCTCAACAATTTCCTATTCCCAGGCTCAGTTTTATTTTGTCATCTGCTGGTGCTTTACACTGTCTAACTTTTGGTGAACAGGTAATGGAGCTCCAACCTCCAGCTTCAAAGTCAATGCCTTACTTAATAGGCAATCAGGTTTAAATTAAAGTAATATTTAGTTGCATTTTATAAAATTCATGTTATAAAGAGTTGTTTTCCTTTTATTTCATAGGACAACTGTCCAAGCCTGCCAAACTCTGGCCAAGAAGACTTTGATAATGATGGCCAGGGTGATGCTTGCGACAAAGATGACGACAACGATGGTATTGTGGATGAAAGGGTAACTTTAATTTTTATTGGTTTGCTTTTTCACATAACATTAATATATTGCAGCATTATATTAACGTTGTAAATACACCACATCAACATTAAAACAAAAAATAAAACCACAAGGCTCTTGTTGCTCCTTAATTGAAGGCATAGTATCTGTGAAATTATTAAGAGATGCTAAAGAGCTACAAGTTGAACATATGTTTTTTTCATTATAAAGTGAGAAAGGGAATTTGTTGCACTGCACTTTTATAATTTTATTTGGAAGATCCTCATTACTTAATGGAAGATTTAAAAAAAGAAAGAATTGCCATCTCTGCAGAGCCTCTAAACTTGCAATGTTCAAAGTGAAACTGGAATATAGAGTACCATACCCTACTCTCAGGGACAAACGTGTTTGATTCTATGTAGCCACAAAAAGAGCATTCATAGTCAGCTGGTACATTGCCATAGGTATGAAGAAGCCCCAATGATGTTTGTTGGCACACTTATGTTGACTATTTCATTGACTGAAATTACTTCATGTTAGTATGTCATGGGTGGATGTGCAGCATATAGTAAGTTTTTAATAATATAAGTTTTCTCCATATACTTTCCTACTTCCAGTGTATTGAGAGTGTATCCCATAAGTGAGTGTTCCTTCTTAAACAACTTCATATTAGGTGAATTATTTTTGTATGAACCATTGTGGTCTTTGCTAGGCCATTATCATTATAGAAAACTGTAACTAATATGGCTAAAAAAGCATTTTGTTAAATAAAAAAGTAACGAAACTAAAGATAGACTAAACTGAAATTTAAAGCTCTATACACTGAAACTAACTGAAATAAAATTATCATAGGTGGAAAGGAAGATCTGTTGTTTTTATTGTTTTGAATAAACAATTTCTGTTAGCCCACTATTAGCCAATGTCCCCTCTAAGGTGAAGGCATATGTGGGTCTGCAGAACTTAGTAGTGCAAAAATGAGTGACTTGGGCAATTCTCCAGCTAAAACTTTACAAACGAGGGATGGCAACACAGCCCTCCTCCTGGAAATCAGCTATTAAAACTTGGCATGGAAAGCCCATGGCAAATCATTTGAAAGCTGACATTAAAGTTACCTGATTAGTTTTGTTTTACACCCGCTCATCATGAATGTTATTTGTGCACAGTTAGCTAAAAATTACAAAATTATTTTTATTCTGACTTACTTTTAGAACTACCATAGGTCAAAGCAATCAACAACTTTCTAACTCATCTCTCTGTTTTTTTTAGGATAACTGCCCCCTGCTATACAATCCCCGTCAGTTTGACTATGACAAGGATGATGTTGGCGACCGTTGTGACAACTGTCCCTATGAACACAATCCTGCCCAGATTGATACTGACAACAATGGGGAAGGAGATGCCTGTGCTGTGGATATTGATGGTGATGGTAAGTAATGTCAGTGCCTAGAAAAGTAAACTCGTCACTCTTCTTTCTTTTTGCTATGTTAGATCTGAAGATGTGAAAGTAAATGTCTCACTGGACAGTAGGACAACGTTAGACAAGAAAAACACATAAATGAATGCAAAAATAAAAAGTCAAAAATATTAACTGTTTATCTTATAATAGGATGGATTTTAAACTGATAATAATAATTCTTTACATTTATATGCCACTTTACACACTACTCAAATTGCTTTACATAATGAGTGAGGAGCCACAACCACCATGTGACTCCAGCCAATTTTGCTCCAGTATGCTCACCACACATTAGCTGTTAGGTGGTGATGGGGTGAGAGATAATTAGCCAGTTAGAGACAAGGGTATGCTTAGGGGTTCAGAATGACCAGGCTGTGGTGGGCAATTTAGCCCGGACATCAGGATACACCCAACTCTTTATAAAGAAAGCCCAAAGATGTTTTATGACCACAGAGAGTCAGGACCTTGATTTTACATCTCATCCTAAAGACAACACCATTTTTTACAGCACAGTGTCACTGCACTGGTGAATTAGGATCCACAATCAGACAAACATCAGCAACCCAAGCTTTTCCTGGTTGGTCTCCCATCCAAGGACTGGCCGGGCCCAAACATGCTTAGCTTCAGGTGGATGACCTTTTCTTTCACTGCAGACTAAGCCATTAAATTGCACTAGAATGTTTTACATTAAATGCATGACCTGTGTTATGTTTTATGCAGCCCAGTCTCCAACATACTTAACATGTTCACTTAATAAATCAGTTAACTGCATTTCACATTTATACAGAAGCATTTTATTATTTTTTGCCTTTGTATATATCCCTTATACCCTCCTTTCACTTCAATGCCAACATTATAGGAATTAAATATGCATACTATTTTAAAGATTCACCTCCCATCCAAGGATTGCTAAAGTCACTACTATACTCGGAGTACTGGTAAAAGTACCTTCAGGAAATGCACTGATGAATAAGTATATTACCTCCTAATGTCTTACTAATATTTGTTTGTTCATATAACATAAAAACAGCTTTCATATACAAATCTATACTCCACTTCCACAGAGAACAGCAAAAGAAGATGCCTGAGGTTTAGAAAGCCAGTCAATGAATTGAATATGCAATAGCACAGCTATCAATATATTGTCTGCAATGTCTTCCCTATCTATCTATCTATCTATTATCCAACCCACTATATCCTAACTACAGGCTCACGGGGGTCTGCTGGAGTCAATCCCAGCCAACACAGGGCGCAAGGCAGGAAACAAACCCCAGGCAGGGTGCCAGCCCCACCGCAGGGTGCACACACACACACACACCCACACACCAAGCACAATTTAGAATCACCAGTGCACCTGACCTGCATGTCTTTGGACTGTGGGAGGAAACCCACGCAGACATGGGGAGAACATGCAAACTCCACGCAGGGAGGACCTGGAAAGTGAACGCAGGTCTTCTTACTGCGAGGCAGCAGCGCTACCACTGCGCCACCGTGCTGTCATCTATCTATCTATCTATCTATCTATCTATCTATCTATCTATCTATCTATCTATCTATCTATCCATTCTTTTGTTATGTAATGTAAGACCATTTCTGGATCATTTTTGCTCATCTATTGCAAAATGTTATAATTAGAAGAATATGCACAAAATTTTGTTCCCTGGGAAAAGTTAGAAATGCTTTAGTTGATGAGGAGCTTTGAATATCTAAGAATTGAATTGAATTTATAATCCATACATTCTGTGAGTTCTTTCAGATTAATGAAAATTATATCAGTACGAACCCACAGAGATGGCTGGTTGTCTTCATTCTTTTGGTTACACATACAGTATTCTAGCTATCTGTTCTGATTATATTACATTAACCATACCAATACTGCTGTATTTGTACTTTTTCCTTATCATGCTTTTTGGTTGAAATAAATTGTTTTATAATATATGGTGCAATAGCCATTGAACATATTTTGTGTAAATTCTATTTTTCTCACAAGCTATACAGTACATGATCCCTGTGACCCTGTGTTAGGATATAGTGGGTTGGATAATGACTGATGTACTGACTGACTGTACAGTACATCCCCTGTAAATTGTGTACTAATTAAATAAAGTAGGTGAGGTAGAGGAGAAGAATTCCGTCTAACTTGTGACAAATTTCAAGTAAAGTTAAAACTATAAAGTACATCACAAGAGTGGCCTATCCTAGGAAAAGGAAGAACTGTCATTACTGTTTTGAAGTATTAATCCACAAGTTTTTTCAATTGAAAAAATATTAGCAGAAATTTCCTTCATACACACCTAAAGTTAACACAAATTAAGTTATATGATGTTTAAATGACAGTTTCTCAAAAATAAGTGATTATTAGACTTGCTAACACAAATTTAGCATTCTTTTGAAGTTTTCTTACAAACTTGCACATTCTTTCATCTTTTGGTCTCCTACATCTGGATTAAGGTCACTTGCAGGGGTATAGATCTTCAGCACTTAAAACGTGACAACACTCTCCTTTTCCTTTTTTGCATGCAAGAATTCAAATAGACATTTGCCCCCAACATGTCTTACATCTTGCTATATACCATTTGAACAAACTCAATTAATGCTGCTGTTGTAGTTGAAGTTATTTAAATGGTGTATACCAAGAAAATAAACTTTGCATCTCCTGACTGATGAACAGTTTTCTGGTATAAACCTGCTTTACAGTCAGTTTACAGTATACTGCATTCATTAAAGTTGTTTGCTGTTTATGAAAAGTATAATCAGTTGCAAAATTTCAACTAAAATCTTGGATATTGCCTGTTGAATATAAAAGGCTGTAGGACGTTTTTATTGAAATGAAAGTCGGCAGGCGTTCAACTTGAACTGACTATGATTGATTTACTGAGGAACCCCTAAGAGTGGCTGGAAATAGTATATGCTGAATCAAACACCATTGAGGAGTAACTCTATGAAAATCTCAAAAATGGTTTATTTGCCTGATGTGGCCTTTCTCTTTCATATCTCTACAAAGATTATTGAATCTTGAATAAAACTGGTATAAATAACAGACATCCTAATCTTTCCTTGTAACGGTGGGTCAGTGTTTACATCAATGGCAGCTTAAACACTTGTTATTTTTTTGCTTACTCTTGAATCTCACCTGTGTAATATGAGAGATCAAACAATACACATGGACATGTTTTTAGTTTGCTCATTTAGAAATTAGATGAAGTATACTCTAAATGCAATGAGCAGTAAGCAGCTTCTATTGTTCCACTCCAAAGATATTCTCTATTTTCTGTTACAGAAATTCTGAATGAACACGATAACTGTCCTTATGTATACAATACTGACCAGAAGGACACAGATCTAGATGGAGTGGGAGATCAGTGTGACAACTGCCCACTGGTGCACAATCCTGAACAGGTACAGTAGTACAGTTTCATTATTTAAATAACAGAAGCAGTAGTACAGTGGCACAGTGGTTAATGCTACCCTCTTACTATTCTATGACCCCTGGTTTCAGTTCACAAGGTGGTTGCTGTCCATGTGGAGTCTACATGTTTAATTAATGTGCATATTGATATTCTCTGGTTTTGAACTACATTTTAAAGATATGCATGCCTGTGTGGGTCTGAAATTAATGAGCGTTGTTGTGTGCACTTTGGGTTGGACTAACAGCCCCCCTAGGGTTGGTTCCTATGTTGTGGTCAATGATACCAGAAAAGACTATCTGCCATTAACCCAACTCTGTAAGGGGTTAGAAAATGAATGGATGGAAGGATGGATATATATTTTGGTAAACCCAATGTCAAATAACCTTGAAAACACCTGATATTTTAATAAAATATTACAATATCAGGTGAAACTTAAACTATTTTTTGCTACATAATAAAGATATGCTTCAGCACAAATCTGTATTTGAAATTGATTTTTTAATACCTTGAGGATTGTCTAAAATTCCTGAAACTCATATCTGCTTCATTTGTAGCAAAAAAACAGTAAGAAAACAGAAAAAAGAATCTGAATTGATAGAAATTGTCCCCGCTCTCAGCAATACATTTATTTTTGTTTTTTCAAATGTCTGATGCAACATGATTAAGAGTGTAAAATGTAAACTGTGGGTTGATTTTTTTTCATGCTGTTTCGCCTTGTTTAGACACAAATTAATTAAATTCTACTCTAAATCTGAATCAGGCTTGTTACTAGTTAGTGCCCAATAACGAATATGTCTTACCCTGCTGGAAAAGCCATCGTTCTACTCCAGCTCTTGAAAAAACAGCTTAGCACTGCAGGAATGAAGGATAAAAGAAAAATGTTTTGCTTTGCTCACATTTATATGCTGTATTTATGAATCTAGTTCAATTTTAATCAAATATGCATATTAGAACTTGATTTATCTTTAGCTTAATAAGCTAAAGCACTCTTTTTTCTTTTCTTTGCTCAGAGGAAAGGTTCCTTTTGATTCCAGGAAAAGTAAAAAAAAAAAAAAAGTTGGCTTTTTCTGGCCAGCCATTTGCTTGGAAAAAAGAAATAAATCACAGGATGAATAAATAAATAAAACTTGCTAAGCTAAAGGGACATCAATACCATCATTCTTCTTCAATGCAGGCATGGTTCCCTCCTTAACTTTGTTAGACCATCCCAGTCTTAAATTCTTCAGCAATGGCTACTTTACTTCTTATGAGTGCAACTAGCAAGTTCTTTATTGTTATATTTATTGCCACAGATGACCGTGAGTTATTCATGTCTGATGGCCCATGTGGGGCAACACACTTCTTTTAGGGTGCCTTTTAACAAAAAAAGTATGAACAAGTTATATAATAAGATGGATCTACAAGGAATGGCAAACCTAACATGTTGGAAATTCTAGTAATTTTGTTTTGCAATGAATCAGCAGCATCTATTGGTTATAATACTGGAGATATATTCTTTTTGTATTCAGTATAAGCAATGCCAATTCCAGCACTTACCACTAATAATAACAAAAATGGTAATTCTTTACTTGTATATACAGTAGTGCTATTCTCACTACTCAAAGCACTTTACATAAAGACTGGGGGGGGCACGTCTGCCCCCACTAATGTGTAGCATCCGGCTGGATGATGCAACAGCAGCCATTTTACATCAGTACGCTTACCACACATTAGCTGTTAGGTGGTGAAGGGGTGAGAGAGAGAGAGCCAATTCAAGACAGGGGGTGATTAGGGGGACAGAATTACTTGGCAGTGGCAAGCAATTTAACCAGGACTTCAGGATATACCCTGCTCTTTACAGAGGATGCCCAGGGATCTTTAATGACCACAGAGAGTCAGTAAATTTGTTTAAGGTCTCATTTGAAGGACAGCATTATTTTTACAACTGAATGTCCCTATCACTGCACTGGGGCATTGGGATTCAGACCGTAGGGTAAGTGCCCCCTGCTGGCCTTACCAACACCTCATTCAGCAGCAGCCCAAGTTTTTCCTGGTTGGTCTCCCATTCAGGTACTGGCTGGGCCCAAACATGCATAGCTTCATGTGGATGACATGTCATGTGCATGTGGTACGACTGCTAGCTACTGGCAACTGCCTATGTAAACACTACAACCCAATAAAATAAAGTAGTAACATATATATTTTTTTAATTTTCTTTAAGTATTGTAGAAGAACTTGGAATGCTGAAGTGGTAATCAAGTATTTATTTTACAAAGCAAGGATTAATTGATTTGCCTTAGCTATAATATGTAGAGAACAGAATTAAGCACCACTGACTTAAACCAACTAAAAAAACAGTGTGTTTACATGCAAATGCATAATTGTGTAAAGGTGAATATCCTGATTAAGCCAGAAACCTGATTTCTCAATAATCTGTGCTTACATGAAAAAGTAATCTTCTAGAGTTCTCCTTTTGCAAAACGCTCTGACACCATTAATCTGTGCAAAAAAAGTGTTAAACATCACCGTGAATGAGAATACTTATGCATGGTGCCTGTGATAATTTTCTCGTGTTTTATAAATTTGTTTAGTCAAATAGACAATTTATTTGTTTCTGTTACTGGAATACATGCAGCAAAATCTTTTCTGCTTAGCTGTGCGATTGTGCCCTGTAAAGAACATGTGCTTCTTTCCTAACAACTAGTACTGGTGAAATAATAATGCAGGTATTTTCACTTCAATAAAATAAGTATTGCATTAGGTTACTCGTTGCTTTAAAAAGTAGTCGGACTACAAAACGCACATTACTTTTAACATGTCATCATACTGCTCTTCAGAGCATTGTATGTGCAGCTCATCAACACAAATTTAGCGATTTCTAAAATATTGATACAGATTAATTCAGCCAAAAGAAGGAATAAAGCAATTGCATAAACATTTGCCTCTTGAAATGTATTTTGTGGATGCTTCTACCCGTGGCTGTGGCTGCAGAAAGTGAGTGTGAAGCAAGTAATGTGCAAGCTTACAGGGTGCAACACACATACTGTACTCAGACTACAAAATCCTTAAAAGTCACCCAGTTAAGGGTTTACATGGCCACATAATCGAGTTATTCATGGAAAAATCTACCTTAGATAATCAGGCTTCTCAGCGTCCAATAAACTGCTTTCTCTATACGGAATAAGGGTTTATATGGTATTTTAAAATAAAGATTTCTGTGAATAATGCGGTTATTGACGCACATGTAAATGTGCTACATGTGAAAGAAGTGACAAAGGTCTTTTTACCTTATTCTAAGAATGACTGCTGATGACCTCAGTTATAAATTAATGTTTATCTTTTTAACGGGGGTCCTCAAAGAGAAGCAGTCTTACTCTTTACCAATAATACTGTACTTCTTTTTTGCCAACCTAATTGAGGCTGAAGTCTATATGTCTTTAACAATTACATTTCTATTTTGTATTCTATTTTGTATGCTTTACATAACAGAAACCTGAACATTACAAGACATAAGCAAACTTTCAGCTTTTTGCACATTTTTAAGATGGAATCTGAAGCTCATTTAAAAAGGAACCAAGGTGCCACAGTTATTCCATGTACTAGTTAAATCTGACATCAAGTCTAATAAATGTATATATTTTTATTTTCACACAGACAGACACAGATAATGATCTTGTGGGTGACCAATGCGACAATAATCAAGATATTGATGAAGATGGACATCAGAACAATTTGGACAACTGCCCATATATTCCAAATGCTAACCAAGCAGACCATGATAAGGATGGCAAAGGTGATGCCTGTGATTATGATGATGACAATGATGGAGTTCCTGACGATAGAGACAACTGTAGACTTGTGGCCAATCCCGACCAAGAAGATTCTGATGGTGAGATTTATATAAGACATTTTTAAAGCATTATTGTTAATTTCTTACATTAGATAGTTTGGTTTTAGTGAAATTGAGGCACATAGGGGCTTAGAATCAAATGTAGCAGGAAAACAACAACACAGTTAATATATTTGTCTAATTTGAAATACAAAAGCAGCAACCCTATAGTTGTCTATTTGTTAAATATTGCTATAACCTTTTGCATTTAGTGAATTAGTAAATTATATTGCCCATGTGAACATTCTGCATACTTCACCTTGCAGTTTCATAAGTCAAGATTAGTATCACTTCAGGGAATTGATTTTATCAGCAACTGTGTGAACAAAGTCAGAAAAGTTTACAAATCATCATGTTGTCCACATGTTAGATGTTCTGACTAGTGCTGATCAATGAAATTCCCAAAAGCATTTTTTTTGCAGCAGATGTACTGGTTTTGCTGGTGAGCTTGCTTGCCCAACATTTTTCTGGAAATTCACAAACCTGCTGGCTAAGATAAAGTTTGTTCCCCTAGTTCCCCATGATGCTTCGCCAGCACGATATCCCAGAACTGTAGCAGCCATTGTTGGAATGGACATCCCCTTAAGTTTATGATGCTGTCTGCAATAATGGTATAAAAAGTAGTGGAAAACTTGCAAATACATTTAAAGACAAAATGCACATGCTGATGGAATCTGAAAATGTGTTGGTATTTTCCAGTTTAAAAAGTAATGTCTTTTTGTATGGACTCGTTTGTGACCTGTCCATAATACATGATCCTACCCCTTTAATAACATTACCCAATGTGCAAACAGAAAGGAGTGAAGAATCTGGTGTTGCACTTATTTGGTATAAGCGACAGTGAGCAAGCAAAAATATCAGAGGAAATTAAAAGACAAACTGGACTATTGTGTTCAAGAGTGAACAGTGAATTCATGTCTTCTGCTCCTGTTGGAACTGTCTGTGAGAAATTTTACTGTTCTGATATTTTATTCTATTAGTTTTATCTCAGGGAGACACAGTAGTGCAGTTTTTAGCAGTACTGTCTCACAGCTCCCGTCACATTTTTGGCCACAAACAATCAGCCTGTTATAGTTATTTTCCTTAGCCCTCAGGGAGACTTAAAAGACCATTGCACCATTATAACCTACTTGAAACGAGTTCAGTTTCTTCTTCCCTATTGACTTCCTGAACATTTCCGTGATTTTGCCCAACTTGAGGCAAAGTGAATTCAGTGAGTATTGATCATTACTAGTGCTGACAATGAGTGAGTGAATCACACATACAAGACTTGAGTGAAGATGCATACAAGTCAACAAGTTTTGATCACTTTGCAGAAGTTAGAAATTTAGAAGGTATTGATTAATTGGGCAAATTCTGAAGTAACAAACATTTTTTCTCCAGTTAAAGGAGAGAATTGTTAAGCTATATCAGCACTAGATACAGATTCATTGCATGGCTACTGCTTTTTAAGGCAGTTAAGGAAATATCTTTGGACCCTTGCTTCTTCAAATTTTGCTTTTTCAGTTGTTTATCTCTTGAATGTATCATGGAATTCTAGAGCAAAAATGAACATAATGAACACAGTATACATCCTCAAAATTTGATTATTTCGTAGGTACTGTACAAAATTGTGATGTTTGTCATACAAACCTTTGTTTAACTTTTTAGGATTTCCATCCCTTACCTGGAACTTTACAGGTACACCCCATTGACCCAAAAGATTACTACACTGTTCTGACAGGTGTTAACAAGAAAACTAAAGACAACTTGGAGAATAGTTAACGTGTAAATTCTATAAATTCTTTGTGTGAAGGAGGCTACTGTAAAAGTCATCTGCTTTATATACATTCTTTAAATGAAATGGATTAAAATTAGGGAATTTACTTCATTTTGTTAATAAAAATTGGGAGTGGTCTTCCCTAGACTTTCTCGTATACTCAAATACGGGGATGGATATTTGAGGAGTAAACCGCAAGACATTTTTATGTTATGTATATTAAAGAACCAACAACAACACATCAAATCAAATTAATAATATATTGAACAATTATTATAAAAGTAAAGTTAAATAAACCGGACTCTGCAGCTGCATGAATAAAAGGTAAAGTGCCACTTCCAGTTAACAGAAATAGCCCAAAAGTTGACAGAAATCTCCGTTTTGTACCTAATACTTGCATGCAAAATTTGGTTGACCTAAGTGAAAGTGTGCTGAAGTTATCGTGTTTACACACACACACACACACACACACACACACACACGCACACACACGCACACACACAGACATAATTCCAGAAATTGTATTTTCAGACTCAGGGACGTCTAAAGTGTCAAGATTCTTCAAAATCTTGAAATGGAATTTTTGTAGGATTCCAGTACTTTCACTATACTTCATATACGAGAAAGTCAGGAAGGTCTAAAATGTCGAGATTCATCAAAATCTCAACATTGAATCTTTGGACAATTACAATCCTTTCCCTATACTTCTTATATTAGAAAGTAAAAATCAACAAGGTTAATTTTGTTATTTTAAAAAACTTGGCCATAAGGTACTGTGTAGCAGATTTTCCATTTAAACTGATGTCCTTACCTCAGACAATTTCCCGCCTCTAACTAAAATCTTACCTTCATTAAGCTTGTGATCACCCTGATGACACTACTCACCCTACTTGTAAAGATTTGTATCTTTTTCATTCTAAAGCAGGCATTTTAGACTTACGCACTTTGCTGTTTCCAGCTTCATTTGACTTGTGGTCATCCTAATGACACTACATACCTAATAACTGCTTTGCTCTTTTGTGCGAAATGGCAAATATTTTTGAGCTCCTTGTTTAATATCTGTGAAACAGTCCTTTGAGATGTTCATAGAAAGCTGTTAATATGAAGCATTAACTCTTTGGACCTTGTTAAGACTTCAATATCTGCTGACAGTTAACTCATTGTGATAAAATATAGTAAATGAAGGGAGGAACACTTAATTAAAAGATTGTGATATGGAATGCATAAATTGTTTAAGGTATTCCTACATATTAAATGTTGTAAACTAAATCATAAATTTCTACTCTCAAAAAAGCAAAATGTTGTTTATCTCTGATTGAAGAGATTACGGAAAACAGTCCAACTGCACAGAGATCAGTTAATGGAAGAAATTGTCCTACATGAAACCTGCAAGCAACCACAGGTCCAGCTTGGGAGTTTCCTTTAAAGGAGCTTTAGTAGGAAAGTGCAATGCCATAACAGGAGAGATGACTTTGAAGACAAATACTTGTCGGGACTGTGTGCCCAAAACTAGTCAGGGGTTATATTTACATGAAAGCCATTCCTATACACACTTAAGAAACTTTTCCTGTTTCCCTGTGACCCTATAACCTTGAGGTCCCAGTTTATTTGTAACAAGCATGACATTACTAGCATTCCTCAGTCCTATGGTAGCAGGGTGTAGTGTTTCACTTTAAAGACATGGACTCATTTATTAGTGCTTTTTAAGATGTCTCTGACAAAATGTACCTAGCTACAGCTTTTGATGGATTTAAATGTTTTAGAAAGTCCTTGTAAGATGCAGATATTTATTACAGAGGAATGGGTGGACAAAGTGAAAAATCAGCAACAGTATCCCTTTTTGACACTTGGGCTCATAAAAATATTCACCAGGACTTGTGTCAGTAAATTAGGCAGCTTTTTGTATCTGTTGCATGCACAAAAGAGATATATATCAATGAGCTTTAACTGCTAATCTCCAAATTCCCTAAAAAACACAATCAAAGTAAAATCTGTCTTATAGGTAGTGGATTAATTATTCAGACCTAGACCTCCTCACTTTTGACATATTCTGCTATGTTGCAGCGTTGTCCTGAAATCATTTAAATTCAGTATTTCCCCACATTAAACAATAGTCAGTACCCCAGAATGACTACATTAAAACAAGATTTTAGAAACTGTTGCAAGTTTATTACTACGGTGGGCTGGCGCCCTGCTCGGGGTTCGTTTCCTGCCTTGTGCCCTGTGTTGGCTGGGATTGGCTCCAGCAGACCCCTGTGACCCTGCAGTTAGGATATAGCGGGTTGGATAGTGGATGGATGGATGCAAGTTTATTAACAAAAATCAAGCTGAAATATCATATCGACACCAATATAAAAACCCTTTACTTGGAATTAAGCTGAAGCAAATTTGGCAGAGATTATAGCCTGGGGTCTTCTTGGTATAACGTGACAAGCACTGCACAACTGGATTTGGGGATTTTCTGAAACTCTTCTCTTCAGATCCTCTCAAGCTCTGCCAGGTTGGATGGAGAGTTACAGTGGACAGTTAGGTTCAGGTCTCACTAGAGATGTTCCTTTGGATTCCAGGCTGGGCTGACTGGGCAACTCAAGGATGTTCCCTCAGTTGACCCTAAGCCAGTTCTGTGTAGTCTTTACCTTTTGCATAGGGTCATTGTCCTATTGAAAGGTGAACCTTTGGCCCAGTTTGAGGTGTAGAGCACTCTGGAGTAGGTTCCCATTAAGAATATCTCTGTACTCTTCCAACAACACCACAGCATGATGCTGCTACCAGCATGCTTCACTGTTGGAATGGTATTACACAGGTGATGAGCATGGCTGGTTTCCTCCAGACACAACACTAATCTTGCTTTCATCAGAACAGAGACTCTTGTTTCTCACAGTCTAAGAGTCCTTTAGGCGCCTTTTTGCAAACTCCAGACTTGCTTTCATGTTTCTTTTACAAAGGAGAGGTTTCTGTCTGACTACTCTGTCAAAAAGTCCAAATCAGTGGAGTATTACAGCGAATGTTGTCCTTCTGGAAGTTTCTCCTATCTGAACACAGGTTTTATGGGCCTCAATCAGAGTGACCATCAGTTACTTGGTGACCTTTCTTGGCCCTTATACCATGATTGCTCAGTTTGCCCAGGTCGGCAGCCCTAGGAAGAGTTGTAGTTGTTCCAAACTTCTTCCATTTAAGAATTATGGAGGTCATTCAATTTCTGGGCCTCAACACAATTCTGTCTCTAAAATCTGCAGACAATTCTTTTCACCTCATGGCTTGTTTTATTTCTCTGAATGTCAACTCTGCACCCGTCTATAGACAGATGTGAGTCTTTCCTAATCATGTGATTCAATTTAACTGACCACGGGTGGACTCCAAACAATATTTACAAACATCTCAATGATGAACAATAGAATAGGATGTACCTGAGCCAAATTTCAAGTGAAATAGCAAAGGGTCTGAATACTTGTGTCTGTCTAATACTTCTAGATACCTTTTTTATTTTTAATAAATTTGCAAAAGAAAATGAAAATGATGTATTCTTTTCACATTTTTCAATCCGGGGTACCGAGTCTTGCTTGATGAAAAAAAAAAATTAATGATTTTCACTCAAGACTTGAAGGATTCTGAGGACTTTCTGAATGCACTGCACCTTAAAACACTAGTCACGTTTTACCATAACTGCAATATTCCTCATCAAATGTTCATTAATGCAATTACATATCAGAAATTGATTTCTAGTTTGCTTCCTTTCCCTGTGATTACCTTGGAATTTCGTTTCTTTGCACATCCCAAGTTTCTCTCTTCAAGGACTAATCTACAGTTGCAAAAATCTCCTTATAGAAGCGTATGTGGGTATGTGTGAATGAGTGTGTCCTGCGACAACTGACTTTCTGGGTGGCTTTCTGCCTTGAGACCAACACTTTCAGGATAAGTTTCACTTTCCCACAACCCCATGTTGGATAAATCAGTAGCAGAAAAAAAGGATAGATGGAGGGACATTTAAGATAAACTAAAAGGTTATTTTATAATGCCTATGTAAATTAAAAATCAAAATATGAGGTTTTAGCTGTTTAATTTTTTCCAGTCTCTCAGTTCCTTTGGCTCAACTTGGTTTTATGCTCCTAGTGCCAAAAGTCTGACTCAGCTTGGGTTGGATCAGCTATAAAATATTTGTATTACCCACTTTTAATGGCAAATGGCAAAACATGCAGAAGATCTACATTAAGCAAGGGTTAAAAGAAATGGCTTCAAAACAAAAGCTGAAGATGGCATAACCTCAGAATTATACTCATATGAATGTGCTACTCAAAACTATGTTAGTATGCCATAAAGCAGTAGAAGATATTCTGCTACTTGATTTGACAACTGGTTAATAGTATTATATTTGCACATTTGATAAAGTTATATCTGCTTGGCCTAAAGATATATTTAAACATATTGACTATGGCATGGCCTCTTTCTCACTAGATCAGTGCTTTTCGAGCTGCACGTTTGATTTTATTTCATTTAAAAGGATAAAATGTATTTTGTAACCCACAATTATGTCAAAGATTCACATGACCAATATACTGTAGAAGTACAACAATTGTGTTCCAAAAAGAGATAAAAACATAAATAAAATGTACTTCAAACCTAAAAGAAACACGCAGCCTTGTTCCCTTACCTATATCAGAGAGCTGCAGTATATGGCAAGAAAGGCCTTATGTGATTCATTACTGTATATACATTAAAACAACATATTGGTATTACTAATATGAATGGAAATTATTATTCAATTGTATGCCCAAAATGGCTCCACGTATTCCAGTCAGGATAACATTAGATTTTTATTGCACAATATACCTCTCTCATTCTCTTGTGTATATATTATAAAATGTAACACTCCTATTGTCACATTCCATGCCTGTAATATTGCTACTACAGTTACAAGCCATATTAAAAATGTTGGACGCACAAAGTCAACAAGTGGGTGGCTTATCCACATCACAACACAGCAAAAGCACTTGCTTTCCCTACACTTTTCCCAGACACCAGTTTTTCAGAGTGATACCGTCGGGGAACCATTTTTGGTTCCCAAAAGACCCATCCATATGAAGATTCCAGAAAGAACCTTTATTTATTTAGATCCATAACAGGCCCTCTAGAATAAATTGCCAAGAATAGATGGTAATAGACTTGTGAAATACCAATGGGTCCTAATTTTAAAAAGATTCTTGCTGTATTCAATACCACAGGCTAAGTCCAGGGGTTTTTAATCTGTTGGTGTCCTGCTAGGTATCCTATCAAACATTAAAGATTTTAGTTTTTTTTCTCCATATTAGGAAGTTTTTCAAAGTACAAAGTACCAACTTCATATGCAAAGAACTCGTCATAAAATGAAATGGTGCTTGGTCAAGCAATGGCT
This sequence comes from Polypterus bichir lapradei, assembly GCA_026402145.1. NCBI lineage: Eukaryota > Metazoa > Chordata > Cladistia > Polypteriformes > Polypteridae > Polypterus > Polypterus bichir. The sequence continues at coordinate 12,569,965 of JANRMT010062825.1, forward strand.
CTATGAGGAACCAGACAACCCAGTAAAGAACCATAAAGTACCATTAAAGAACTATTATTTTTAACAGGGTACTTCAGACTCAATAGCCCTATGGAAAGGGGGTACCTTTGAATTCTAAACTTTAACCACTTCCAAGGCCTTGTTTTGGAATCATTTCCAAGGTCAGGGCTGAATCTTATAGGTCTTAGAGGCACTAAACCACAGTACTCTTTGGTAGCAATGTTTTCCCTGGAGTTTTCTCTTCCTAATTGGATTTTTGCATATAAGGATTCTATTTATTATGCAGTTTTTTTGTTTTGACACTTCGAGATTTGTGTATTTTATTTTATTTACTGGTGCTCTCCACCATTTACTTCTAGGTTTCCTTGGTAAGAATCTGGCTGTGTGTGACCCATGCTGTCACTGAGACGATAGGATAAAAAGCCCCCTAAAAAGTGATATTTTTATCTGAGATTGTGGCTAACAACCCTTGCATGTGTTTTTGATAAGTTTTTCTTTGTAGTTTAGTAGTGAATTTTGGCTCACCTTTCGACTTTGATTTATGATGTTTTTGTGTTACGGATTTGGTGGTCATATTTGTGATGCCCCCTTTGCTTGCCTCCTGACCATGTTTCTTGTCCTGATCCTTTTCCTCATCTTGTATTATATGCTGTACTTAGCACACTATAGTTGCTGTTGCTCCATTCAGATGTATAACAGATGCATACCCATGTATTCTAGCTACCAGGGTCAGCTTCTGTCCTGGACCATTCTAGTACCATCTCTGATTCAGGTGACCCCCTTCATGGTAGTTATCTAAATAGTATAATTGATTCCATTAGTATAATTAAAAACCTGTTAGGTTTTGACTTGTTTCTAGCTACAGAGTAATGTACAATGGACTAAACCAGGAACCTTGTGGTTTACAGTGTAGCTCTTTATCCCGTTGGTCTCACTGACTACTTGAGTAGCAGATGCAATCAGAACCATGTCAAACAGATAAACGTACTCCTTTTAATGGGCTGCAGTATTCTGTTATTTCCATAAAAACATTAACAGCATATTGTCTTTTCTAGGTGATGGACGAGGTGATGCATGCAAGGACGACTTTGACAATGACAGTATTCCTGACATCTTTGATGTTTGCCCTGAGAATGATGCTATTAGTGTGACAGACTTCAGGAAATTTCAGATGGTCCACCTTGATCCAAAAGGTACCACTCAGATTGATCCAAACTGGGTGGTCCGTCACCAAGGCAAAGAGCTTGTTCAGACTGCAAACTCTGATCCTGGCATTGCTGTTGGTAAGTGCTTGAAGTGCTTCTGTGGGATACATTTCCTTTAGCTTAATAAAGCTGAACATCCTTAATTTTAATTCATATGCTGGCATTTCTGTTTTAATTGTGATGGTAGGGAGGTTTGAAGCACATTTTATTGCCTCTCTCATCGTGAACTCCACATTTTGATTGGATTAGCTACAGCAGTTTATGAAAATTAGTGCATGAATATATACTGTCTTCATTTACCATTTATTAAATGAAAATGTATTTCAAATAATGCTCAAAGAAACTGCCAAAAATGGCTTTTAAATCCTTGTTATTTTCTGCTCTAGGTTTTGACGAATTCAACGCTGTAGACTTTAGTGGCACCTTCTATGTGAATACAGATCGTGATGACGACTATGCAGGATTTGTGTTTGGCTACCAGTCAAGTGGTCGCTTTTATGTGGTTATGTGGAAGCAGATTACCCAGACCTACTGGGAGGATAAACCCTCTCGGGCATATGGTTATTCTGGGGTCTCCCTTAAAGTGGTCAACTCAACCACAGGCTCTGGAGAACACTTGAGAAATGCCCTGTGGCACACAGGAAACACCCCAGGCCAGGTAGACATAATCATTTTTTGACTGATAATGAACAACTTGAAACACTGATCTTAAATATTTGTTTACTAAAACAGACAGTCACATTGGCACATTTACTAAATAATTAACTGGAATGCACATATGGGTTGTGTAAAGTCTTCCCGCAAAAAAACAAAAAGAAAAATTATGGCTTAGCATGCTTTTGTGGCCTTGTTGTTATTTAGAACAGAAAACTGTAACCATTGTGAATTTTTCTTTTGTTATATGTTGTTTATGAGGATATGAATGTTCATTATTGTATATGTAAATTTGACACAAAAAAACAAAACCACAGTCTCCTTAACCCAAACATCATTTATACCCTCAGACTGTTTATAGAATCCCTTTTTAATATTATTTTGTACACCATAATAAATTTAAATTAGTAGTATTTACAGAATACACTTATTGTAACAGGAAGTCTGTCCTGGTAACATCTGAGGCAGTGACCATCATGGATGAGACTTAGTCAGGGGTACAGCATGCACAGTCAGTCACCCACTCATCCACAATCTTACACAATACCAGTTCAGTCACCAATCAAAGTGTAAAAGTGGAAAGTGGCAAATAATTTATAGCGAATGTACAAACTTTAGCTGGCATTGAAATCCTGACCTCTGGATGTGTGAGACTTTAGCTTTTAGTTCATAACAGGAAAACCTTAATTCATATGATGCTCTTTGTGTAAGTTTGTGTTGGGTGTTTTCTCACTACTTACCTTCATCATTATGATAGTAAAATGGGAATCTCATACTAGACTAATGAAACCATACCCAAAAATACCTTTCCTTAAAGAGTCATGTCTGACAAAAAAAGTAGTTATAAGATCCTAAGGCCAATGTGAAAAGCAGAAGTGTCAACACTCAAAAAAATAATGGTGTCATTCATTAATTTTTTTTGCAACACTAGGTCTATAGATACCACAACAGATCCCACCAGTATTGGGCACAAGGCAGGAATCAATGCTAGATAAAGCGCCAGTCCATCACAGAGAACACTCACACATTTACCGGCACTTATTCATGCCAGGCTTGTTTAAATTTACCAGTTAAATAAATCTCATCTGGGCTGAGGGTACGAACTAAAGTACCTGAAAAATGTGAGACTGGGACCTGAACCAAGTATTCTGGAGCTGTAAAGCAGCACTGATAAACAGGTACACAACAGAATGTATAAGACAGTTCCAATCTGGAAATCATTTAATAAGTAGAAATGTACTTAAGTTGAAACTGACCCCTCATTTCATCCATTAATGGCACCCCAGAGGCTATGTATACATGTATATAGTACTCTATATTATATTATTATGCCATTGAGCATGTTTAAGATGTCAGTTTTTGAAAAACTGAACAAATATTTAAACCAGACAAATTGAATTTACATCAACAGTTTATTATTCCTAATGTATTTGCTAGGCAAATGTAAACAGCATTATATTTTTCAGGGACAAAGGACTTATTTTCTAGATGAGGATTAGAAAGACTTTGCAAAAAACAACACAGGGAGTGAAAATTCTTTACTAACTGATCAGAAGTGAGTACAAAGCAACATTTAAGGCTGAGGGGATTACATGGAGTGAGCATTGCAAAGCTCCTGGAAAGAGTAATGAAACTATTTCAAATGTCACAATTTTTTACTATTGACCCTTTAGAATAATTTACAAAAGCTCAACATTAAATAAGTTGCTTATTATATAACCCGAACTATGTCCAACCTTTGTCACAATGCCTCCCAAGAAATAAGTAATACACTAGAAATGACATAGCATAACACAGGTTGGCACATATCTTGGCAACACCGGGCACAAGTCATAAACCCACCCTTGATGGACGTCGTTGTGTTACAACTGCCTACTCACAAGCACACCCACACTTTTTCAAATATAGAAAATTGAATATATAACTTCTTTGGATGTAGCAGGAAATACCAAGTACCCAAAGTAATACGCAGAAAAGGGGAGAATGAGCAAACTTCAGCCAGACAGCCTTCAACCAAGTGGGGGATTCAAATCCAGGATGCTGCATTACACCCAGACATGAACTCCAGGTGCTTTTTTATTGTTTTATATACAGTACTAGCCGTTCCCCGCGGCTCCGCCTGCGTAGTAGTGAAAAGGACAAACTTTAAAAATCATTAAACAAAAAGGTATTGTTAGCTAAGCGGAGGCAATCTATGCTCCAAATCGCAGAAGTAGACCAACTGCCCACTCCTGACATTACGCTTCCCCCTCCCCTCGGTCCACTGCATCTCTCTCGGATTTGCGCAAATAAATTGGTACCACAAGCAAACTATGATACTTAGTGTGATGAGAGAGGTCGCAAAATCAACAGGAATGTTAAAGCAAATTATAGAATAAAACCCAATCTAAATCTGTTAAGTAGTTCTCTCGTGAAAAGCGGAAAGAGAGACAGACTTTGAATTATATATATTGTAAAAGGCGCTATATAATGCCCGACTATATACATATATACAGAGATATAGGTGAGTATACACATTGTATGTGTGTATGTTTGTGTATAGTGATAATGAAGGACATACAGGGGCCAACCTGATTATTCACATATAAATAGAAAATAAAGAGTACACCAAAATGACTCAGCCACTGCCACTAACAATAAAGGCTCTATTCCAATGAGGAGTGATTTTCTAACTCCGCGCCTTTCTGTCTGTCATATCTTGCTCAAAAAAGACACAAAGTTCAGTTGGGCTGTCATTTAAATACCCACGATCTCAGAAGGGGAGGGGATTTTGAAATCTAAGGGTGCATGGTCAGACTTCCTTTGGATGTAGTCCTTCTGAGCTGTGGACGGAAAGTTAAGGTTGTTAGCGTCAGCACCTCCTCTCATCCCAGAGTGGTAGTGCTTACATTGTCAGAGCCTTGATGGTGCTCCCTATGTTCACGTGTGTGATAGGTATATAAATAATATGTATACATATTTTATAGGACATGCTGTACAAAGTCACAATTCAACGAAAAATACCTAAGGAATTTTTACTGGGCCAAAGGTAGACAGCTGATAGAGTTTACATCCATGTGTAATTATAAAAGGGATGGAATGGAAATAATGCTCTGGAATTAATTCCACAGACAAACATAATCATTTTGAATTGAAATAACATACAAAATGATAGCTATTGGTTATGGCAGTGATTATATGAGGTCACCTGGCAAAAATGTCTGATTAAAACAGTGATGTTATAAAAACAGGCATGGTGTAGATTAAGTAGGAGGACAAGTGGAGGAGTACGGTTTTCTCCAACATTCAAAGATGCACTTGTCAGGTTAATGGACAGTTCTGAATTACCCAAATATCAGATAGTTATGGCGTTTGTATGCACATTCCCTGTGATGATTGCAAGGATCATCTTTAAATCCCAGGTGCCTAGGTTCAGAGTTAGCTATATACGTAACATTCAGCTTTATTCATCTAATGTATTCATCCTTTTCAGTTCAAATTGAGTACCTTACTGTTCAGTTAATTCATCATTGTTTGTTCTACAACTGCTGTGGATTTATAGAGAAAGGCTTTCATCAGTTGCAGGCAAAGCACTTGACTTTTTAGCATGATGAGATGCCTGGAATAGTGAAGCATTGCACACTCTGTTGTCATTTTCTTTTAGTTGTACTTCTTATAAATAGGGTTTTCTTAATACATTCATTCATTTTCTCAACCTACATAGCCCAATTACAGTATATGTTCTTGAAAAGCTTGAGCCAGTACTGGTGACATTGGATACTGAAGATGCCCCTTTCATTCTGTGTCAAAATTGTTTAAAACAAAATTGATTAACAGTGAGCATAAAACCATAGGAGACAGAAAATGATTTAACTTGCTGTGAAAGTGAGTATGTTAAATTCATTATTGAGAAAGGAAAGATTAACACGTTAAAATAATACAAAGCAGAAGAAGGCCATTCACAATGACTTACAGTTCTGTTTTGATTTTTGCTGTCATTCGTTCCAATACATTAACTAAAGATGAATTTCTGCAAAAAGAGTCTGTCCAAAATGCATCATGGTGGGAAGAACCCTCTGGGATTTGAAGACTGATAGCTAAAACTTTAATTTATGGGAATTAAAGTAAGCAGTTATCTTTATTAGGTGTTCCTAAATGATTAAAAACTATCATTTTTAAATTGTTTCAATTGTATATTATTTATTCTGTTTTATAAATTGTGCAGTATAAATAAGAAACTCTAAATTTAAATATTGATTTAACACTCTAATCAGCCTCAGAGTATGTTCTGCTCACTAACTTTTTTAGAACATTAGAACAATCTAGATGAGAACACGCCATTCAAACCAACAACTTCCCATCCACTTAATTCTTCTAAAAAAACATCAAGTCGAGTTTTGAAAGTCTTACTGTCTACCACACTACTTGGTCGCTTATTCCAAGTGTCTATGGTTCTCAGTGTAAAGAAAAACTTCCTAATATTTGTGCGAAATTTACCCTTAACAAGTTTCCAACTGTGTCCCCGTGTTCTTGATGAACTCATTTTAAAATAACAGTCTCGATCCACTGTACTAATTCCCTTCATAATTTTAAACACTTCAATTATGTCACCTCCTAATCTTAATTGTTTAGAAAGGGTGATAACACAGTTCTGAGCCAAAGGCACTGACTCGAAGTAGCTGGTGTCTCACAGGTGCCATTCTTCATGAAATTCTTGAATCTTCTTTATGAAAAGATGAATAGTCTGTAGCACTCTTTAGCCATGTTAACATTTAGAAGCAACATCTTGAATTGTGGACTTTTCTCTGAAACTCAAGGGAAAATTACTTTGTTTAAATTATTCTATTTATATTTGCTTTCAGGTTCATACTCTATGGCATGACCCTAAAAATATTGGTTGGAAGGACTACACAGCCTACAGGTGGCATCTGATCCACAGACCCAAGACTGGATTTATTAGGTAAAATAAAAATGATGACTGTGCATGTAGTGTCTGTGTGTAGGGTTAAAATCTCTACTTGGGGCCTTCCCTAGCTTTATGCTATAAATCATCTTGTGTTCTCACCTATATTACCCTCACAAAGTTTGTGGTAAATCTTGGGGAGTACATTTATGTTTAAAGGATGGCATGGAGACACAGTGGATAAATGTGCTACCTACCATGTCACTGTTCACATACTGTCCTGTATCTGCATTGGTTTTCTTCTGCATCCTCTGGTTTTCCTCCCACATTTCCAAGGACATGCTGGATGCAAATTGGCCTGAGATTTGTGTATGCATAAGTGGATCCTATGACAGACTAGCACCCTGTTCAGCACTATTCTTTACTGTGCCCAATATTGTAACGACCTGAGGTGTGTAAGAGACGGAGGAATGGATTTAGCCTCTTTACAGCAATTGCTGATGAGTGGCCCTTAAAAGAACTGGTTGGTTTCTTCAGTGTGCCTACTGTGCAATGGCGCCATGTTGCTTTATCCCTGTGTATACTTATACATACCACCCAGCTCCACCTCACTCCACTCATGCGGGGTCAGAGCCAACACTATACCCCCGGAGCTCTGTGAGCCGACCCAAGCCTAGTGTCCAAATCCAAAGCTCACAATGGCCACAAATCTGGAATAATAGACTTTAGCAGCTGTGAAACGCATCTAAAGTGCTCTGAAGGTGCTATATCTGCACTCTTTTCTATCTGCAGCTCATGAGGCCCCTTTATACCCAACTTCTCCAGGTATTACTGTCTCCTTGGGCAGTCAATGGCCACCTAAGGAGCATTCCCTTCACAGGTCCAGATCCTGAGGTCACTACAATATGTTTTGTGTACTGTAACATGTTTAGGTGTTATACCTGGCATGAAGACTAGCAGTACTGCATCAAATTGATTCATGATTTCTAGGCTGACTAGAATTTCTAAATTGTCCCATCTACACACTTATGACCCTGTATTTAGCAGATTCATAAAACTAATGAATGTAAGTGCCCTATTCATGACATAATCTTCTTCCCACAAGACCAAGTCGTAAGTCATGGAGAAGGGAAAGATTTGAAAAAAGATGGATGATGAGCTTTATGATTCTCTGACTTTTTAAAAGAAGTAATGTCAAAGTCCCTGGGGAAGATGCAGAGTCATCATTTTGACAGCTATAAGACTCTACATACTCTAGGAACCTTTAATTCTTCTCTAAGGTGTCACAAAGTGGGAATATTCATTGACATTATTTACAGACAGTTGTAGAGAGATAGAGACTGAATGAACTCCACAATCTGAGCCTCCACATCTCTCCGGCCAGAAAGCCTTCAGACTTCTTAAGTCCACAGCTGTCACAGTTGCTACGCGTGAAGTGATGAGATTAGTAGCTGCAGGTTCCTAATTAGAAGAAAGTCCCTGTTGATAATGAAACCTGGCATTAAACCATATTGCTTGTCAGTGCTTTTAGACATTCAAGACAAACTTTACTTTGTAGTTTCCTTTTCAGAGAACATTACCCATATGTCTTGTGGACCAGGGCATATTAGCACTTTATGATCCTCCCCTTTTCTCTCTCATTTATTTCTAAACATTCTATTAACACAGATTCTACATGATCCACGTTTACTATTGTAAACTGAACCAAGTTAAATAAGAGCTAGTGGCTTCTTTGTTAACTGCATTTGTATTAACTATGGCTGGTTAAGAAATCAGGAAACAATTAAAACCTAAATGAAACTGCTTAAAATTAAATAGGTAATTAGAAGTTCTGAATTGTAACCAGTGAGGTAAGTAAAATTAAGCCCAAAAACATACCAATGTAGCAACAAATAAATGGGTTCTGATTAAGAAAATAGTTGAAGTGAAAACCTGCAGTCAGTGTGGCCCTCCAGGATCGTGAGTGAGGTTCTTTCAAAATAATTAAAATGTGCCTTTCATTTATCAATGAAAGCACAAACAAGCAATATAGTTTAATACCAAGTTTCATTATCAGCAAGGACTGTCTTCTAATTAGGTAACTGACTAGAATGAAAACCTGCAGCCACTGCAGCCCTCCAGGACCGTGAGTGAAGATCGCTGGATTAGATAAATTTAAGGATTGCAAAGAGATGTGCAGAGTGCTGTTTGGTTCAACTAATTGTGGGATTTCTTTGACCTTGAAGATATTGTAACAGAAAAATAATTTCTCCCACTAAATAACTGCACTTTTTTTGGCTTCTTTTAATACAGAGTTGTAGTTTATGAAGGAAAACAGATCATGGCTGACTCTGGTCCCATCTATGATAAAACATTTGCCGGTGGAAGATTAGGACTGTTTGTCTTTTCTCAAGAGTTGGTCTTTTTCTCGGATCTCAAGTATGAGTGCAGAGGTAGGTAAAGATTTTTATTTTTCCTACAGACTGTGCCACTATCTCCCATCACATTTACTTCATAAAATAGGCTGACTCCATGCCTTGAAATGTATTTTGTCTTTAAAATAATCTATTTTTGTATAACAGTAAAAATGTTTTATATTGTAAAATGAAAAAGTGATGTATTTAAATATTGAAAAATACATTTAATTTTTTAGATATGCCAGAGATCCCAACTGTGTTCATAAGGTAAAAAAAAGGAAAAGCACGTTTAGTGTCAGTCATTGTTGTCTCTTGTGCTTTCTCTGTGTGAGTTTGTGTGCATTCAAATAAATAAATAAAATTCATTTATTGATTTGTTTATTTATTTACATGGATTGTAATCTTTACAATCTCATCGAAAGTCTTATAATTGTGACTTTTGATGTTTGCTTATTCACAAATATCCAAGAGGTGCTGCACTTGATATATTACTTAATAAAATACGTTGGCAAAGAAACGCAAGAATGCCACAAAAGCTGCACATGTCAGCCATGTCGTCAAGTTCTTTTGTTTTGCTGTTGTGTGTGTTGCATAATGGAGGCCCTGCGGTTACAAAAATGACATAAAACTTGGAATGACATATTTTTCATTTTTTTTTCCCCCAGATAATTGAACTTTGGTTGCTTCAGAAGTGGCAAAGTACTGTACAGGCTGTGCAACCTAGTCACCTCAAAATGTTCCTAGTCATCCCAGTCTGTCTCCTGCCTTCATTTTGCTCTGCCTTTGGAGATGGAGATCCTTCCTCCAGATTTCAGCTGCCATGGTGCGACATTGATCCTGCTGCATCTTCTGCCGGCAGTTGGATCCAAGATTTTAAATGAACCAAATGACTAGATACACAGAGGACTGAGTTACAAAGTAATGCTGATCCTTCTTTATCACAAGTACTTGCAACACTTTAAGAAATGAAACAAAGGAAAAAATTAAAGAATGTGCTTACTATATTTGTATGACTATACCTACTATTGTCATTGAGAAAGGAATTTGTTGAAGAGTGCTACAACCACTTTTTTGTATGTTTGTTTTTGGTGGGATTTTATGTGTTAAAATTTGTAAGAAACTTTCACCTTGACTGGCTGCATATATAAACCTACCTATGTGAAATTGTTCAAGCCAAACATTGCAGCCACTTTACTTATGTTATGAAAAGTAATGTTTAGTGTTCTGATGATTCTAATAGATGATAACACACTTAGTAACATATGACACAGGAACAATTCTGCTACCCTGGAGCATCACGTTAAAACAAAAAACTGACAAAGATGTTTCCTATTTCCCTGCTTCATTGCACATTATATTGCTTATGATTGTTACTAGAAGTTTTTTTTTTTATTTTTTCTGGCATCTGTACACTTTTTTATTTTGTATCCCTATTTTATTGGGATGTATTTCATTAAATGTATCTGTTACAATAGAAGTGAAGTTTTTTGCAAGGTTATAAAGTAAGGAGGAGTGAAGATGTTAATATTTAGACTGTATCATATTTTCCTATGTAAATTATTTATGTTTTCTTTTATGGTGGGAAGCAGTGAAGTTCTTTTTTTTTTTTAATTTTTTTTCGTGCTGCCAAAGATTGTAAATAATTATTTATTTGTTTACACTGACGAAATTCCACAATTGAAAAAAAAAAAGAAAAAAACATTATTTTAGTCCAAGACCCTCCTTTTTTGATACATTGAGTCAAAATAATACATCAATAAACTTTCAATTAGATCACTTTGTTTTATTTTTCTCGCCTGAAATTTTAACTCCAAGCAAGTGCTGTGTGTTAACCAGCCATCTGTTTCCTTCATTCTCAAGCTGTGACACCTTTCCAGTTATGCTGTGCGTAATAATTCATCTTTGGCTACCAGCCTAAATACGGAATTAACATTCATTGATAGAATAAAAATGGTATTATGTAGTCCTTACGTTTCCCATTACTCCTTTCTCTGTATAAATTATAGAACCAGTTATAACAAAACTGTAATCATAATTTAGTAATAAAGTAATTACTATGTATGATAAATGCAGGTATTATTAGCAGGACCTAAAAGTGACCAATCACAAGCATTTTCAATATGTAATCGCGTATTGCTTCTCATGTAAGCTTTGCTAATCTAATTCTGAGGCACAAAAATCAAACTAATATTATGGTATCAAGTGTGTTAAATGACATTCTGATTTGTTTCTATATTACTCCTTTTTGAATCACATTTGAGAACATTTAGCTGATTTTAAAAATGTTATTTTTGCTGTTCTAAATTTTTATTGTTATATTTTGTTTTTCACTGTTCTTTGAGAGCTGCTGTTGTGTGTTTTTACACAGGTACCACAGTTACTTTGCTAACCACAAGCACTAGCAACAAGGCAATGCATAACATCATCACTCGATCACTATAAAAGATGGCAAGATATATTTATTGGCATCCTAACTTTATTTTAAAACAAGGAACCAACCTCACACTTAATAACACAAGAATTTGACAGACGTGAGGAGACTATTCAGTCCATCAGGCTTGTTTGTTTAGCTAATAACTAAGCTGTTCCAATATCTCATCTCATCCATTAAATAAATGAAAGTAGAAAATGAAATGGAACTGCAAATTATTAGTCACTCTTTCAAAATTAAATTCTTATTTCAGGCTTAAAAACAGTGGAGGTGTAGAAAAACCCATCACTTCTTCCAGAGTTTCCTGTTACTATTAGATTATAACTAACTGATGACTATGAGTTGTACTCATTGCTGGCAGAAGTTAAGTTGAGTAGATGTACTCACACTTTTAATGCATTTTCTTGTACAGACCATACTCTACATGAATACATATACGGAGGCATGATGCAAAGCAAGCAATAGTAAGCTAGCACAAAGGTCATATGTAGTCTCTGATTGAAAAGGACATACTGGTCTCACTTACATACCCACCCAGTAGCACTGCTATGTTAAATAATACTTAACTAACTACCCAGTAAAAATCTCTTGCATTCACATATGGATATTCCAACTTTATACTTTAAAGCCCATGTCACCAAAAACAAAACCTGCTCATATATTAATGCTTTCATTGTTGTTCAATAAATTACACTTTTCTTCATTCGAGTTAAAGCAACAGCACAATTTAAATGCATTGGTAGACATCCCAAGTCTCCCAGGAATGAATGTTTACTTCATGACTTGTGTAAGTAATCCATAATTTTGCTGTGACTCTTGCCGGCTCACAAAGTTCAAATTGAGGCTTTTTCTCCTAGAGTAGGCTTTAAAGCTCCAATGAGATCTATTATCAAAGTGAGACTCATCCCAAAGTCTAAAGGCAGGCTTCTAGCCTGCACAGTCCCAACAAAAAGTGGTGATCTTTAAAAATTCCAAAAAACCCAGAAAGGGAAGAAGGGTACTTTAAAAAACCACTGGCCCAAAGGTAAAAACTTTTTTTAAGATTTATTTTCTAGGAAATAATCAACAACTTCTTCTTTTTCTTTTTTCGGCTGCTCCCATTAGGGGTTGCCACAGCAGATCATCTTCTTCCATATCTTTCTGTCCTCTACATCTTGTTCTGTTACACCCATCACCTGCATGTCCTTCTTCTTCGGGCAACAGTAGCCCAATTTCCGCCAGCACCCTGTTGGCTAACAGTACTGGTGGCGGTCATTTTTAACCGGATCTGGTATGGAAATTTGTATTGTTGTCCGCATATTGATTTGGCAAAATTTTACACCGGATGCCCTTCCTGACGTAACCCTCCCCATTTATCCGGGCTTGGGACCAGCACGAAGAAACACACTGGTTTGTGCATCCCATGTGGGTGGGTTCACAACAATAACCAATAACCAGGATCAAAAAATGAATCAAAAAGCTATCCATAAAAAAGGGAAATCCTTAAATTTACATAAACAAGTCCTAAATCCAAAAATCTTAATTGTTTAAACAAGCCTAAAACCAGAGAAACAGAACAAAGTACTCTACTGCCATAAAGGACAAACAGAAATTAAATAGAAGGATCAAGAGGACAGGGAGAAGAGGAACAAGCAAGAATTGAAAACTGAGACAACAAAAGAGCATAGCAACTAAACCAGGAATAAGGCTACGGTCGTAATTTGAGCAAAAACAAGATCAGAGACAAAATAAACACGACAAAGCACAGTGAAATATTTTGAAAATGTGACCTTTGAATGATCTATCAGGAATCTATTTATACCATCACGGAATGAAGTAAGAAGCAAGACCTTTAGCGCAGACATGTCTCTAGTAACCACGTAACAACATAAGTTCACAATGACAACGTTAATAGAAAAACAACATAGTATCGCAGGACATTCCCAATGTAACCAAGATTATTTTACATCTTTTCAAAACAACTTGGTGTAGAAGAAATAACTAATGGCTAGGATTTGTGATGTTCAAAAACATATGTGAAGTTAACATTAACTCCACAAAGAAAAATGTATTATTTTCGTAATAAATTAAAAACAACAGTGAATCAGAACGAGTATATTCAAAAATCTCAATCAAAAGAGAGCCAAAAGACAGAATTGTAGCTATTGCTGTACCAAACATCTTATGGTGTGCTAGGGTCTTAAAAAACACTGGCGACAGTCCTCCGGCTGCAGCATCAGTGGGCCTGGACTCAGATTACACTGCACAAGGCACATAACTGAAAGAACAAATATTAAAAGTAACCTGTAATTCATATAAAAATTCATTATGGTATATATAAAAACAAAAAAAAAGTCTGTGAATTGATAATTAGAAAACAACAACTAAATTAAATTAAAAGACAAAATGTCAGTGATGAAACCCTCGCTATTACCTAATAAGTTTCTTAGAAATCACTATCTGTACTTTAATTGTTTTGTTGGTGTCACACCTGGTCTGACAAAATCATCAGTTACTTAATTATTTGGATAAAACATTTTCAACGAGTACCCCCCCAAAAGTTCTGATAGGAGGGATGACCCCTCCAAAATCAAAACAGTAACATTTTTAATTACATCGCTCTGATTTTATTAGTGGGGAACTTTTCTCTCCCTGGAATCTATTTTTCAAATTTATGATGTTTGCACTTCTGATCTTAAAAGAACACAAACAAATTAAGTTTAAATTTGTTTGTTACAACACTACACACCAATACTTAATTCTAAGCGTTGTCACTGTAGAGCGGCCACAGCTCACACCAATGTATTCATCCATCCATCTACTAAGCATTTTTCATATTCTGAATTATTTCTATTAAGCATTATTTTCTTAGTAGAAAATCAAGACATCTCCCAACTTAAGATACTATTGCATTAAAATGTGTCTTTATTGGATTTTTGCTGTAAGAAATGGGAAACAGAGAGAGATGGTGTGAAGAAATTGTAATCAACAGAACATCTTATTATTTAAAACCTTTCTAATGCAGAGTAATGAATGTACAACACTCACTCTTGTTTAAAAATTAGCTTAAAATGGGTTCTTAATTAATTTTGTGTAAAAGTTGACAAGTTTAGCTTTATTGTATCATTTCACTGTACTCCATTTTTACACATATATACAGTATATATATATAATGTATATATATATATAAATATATATGGAAGAGAAAGTCTGTGATACGGTTTGCATATTTGCAGCTGGAGATCCACAAAGGGAGAAAATGAATCACATATCATAAAGTAGTTTTATTCCTGAGCTTTCAACCCCTGCCAGGGGCCTTCATCAGAGAAAAATTCTTAGACTTACAAGAATGAAAGGCAATATATAGGAAAAATTACGTTTTAGGGGGCTAAGTCAGTGTGATCGGGGGGGGGG
>JANRMT010062825.1:12586867-12633873 GCA_026402145.1 Polypterus bichir lapradei
AAAGAGAGGAAGGCAAACAACCAAAGTAAAACTTTGAGAGTAGTAAAGAGGGAAAGATGCCCTTCACACCAATATAAATGTTTATTTTAAAATTTTATTGATTAACTCCTGCCAGGTTTAAAAAAAGGTTTGAACATATCCTCTAAATGAGAATTAAATTTTTTTCCAAATTCAAAAAATACATAACTTCAGTTATCCACTGACATAAAAGAGGTGGGCAGGGATTCTTCCAGTTAAGTAAGATACGTCTGTGTGCTAATAGTGAAGTAAAGGCAATTACAATTTGTTTGTCCTTCTCCACTTTAAGCCCATCTGGGAATCCACCAAACACAGCTGTTAGTGGATTAGGAGGCATTGTGACACCAAGGCTGTCTGATAGGTATTTAAAAAATTTTGTCCAGAATGATATTAATTTGGCGCAGGCCCAAAACATGTGGCCTAGTGAGGCTGGGGCTTGACTGCAGCGTTCACAGGTTGGATCTTGCCCTGGAAACATTAGGACAATTTTAAGCGAGGCAGATGTGCTTGATAAAATATTTTAAGTTGAATAATTGAATGCTTTGCACATATGGAGCTCGAGTGAATTCTGTCCATGGTTGCCTTCCACTCTTCCACTTTTCTGAAATGTTGTGTGAGAGATCCTTTTCCAACTGTACTCTGGGATCTTTAAAAGGAAGGGACTTTTAAATGGTTTTATATATTATAGAAATGCTGTCTGAGTCTTCAAGACTGATCAATATCTCTTCTGGAAGAGAAATAGGGGGAAGGTGAGGAAAATTGGGCTGATTTTGTTTAGTAAAGTTTCTCATTTGGAGATCTAAAGAAAAATGTACAAAATCTAAATTTGGAGTGTAATTGTTATAGGATGCAAAGACATTATTTACAGTATATACAAATCTTTAAATGATTTAATCCCATAGGTTTACCAAACAATAAAAACAGTGTAAGTTTGAGAGGGTGGAAAAAGGTGGTTATCATGTAGAGGTGCCACAGATAAAATACTCTCTAACTTATAGTGCTTCCTACATTGGGTTGTTAGTATATTGACGATACCTTGTATTTACTGGTGTACAAAGCAAGGAAAATAAAGAAGTACTTCATTCAGTATTTCATTTCCATTGCAGATCAAGCTTGTGTGTCCTCATCCATTTGTGTCAATGTCCAGGTTTTTATAGCATGTATATTTGATGCCCAGTAATAAAACTGAAAATTAGGTAGAGCCATGGCACCTTCTGATTTAGGTCATTGTAGGGTCGTCCTTTGGATCTGTGGTTATTTTGAATTCCAAATAAATTAAGTTATGATTATATCTGATTTCTTAAATAATTATTTGTTAATGTATATGGGGATGTTTTGAAATAGAAACAGAAGCTTAGGGAGGATACATCTTGATAGTATTAATTCTCCCTGCTAAAATAAGATGGAGGATAGACCATCTATGCATGTCTTGTTTAAGTTATTCCAAGAAGACAGCAAAATGTTGAAATACTGCTTTACATTTAATTGTGATATTTAGCCATAGGTATTTAAACTGATCTACAATGATAAAAGAGAAGGTGTCCAATCTAATGTTGCTTGCTAGAGAATTTACTGGAAAAAGCACACTTTTGTTCAAATTAATTTTGAGCCCAGATATCTTTTAAAATTCTGCTAGTACAGTTAGGGTTGCAGGCACAGAATTTTGTGGGTTTGATATACAGTATATAGTACCATATCATCTGCTTATAGTGATATTTTCTATTCCAAGTCCTTCTCTGAATATCCCCTTTCTCTCTGTTAAATTTCAAAAGTGAACAGCCAATGGCGATTGCAAACAGCAATATCTCATTTATGTCCCAACCCCAGAGTGCAGTAGTTATTGCAATGGTAATTAACGCAATCGTTACCTTCAGCTCGGACTGTTCTTTTCGGTCGTCTCTGTGCTCTGCAGATGAAGTAAGCAAGCCCAGTCGGAGTCTGTGCCACTGACTCATGGTGGGTAGTTCACAGTGCGCAAAGTAAGGTCATATTCAGTTTCAATGAACTTTCTGGAATCGACGAGTTCTCCTGGCCCAACTCTCTTGCACTTTCACTCTTGGCTGATAGGTGATTCTGCAGCGTCACCTATCTGTGAGATCTGTGCTTTCGCCTGTCTGTTTCAGGTCAGTCTCTGAAACGCTGCACCTTGAACATGAGGCCTGTTTAAGCTTGGATGAAACTTTAGTTGTCTTTTCCATTTCTTTCTGTGCTTTTTTTCTGCCACTCATTCTTATATATACTTGCATATACTGTAATTGAAGCCCCTTGGGTTGAGTAAAAACAGGATACCTAAGTATGATAAAACAGAAAAAAGGAAAAATAATACTGCTGCTAACGGAGTTCAGTCTCAGACGTAACGAATGAGGCCAATATATATTAATATAAATACATTTCATTGAAGGCTTCAGCATCAAGTGTAACCAATTCAATTTTCAATATTTATGTCCTTGAGAAAATTTAAATGTCTGTCTTGGCATCATGGTTATTTAGGACTCTGCTATGGTCCTTGGTGATTGTGCTGTAATAATGCAATTTAAATAATATAAATCACTTGATATATGTCTAGATATACCAGTTTCCCCACTCTTTTTTATAACAACAAACAAATATTTTAAATTTGCTGAAGTACAGAGGGTGTACTGCATGCCGACGTTATCCCTCGAAGCAGAAGAAATGGTATTGGAACATGTAAAGAGTAAATGCTGTTCTCAGAAATTGTTAAAAAAAATTAAATTAATCCTTAAAGTTCTCACATTAATATACTTTATGACAAAACTTGAGGCACTTGGCCTCAAGGTTTGGGGCATGTGTATTGCTCACAGCATTAGCTTGAACGTGATGTTCCCCAAATATTTAATTTTTCTCAGCAAAGCACTGACTAAGCCATAAAAAAGTCCAGATCATGTATGTGTAAATCAAATATTTCAATAGTAGGAACAGCCAATTAAGTCACCGGATTGCTTGTGCATCAGTTGTACATATAACGTAAAGAACAGAAGGCAATAAAAGTAAAAGCGTTGAAAGCAAATAACACTAAATGACACCTCAAAATCCTAACATACAGTTTTGATAACCAACACAAAACTAAACTAGTGCTAATGAGCACTTCTGTATGTGGGTAGTTAGAAACAGAAGGTCCTATGACCTGACTTTTCTGCATATGTGAGACTATCCTGAATTACTTAATAGTAATGTTACTAAAAAAGGGGTGGAAATACCATCAGGGCAATCTGGGTGCACACAATGATATAATGTCACAATTGAGGAAGTGAAATGACCGAGTGGGACACCCTTCTTGTTGAAATGATTGAATCTACACACGCTGAAGTGACCAAGGATGACCCCTCCCCACTTGATGAAACTAACAAGCCTTCACGTAACGAATGCAAGAGTGACTGACATTCTGATGTACATGTGCTGCCAGAAAAATTGGGCAGTCGCTGCTTAGCAAATATAAATTGCTCTTAGAGAACAAAAACGGCTTGTCATGTAAGAAACCATAATGTCAGCTTGGTCTTAAAAGTGCAACATTGCTGCTGTGGCCAACCAAATGAGAACAAAAACAGCATAATATTTTTCTTTTTTTTTTCCTGGAACCTCTACTCATCCCAGGGCATGTGTTCCAAGTACTTAAGAGCTACGTGTGTGCAGGAGCACATATGTGGCAATGACATTGGTAACACTACAATGCATAGGTGTAGTTAATCCGTGCTTGGCCTTTACTCAAGTCATTTTGTCTCATTTTTGGAATTATTTATTGGAAGTTTTCTGTTTTTATTTTATTTTAAATTATTTTCACAATGATGTGACTTCGGCACTATTTTACATGATCATTTATTTCAGGACCTCATGTGATGCTCCAAATACCTAGACACAACCAAAATAAAAGAGAATCCAAACAAATGTCCCACACTAAGAAAATACACCCAACAAAACTAATGAGCTATAGGCCAGCACTCCTAAACTCCTGACCCTAGGTGAATTTACAAAAAAAAATAAATAAAAAAAAATTCACAACAGCATCCACTGTTGCCATGTTTACCTAATAGGCAAATTGAAATTTAATATTTAAAGCTTTTGCTTGACCTATCAATTCTTCTTTAAACATTTTTCAAACAGATTTATTACTAATTATGTAAAAGGCGCTGGTTTGAAGTCATTTCAGGTTCAGATGTCCTTTTTTGGCTAATGGAATTACTGCAGCTCGTTCCCACAGATTTGGAAGCTTCTAGAGATAACCTAAAATATGATAAAAATTGGGCTCAGCTGTCGTGTATAGAATTTGAATAGTCTGTCAGTAATGTGATATGCCCTGGGACTTTTTAACTTAATGAAACTGCTTTCCACTCTACTTGCATTCTCTTATCAGTAACCTTCTGCCTCAAAGTTTCCATCTCCTTACTAATTATACTTTTCAGATGTCAAATAAAATTCACTATAACCATTAGCTAAGTCTGAATTTGAATGTAAACCAGAACCGCTCACATAATTATTATTTTCTACTGTTTTAAGCCAAGCGCAGTGCCTCCCTATACAGAGCTGTGATTATTCATGGAGAATTTTTGCTCACTTTTGTCTTATAAGCAAGTTTATCATTTTACGTTGAACGTTCATATCCCTTTGAAGTTGACAGGCCTTATTGTGATGTGCTTTTCTAAATGCAAGTTGTGTGTCTAGGGATTTTCTATGTAATGGGGGGGGGGGGGGGGCTTTTTGTTAAGCTGGAACTAACTAAATACTTTGAGTCACTTAATGCATTTCTTCCTATAAAGTATGTAATATAAAGCAAGTTCTTTTTAAGTCCATGCTTCTTTTTTTAAATAAGCCCCTAGATGTGCAATCCATAGATCAGTCAGAGACATGTTTTAACGCATTTTGTTTTTTGTACCTTTCCACTTTTCAAACCTGTCTTGCAATGTGGATGGTGTCATAATGAAACTGGGAGAGTAAGAAACATTTTCTTGGCCTAATGTTTCTAACAAAGATTCTCAAAATATATGCTCATGCTCTACTAATCAGGGAGCTCAAAATAATACTGTGATAAGCCGAGTCCACAGACATTTTAAAAGTAGCAGTTATTATAGTTATTTATAATTATCCCAGATTTTAGTGCTCCAGCGAGTGTAAACCCGATGGCGGGGTAATGTCATACTGGAGTTTGGTGCCACCTTCCAAGTCAACCACTGACTTAAACACTTCTGAGTCAGAGGGTTTCTCTGGGCTTGAACTGAGATGCATGTCCAATGCAACTATATTATCCACAGTTGCACTTTCAAATTAAGAGATTCGACAGGAAATCGCATGCACAAAGAGCAAAGCACTGAGTTAAGAGTCTGCCAGCAGAGAGAATACGTGTGCAGAGAAATATAGTAAGTGAAAGTGAAAATGTAGAGATGAATGAGCAACCTGTATGACGTGACCGCAAATGCGTACACACATGTGAGAAAGGGAAGGTTTAAAATGGTGACACTGCACCTAATCAGAGCAGGACGGAGGGTGCGTGACGTAACATCATTTTCTATTGGGTGCATCCAGAAATTGCAAATAATGATTGGCTAGGCATAAAGGAGTAGCAGTATAAAACAGAAGTCCAGACCAAGTTTAAGACTCTTTTGACCAGTCTTCAGGTTTGCAGACACTTCTTTACTGTTGAGCAGGTAGAGCACAAAGAAGACAGTTTAAGCCTGGATATATTAGTGAGCACAATTTACTTAAGATTTGTATACATTTTTGTGTAGAAGTAATCTGCATTTGTGTGAACTAATTTTTTTCATCATTATCTTTTTGTATAGTTTTTTTACTTTTTGTTTTGATTAATCTTATGTCTATCTTTTGTTAATTGCCTGGAGAAGAAGAAGGAGGACGAAAATGTTTTTTGTTTACTTTTGTAGGATTTTTTCTCATCGCTTTTGGCTTTTGAGTCACTGTAAATATTGTATAGAGCACCTGCACTTATTTTTTTTTTGTTCTTCTTAATGCCCTTGCGTTGATTGGCTAGGCAAAAGGGCTAGCAGTATCCGTTTGCAAGAGATTACTCTACATTGTTTTTGACACAACTAAAATAAATTAGAAATATGTTTTTTGGAACAGTCATTATTGTCTGTGTCTCTCCAATCCCATTTGTGGAAGAATAATTTTAAGGTAACATAGCATTCATCTTAAAGAAGTAGCATAAAGGGTTAATAAATGTCAGAAACCTTTTCTGGCATATCAGGAAAACAGATAAATGTAAAGTGAAATGTACTGAAAGATGACTAAGAAGTCAACAGATGTCCTGTAAAACAACCAAAATGGACAGTTGTTATATGCACAGAAATTTCAAGTGTGGTGGCTCAATTCAAAGGTATAAGAAGAACCAGAATCTTATATATAAACGCCTAAGCATGGAAGTGTGTGTGTCTGTCCAGCCTGGAAGTGAGTGGTGGAGTCGGGGTAAGGGCTCCATCTCCGAGGATACACAAGCAAGGCCAGCACGACGGCAAAACGAAACCTCTGAAGAAAAAGTCACTCACTTAGCGGCTAATACAGAATCGAGGCAAACTCATCAGCAAAATGGTATCCATTTTACTTTTCCTTCCGCCACTAATACACAAGCGAGGCAAGCACGCCAGCAAAAGGAAACCTCCGAAGGAAGACAGTCGCTTAGCTGCTAATACACAAGCGTTGTAAGTACGTCGGCAACACGAAACCTCCTAGGAGAGAGATGCCCAGAGCAGTTCCTTCCAATTACCTGACATCTCTACATTTCAAATTTTTTCTGATGATTTCAATACTTTTCACAACACAGGCTTACACAGCTAGTATAATATAATCCATCCATTATCCAACCCGTTATATCCTAACTACAGGGTCATGGGGGTCTGTTGGTGCCAATCCCAGCCAACACAGGGCGCAAGGCAGGAAACAAACCTCTGGCAGGGTGCCAGCCCACTGCAGGGCACACATACACACACCCACACACCAAGCACACACTGGGGACAATTTAGGATCGCCAATGCACCTAACCTGCATGTCTTTGGACTGTGGGAGGAAACTGGAGTACCCGGAAGAAACCCATGCAGACATGGGGAGAACATACAAACTCCACGGAGGGAGGACCCTGGAAGTGAACCCGGGTCTCCTAACTGCGAGGCAGCAGCACTACCCATTGCACCACCATGCTGCCCGTATAATATAATAAATTTTTATTTTATAAGTCATTTGGGTGTAAACCAATGAACCAACCAGAGTAAATGTATACATTGATTGACACTGTATGTAAATTCAGTAGTTTATAAAATGAACCTCTATTCTTTATTTCTCTGATCATTCTCACCATGCTGTAACAGACTACTTTTGGAGAATGCTCACTCTAAGGCATTTTGCCGAGGAGTAACTAAAAGATACAATTAACAACTTTTCTCCTGCCTGATTACTGATTTGTCCTGTTAGAGAATAAGTTTCTTTCTTTAATTAATATGTTGATTTCTACAACACCTATTTGTTTGGTAACAGCTCCTGGTGCCCAGAGTCTGAGACCCTGCAACGGTACCATTGCATGGGGCACCACAAATACATACTTTTAACTTACACAACAAACTACAACTCAACATACTCTTACTGGTAAAAGATAACTTCTACATACAGAAATGTTTAGTACTTTCTTAGCCTTTTCCTTTAAATGACAGTGGTTAAGCAAACTAGCACTAGACAAAATTACATACAGAAACAAATCCGGGGTTGTTTAAAACAATACTCCACACAAAATAGTATTTTTTATGTGTTACTTATCCCTTGTAGTTTGTAGTGATGGGCAAGAAAAAATTTTAATCTAATGTTTTCATGCAGATCAGAGAGGAAAAAAGTTTATGTTATAATAGACTTCAATGGTTACCAATTCTATACTTGTGTCCTAAATATAATGACATTCAACAAATTAGTCACAAAAAATTGAACCTGAGAAAAATATTGTAATTTTTAACCATTATTTGCTCTCAGCTTTTACTGACATCTTTTTTACAGTTCATTGACTGCATTAAGCATCCACCCTTCAGTTTGAACTGAATAATTAACGATGAACAAGTCACACAATTCTTGTTTATTTGATTCTCAAACTAAATCACTACCTAAGAAAGAGACACACAATTCTTGTTTTTAATGATATGCATTATCAGTATGGTTAATATATGATTTAATATAGACAATAATGTATGAATTATTTGATTATATATTTGCAATTAATTTAATGGGGATAGCCAAAAGGAAACTCTTGTATTTTTACTGCCATCACCCTCCAGATCCTATTGATGATTCATGTGAATTGAATGAATCAGACTAAATGGGTAGTTTGAAAGAATGGAATCACTAAAGAGAATCAAAATGCCGATCACTAAGAAGCATGTAAAATGGTGACACACACAATTGTGCTCAAAGGATGTCTAATGTATCACAGCAGTGTATGGCCACAGAAACCAAAAAGCTAAAGAGTGAAATGGGCAGAAACCAAAATAAAGCCTCAAAAATAAATAAGCAGAGTTGTGTTGTGGTGCAGCAGTCTATTAGCCAGCGAAAGCACTATGAAGAAGCTGTCTGTTGTTACGGTTCTGCCATTGTCCGGAAACTGCTCCATAAGCTTTATGACCACAGACTCAGAAAGTCTTTGCCCTGGGTTGTAACTCAAAACACAGCTCTCAATAAAACATTGCCAGATGTCTGAAATCGCAGCAAATCTGTTGTTTTTCACACATTCTGCACGGGTGTCTTTGTTGTCAAAGCGCAAATGCCACATAATAGTCTGCTAGCGGTCAAGGGACATCGTATCTTTGATTGGCAGTACAACAAATAGTTCTGAGCAGACATCAACTACAGCAACAACTGTGTATCATTGCTGGTCTTGTGAAAAGAATGCAGATAAATGCCATCAACTCAGAGAGGGAGAGGTAAGTTCACTGTACCATGTAAACGTCACTGACGGAATAAAACTAAATGATAAAAAAAAGCACAAACTTTTACAAGTAGCAAAAATTTACACCAGGTGTTACAGACTCAAATCAAATGTATGTTTTTATTATATTATAATAATAATAGCAGCTCACTACTCAAAACGCGGCGCACCCGGACTGAAACCCGGAACCTTTTGGCTATAAGGCAACAGTTCTTACCTCTCCACCATTCAAGAATACATATCAACCTTCTGATGGTTGACATTTGAGCTTCGGTTTTTAACTCATTGACAGCAAAATATAAATTGAAGGACTTATTTTTCTTTTGTTATATTGTTGAATAAAAGCGCACACGTTTATTTGATATTTAGACTTAAGTCTTTACACATTATACACTTCATGCCATTATTAGTATAACATGGAAACAGTTTCTGCTTTAGGTATGTGTGCAGCATTTCTTGCCTCGCATTTCTTGTCATCCTATATTTACCCAGATCTTGGTAGACACGGAACACACATGAAATTTATGTATTCCAAATAAAGATATGTTATCTATAATAATAAAAGGCAAAGCCTCCACTGACTGACTGACTGACTGACTGACTGATTGACTGACTGACTGACTGACTGACTCATCACTAATTCTCCAACTTCCCATGTAGGTAGAAAGCTGAAATTTGGCAGGCTCATTCCTTACAGCTTACTTACAAAAGTTAAGCAGGTTTCATTTCGAAATTCTACACGTAACGGTCATAACAGTCGATAACGTTCGACAACGTCCGCCATGTTAAACTTTCTTATTTACGGCCCCATCTTCACGAAATTTGGTAGGCGGCTTCCCTGCGCTAACCGAAACCGATGTATGTACTTATTTTGATGGTATGACGCCACTGTCGGCCGCCATATTGAACTTTCCAACGTCACCAATTTTCAAACTTCCCGTGTAGGTAGAAGGCTGACCCCATCTTCACGAAATTTGGTAGGCAGCTTCCCTGCGCTAACCAAAACCAATGTACATACTTATTTCGGTGGTATGACGCCACTGTCAGCCACCATATTGAACTTTCCAACGTCACTAATTCTCAAACTTCTCGTGTAGGTAGAAGGCTGAAATTTGGCAGGCCCATTCCTTACAGCTTACTTACAAAAGTTAAGCAGGTTTCATTTCGAAATTCTACGCATAACGGTCATAACGGTCAACAACGTCCGCCATGTTGAACTTTCTTATTTACGGCCCCATCTTCACGAAATTTGGTAGGTGGCTTCCCTGAGCTAACCAAGACCAATGTACGTACTTATTTCGGTGGTATGACGCCACTGTCAGCCGCCATATTGAATTTTCCAACATCACTAATTCACTAACTTCCCGTATAGGTAGAAGGCTGACATTTGGCAGGCTGATTCCTTACAGCTTACTTACAAAAGTTAAGCAGGTTTCATTTAGAAATTCTACGTGTAACGGTCATAACGGTCAACAACGTCCGCTATGTTGAACTTTCTTATTTATGGCCCCATCTTCTCGAAATTTGGTAGGCGGCTTCCCTGCACTAACCAAAACCAATGTACGTACTTATTTCGGTGGTATGATGCCACTGTCGGCCGCCATATTGAACTTTTCAACAGTCTTTGTTACTTATGGGCCCATCTTCAAGAAATTTGGTACACGGGTTCCCAACGCTAACTGAATCCTACTTACGTACATATGTATGTCCATAGCCTGCAGCTTGGTCACCGTGTGAGGCGGCGTTGGGTCCCCCATCCCAACGCCTCCCACGTTGTTGGCTGCCTGCCTATATAAGGCCGTCCGTCGCTCCAGTCTCTACATTCCCTTCCTTGCTTCGCCACCGGATTCACGTCTCCCTGCTGATAACTACAGCCTTTTTGTTTAATCCACGGCTTCTCCGCTGTTTTATTGTTTGTTTATTACAATTATAGTTATTGTGTAGGTATTTTACACTTACTTTACATTACTCAGGTACCCATTTCCTTCATCATTCCAACCCCCATTACCATGTCTATCGAGGTAATCACCATCGATCAAAGAACTGTCACTTACCGAGTGGTTTCCATGCCCGGAGATGGCACCTACCTTTTCCATTCTCTGTGTTACATATTGCACGGCCATATCAGGCTCACTCTTGATATCCAGAAGAACATTGTGTCTTATGTATTGAATGACTGGGACAGGTTCAAGGTGTGGACTGATGACGGTACAGGAGATAATTAGACTACACAGGAGCACTAGAAGAGTGAAATGCTTAAGCCCTTCACCTATGGTTCTGCATGTGAGTTGATGGCTGCCGCTGAATTGTTCGGTTGGTGCTTTCAAGTGTACCGAAATGGCCAAATATTTTACACCTTTCGACAACCGCCAATGCCTCTTAAACATCTTACATTCATAGGTGACAATTTCAGTAGTGGACACTTTGATGTTTATGAATGTTTAAACTCTCAAAAGCTGGATGTGAAGTTATCGATGTAACCGGTTGTAAGCTTACAACGCTTGACAGATGCCGAATGTCACTTCAACACAAGTCCTGCAAATACTGTTGTAATTGAAACAAACCATAAACCTCAAACTGATTATGACAGCAGCAATCCAAGCTGTGAGATTTGAGACAAGATTACTGTTCACATGGCCAACTGTAAGTTGCATGCTCAAGAGTAAGCTCAGCGCACAGCTTGGCCATGTTACAACCGGAGGGCCGAACTGACAACGTGGTATACAAAGAGATCCTTAACAAATAATTATTGGCATATTTTCCCTCAGTTTAAAAAGGTTACATTTTCTTCTTAATAAAATTTTAATGCAGTACTTCGCCGCTGCGAAGCGCGGGTATTTTGCTAGTTTATCCTATATAACTCCAGGCACCTCACATCCACATAAACACACTTGGGTTCTTAGAATTTTGTGACCGACTTCAGCTCCGGCAGGGGGTCAATGGGATAGCAGGCTGCTTGCTACTTGTGCTGATAAACACATTTGCAAAACAAAAGACAATGATGAGGAGAGGTGAGAAGGAATTTAAGGTGGCCCAAGATTACAAGTTTTTTCGTAGGCTCCAGGGATTCTAGTGTTAATAATGTTAATTTTGGAATTTTTAAATTATCATATCACTTTTACTGTTTAATATTATGGAGTGTCATCATCTGTCTCATAGGGTACTGCTCTTTGTTTCTCATCACCTCTGTACAGTATGTGTTTTGATCAATTCAAATCACAAGAGAATGTACATCTTTTTTTTTCTTCTTTTTCCTTTCTTCGATAGTATGAGGAACATGTAGCCGGTGCTAGGCTTGCTCTGATTGGTAATTGTGCGACTTGTTTTACACAAATTGTGTCAAGTTTGTAAAAAAGTTTTTACTTTTTAATTGCTTTTAATGCTCCATGTTAGTCCACAATGCTGTATTAAATGAAATTCCCTAGTTACTTAAAACAGATGCTTAGCTTGACTACCACAGCCCACACAATTTCACCCCTAATGCACAGTATTTCCTTTAGTTAGATCAGTCCTGTGTCAGATCACATTCATACCTCATGCAAACTGCTCCAGGTTTTGTTTGGTACTGCACAGAGACCACCCTTTGCAAAGGGTATCAGTCTGGTTGTTTTGGTCCGCACCTGAGTACATCGGGCATGTTCACATCTACCTAAATGACCTGGGGCCTCATGTATAACGCCGTGCATAGAATTCGTACTATAACATGACGTAAGCACAAAAGCCGAAATGTGCTTACACACAGAAAAATCCAGATGCAGGAATCTGCACGTACTCCAACTTACGCGTTCTTCCGCTACATAAATCCTGGCCAGCGTGAAAACTAATGCTCGTGCACGCGCCTTCTGTCCTGCCCCAACTCCTCCCAGAATTACGCCTCTTTGAATATGCATATCAATATAAATCGCCCTTAAGCTCAGCCTTCTGTGAAAAGACAATGGGAAAAGCATGGGGGAAAATATAAGAATTTCAGCAAATACCAAGTGGAGGCAAAGGAAAAACATACTATTTGTTTATTTAAACATGGTATAATCAACAAAAGGAAGCTGATCGAGTGACATAGCGTGTTGGAGAAACTTGAAAGCTCACGTTCACAAAGTCACACAGTGCCGGAAATAAAAAAGTTGTCAGATATCAAAGTCGCCATGAAAAGGCGAGTCGTAGCCCACTGTCTGAGTGTCATATGAAAGCTTATTAGGGTACAAAGAAAAAAAAAGGCACACAGTGGGAATAAAGCACGAAATGTCAACTTCAATCTCGAAATTTCCATGTAGTAATCATGTAGTTTATTTTGTCATTAAAGCAGAACATCATAAACTTCATCTTAAAATCGTTTAATTAACCAGTTTCTCAAATCACATTGTAAGTAAAGTAGCACGTTAAATGCTTTGTTTTGTATGTGACCTTCTATGTGCGCGATGTGTGTGAATCACTACTTGCTTCTTAAACCAGCTCTCTTCCTCTGACTGGACACAGAATCTATTACATTCGTGATATTACAGCTCTCTGAATAACTAAAATACTGAGATGTATACGTGATATCATTTTCATGATGATAGGAGTTAAAGCACGTTATTAAACATGGGTTTCACGGCTCAGTGATTGCGTGCGACCTTCGATGAAATTATTTATTGCAGCAGTACTCAGGTGCGGCTCTAGGCTTGTGGCGGCCCTGGGCAGAGAAAGAATCGGTGGCCCTTTCACCCACCAATGTCAATATGGTATCTTATGCACGGTGGATGGCCACGTCTGTTGCGGACACTGCATAGCCGCCTCATGCTCATGACACAAGCATTGCCGCTGAGTTTTTAGCTGTGTCGTTATTTTCTCTTTCTGTTTTATATTCAATATATATTGGTGTGGCCGCCCCTTTAGTCCTATCTTCTTTCTCCAAGTAACCGATCGCCACACAATCAGCTCAGTAATAGACGTTAAGCCATCTGTTCTTAAAAACATTTAAGGAACATTGAAATATCTTCATAGTACATATTTAACTATTCTATCCTTCACGCCAGTCCCAGTGAAGAATATAGATTATTTAAATGAAGATAAAGTTTTATCTGTATAATATAATAAACATATTTTTCTGCATTTCATCTTAAAAATGATATTGTCATCATATGTAAATACGCACTTTATAAAGATGCTCAGGTTGTGTAATATTATAACTGTAGTGCAAGTTTACAGTGGGGTGATTGTACTTATAAGTACAAACAGTTCTACAAGGAGCAATTGATTAAGTGTGTTTAAAGTTCTTGTGATGAAGGTCCAGACAGGAAAGGCTTTGAAACATTTTGTCGTGGCTGAGACAGCGTGTTCTTGATACTGTATACCGATAATTCTCTTTCCGATCAGCTGCTGCTGTGATTCCCCACTCAGATACAGTGATATAAATACTCCGAGTGGTGCAGTGAGAGTAATATGGAAAAAGATGATCCGATGTGACAACCCTTAACGGGAGCAGTGGAAAGAAGAAGAAGAAGGTGCAGTGAGACTAACAACGCTAAAGTAGTTATGGTATTTGGAATACTATGGCTATTCCCTGGACCATTATATTGTTATAAGTTAATTACAATCAGATGTATTACACTAATAAACAATATGCGGTTAGTTTCAATGTATTTATAAAGCCGCGTCAGGAAAATAAAAGAGTAACCACACAGGAACAGTAGCACTGCTTTGACGCTGGGTGCCGCCAGTCTGCAAAACCGAGTGGACATATTAACTAAAACTCCTCAGTGCTATAAGATATGCTTCCCGCGCGGTGCTTGATTGTTTGCTTGTCTCTGCCTCTCTCTCACCCTCTCTGACATTCTTTGCGCCTGACGGAGGGGGTGTGAGCAGAGGTGCTGTTTGCACAGAAGCTGTTTGCATAGAAGATACTGACGCTCCTCTAAAAAATGCCGCTTTATTGCGGTGCTCGGCATATTTAAAAGCACAAAAGCACACGTATTGATTTTTTGATTGTTTGCTTTAATCTCGCGCTCTCTCTCTGACGTTCTCTGCGCCTGATGGAGGAGATTTGAGCAGAGGGGCTGTTTTAACAGAGGCTGTTTGCTTAGAAGATACTGACGCTCCTCTGAAAAATGCCGCTTTACTTAAAAGCACACGTATTGATTTTTTGATTGTTTGCTTTTCTTTGCGAGCGCTCGCTCTCTCTCTTAAATTCTCTGCTCCTGATGCAGACACTCATTTGAAGAAAAGATATATTTGCATTCTTTTAATTGTGAGAAAGAACTGTCATCTCTGTCTTGTCATGGAGCACAGTTTAAACTTTTGACTAAAGGGTGTTATTTCATGTCTAGAGGGCTCTAATAATGTTAACAGTGTGGGAGAGTTTATAAGGGCTTAAAATATATAAAAATAACCATACAAACATATGGTTTCTACTTCGCGGATTTTCATCTATCGCGGGGGGTTCTGGAACACAACCCCCGCGATCGAGGAGGGATTACTGTAAATCCTGCCTATTAGGGGTGTATATTATAAGTCAAATGCACTGTTTCTTTATATTGCAAACCTGAAATAAATCAAAATGCTGAAAGAACGAAGAAAAGACAATGGATGAATAGATTTACTAAACTTAATATATATTGAGCTATCCAACCTTTGCAACTTTTTACTAAACCAAAACTCCAGAATAGAGCTGAAAAGCCTAAAAGTTAGGAAAAGAAACCCGCATTTGTCCCAGTTGTGCCATAAACTCTTGCTCAGATGATGTGCTGCCTTCCTGTTCCATAATAGATATTTGTTTCCTGAAGTTAAATCAGCAAAAAAAGTGAAGCTAAGACCATTGTTTGTGTAATGTTTGGATGTTTTGTGTATTGCCACCTGTTTTGAGGTACGTTTGTCAGAGTGACTAGCAATGGGCTAAGAGATTAAACAGTCTGTTTTGCAGGGATTGTGGGTGAAACAATTCCTAAATCTAACAAGAATTAAATGCAATCAAAATCCAAAGTTAGTATAACAAAAGCAGTATTCCACTTATTGAAAAATATTATAAGTACCTGTGAAGCAACTAGTGACATTAAATGCAGAATATGCATGTGTATATTAATTTTCCTGTATAATAAAAGAATGCATAATGAAAAATGTTTTTACATCTGTCAAACTGTTTTTGCTAATTGTTTACTCCGTTGTATGCTCTTAATTATTAATATGCAGTCAGTGTCTTTACTTGAAATTTCTTAAACATAAAATGACTGTGCCCACTTCTTTTCCTTTCTAGAAATGCCAGATATAATTTTATAATGCTTTGCTCCCACTTAGTTGCTTCAGCTCTGTTTTCACAACCTGCTTTTCATAATATAAGTCCTTGTCTACCATATGTTTTTTTTTCTCTATGAAGGCTCCTTTTCCACTTAGTTTCCTTTCTATTTCTTTTTTAGTCTGTACAGCTGGTACCTGGCCCCGCTTCAAATTTCCTCCAGTTTTGTATATGTGTGCCATACATTTGGCCAAAAGAGTTCCAGAAGACAGAATGTTGGCCTGTATCTTCAAACCATAGTGGATGTTTCCATAGACGATCCAACATCATTTCCATTAATAGACTAAGTGCATAAATAAAAAATATCTTAAATATTTAAAAGAAATTCCAACCAAAGTATAGGTCTTTTGTTCATAAAGTTGAATTAGTGTCAACTAAAGATGATTCCTATGCTTACTGCAGTTAATTTTTCAAGACACCAGCAGTTACAGACTGAAATCAAATGTATGTTTTTATTCTAAAATAGTAAGAATAACAGCAGCTAACTTCTCAAAACGAACTTGTCCAGTCTCAAACCTGTGAAGTTTTGATTATCAGTCAACAGTTGATACAGTTGCGCCACTGTAGGAGTTGTAGCAAATGCGTGTCGATGTCGCACACTAACGCAAATTCTTTTTCTGCAGTTATATTCCTGAATAGAAGCACATTTGTTCTGTTATATTTGTACCTTTTGTGAAAGTGTTTATCTGATATTTGGACTTCAGGCTTAATACATTAAACACTTCATGTCTACATTTTGTCAATTATTACTAAAACATGAAAAACGTTTCTGTTTTAATGATGTGTTTACATAGAATGTTGTAGACACAGAACACACATGAAATGCATGTGTTCCAAATAACGATATAGTATTTATAAAAGGTGTCATTTTGCTTGACTTCTTACTCTATACAACTCTAAGCAACTGACATGCAGGTAAACAGACTTGAGCTGAGAAAACTGTGTGGCGGGGGGGATGTGATAGCAGGCTGCTTGCTGCTTATCGACACATTTACAGGACAAAAGACGCTGATGGAGAGGTGCGAAGCGATTTAAGGTGGGACGTATCTATGAGTTTTTTCGTAGGCTCTGGTAATTCTAGTGTTAACTGTCATTACAATACCATGTCAGTTGTTACGGAGCGTTTCTCTACAAATACCATAAATAGTGCAACTGACGTGACAGTATAAAAAGCATTGCATCATGCATGTAATTATATGTGTTTGTGAATATCCTTAAATAACAATCTTAACATGCATGTGTTTTTATGTCTTGTGCTTTAGATTCCTTGGTTTCTGACTTGTTTTATCTCCTTACTATGATTCTTTGATTAGCATTTTGGTAGCAGTAAAAAATAAGAGAGATCTCTGGTTTTGTCTTTGATGTTGGTTAATGTTTCCTGTCCAAGCCATCTCTATTTCTTAATCTGCTTTTCATAGACAAGGAATAGCAGGAATTACTCATAACAATGTGCTTAAATAATGGATTAGAAGCGCTGTCCTTGAGTACGTTTCAATGGTCTATCTGTGACATCAGAAGTGTGGATTTAATTGTATGAGGTTAACTTTAGATTTGATGAACCTCTGAAATGTGGGTAGCTTTTAGAAGAATGAGTACTCCTTCCAATACCGGTAAGAAAGCATGGTGGATGAGAAATAGGTTTTATATTTTAGAGACTCAGTGATAAGAGACCAATAAAAATTAAGGTGACGAGCTTGTTAGAAAGACAGAGAGAGCAGACTAGAAATCAGACAAGGTCTGGCTACAGGGATAATTGGCGAGAAAGAGCTGACCAGAGATGATAACCTAATCAGAGGCTCTGCATAACTACAAAGACTATCTGCCACCTGGAATTGACACACATATTGAATGTGTTGAAGATCTTTGTCAGCTTACAGAACTTCAGGGCCATCCAAGTTGTACTGATATGAAAAGCATATTTGCTTTTTCTATGGCACTAATTCTCATAATTAAATATTAAAACTTATTAAGCCTGCTTTCCTGCTTGCAGCAATGCGCTATCAGCGTATGCTCCCAACCTGTCTCATTCCCTCTTGTACATCTTCTCCTATTTGTTCTGCTGAAATTTGGGAAAATGAATCCTTTTCTCAGCTGGGTCTGTCAATGGTATAAGAAATAAGCTACAGTGACAGCCATACTGTACATTTAGAATTCTGAAATGAATAGACTATAGTCCAGGGCACGTGCATTGTTATGGTGAACTGTATATCCTTAGAGACTGATAAGTATATGAATAGTGAAACGGCAGTAGTGACAGAGGGGTAACATAGAACAATAGTAAGTTGGGAGCATGCACAGGAGTGCGCGTTGCTGCACTCCGAGTGCAGCGGGTGACACCTCAGCACCATACTGGAACAGTGTGTGGTGTTATATTGTGGCTGGAATGCCAATCCCACCACCAACCCCCAAGTTTTCCCTGTAAGTCAGAGGACCTGCTTGCAGGACTGGGTGCAGATTAATGTCATATCCAGGATGAAGCAATTGTGGTCTACAGGAAAATAAATCTGTGCATTTGATAAAAAGGGGATTTATTTTTTTTAGTAAAGGTATCCCCAAAAGCCTTCTAATGATAAAACAAACAGAAAACAGAAGTGCTGAGGAGCTCAGGAACTTGTACGACTTATTAGAATGCCAACGTAACTTTATTGACATATATACATTGCTTCAAAATGTGTGATGCCCTAATGTTCCCACATGCCAATCTTTAAGCATTGTTTTTTAGTACCTTTTGAGAAAACATCACCTGTTATTGAAGCAACCAAATAATATGAAGAGTAGCGCTACAAATGGAAGAGATTTCACAAATGAAATAACACATTTACAGGACAAAAGACGCAGATGGAGAGGTGCGAAGCGATTTAAGGTGGGACGGATCTACGAGTTTTTTTGTAGGCTCTGGTAATTTTAGTGTTAATCAGTTTGGCAAAACTGCAACAGAAATGGTACAATTATTTTTATTAATAACTTAAAACAAAAATAACAAAACATAAAAAAGGCAGTTGAGAAATTTTGAAGTAGACCAAATCATAACAATTCCAAATGACTCAAAAAAATTTTTTGCAACCGTGTATATTTTGATAGATTTATTTCCACAGTATTTACTACAATTATCTTCTTTGTCTAGACATTATTGAATTAAAATACTATAGGGCTGGGAAGTAACTTTCATCAAGGTGGGGAATGACATGCTCGCAAATTTTCATAACTGATTCTTCTTGAAAATATAAGTGCATTTTGCCAAAGATTAGCAGTGTCCTGTACACTTTTTTGAAAAAGCTTTAATTAGTCTATTCTGTGTAAGATATGGGAATAAACTATGCATACAGGAGTAAGATACACCCATTTCACACCAACTGCTCCCCTAGTAAACTCAATTGCAATAAATAGATATATATTATTGGTTTGCTAAATTTTTAATTCCTAGAATAACATGTAAGTGAAGAATAATTAGTGTCCCCAAATCAATAAATTGGACTTGTTAATGAACTATTTAATCATTTATTGTGAAGTGTTTTTTTTTTTTTTTTTTTGTTAAAAGTTGTCAGGAAAATTTTGTAGGAACTAATTGTGTGTTTGTATTTACCCAAGCAACAGAGAAAAAGCCTGGAGTGGACAGAGTGATGAACATACATTTTATCTTGGGAGAGCTGTATACATTTTCTGTTCTTTCTCTTTTCTGTCTGTTATGTCTTGAGTCTAACATTTAGAGAATACTGTTACAGTATTTACATTCAGTAACATGGCTGACACGAGGCTGCAAGGTGGTCATTTCTATTCCATTACTAACAGAGCAGAACTACACAATTAACTAACAGACACACATGTAAGTAGATTATCTTAATGGAAAACATTATGACTCACATATAGAGTATTTCAAATTCAAAGCTGCCTCACACAGCTCATTGCACTGTCTGGTCTTGATTAAGTTTTTACGGTACGCTGTTAGTAATATTCCGGGTGAAAAATACCTGCATACTTTCCAGGACCTTAAATTCTTAATTTTACATTTATTTTAGTCTGTTTCCACCTGCTTTCTCCTATTAATTCATAATAATTTGCTTAAAATGAGTTCAGTGAGAGCACAGGTACAGAATTGGAAACTTGTAAAGGGTAAATTTCACACAAACGTTCGAAAGTTTTTCTTTACGCAGAGAACCCCAGACACATGGAAGAAATTATCAAGCTGTGTGGTAGAGAGTAAGACTTTAGGGCCTGTCGAATATCGACTTGATGGTATTTTGAAGAAATTAGGTGGATAGGATTGGTGAGCTTTATTGGTATGAACGGCCTTTTTATGTCAAAATATTTTTGATGTTCTGTCCTGCGTTGTTTCCCACTTCCTAACTATTCTCTTATAAGTTAAGTAAAGTAAAATATTTACTCTTATTGAATCTGGCTGTTTCTACTGTTTGGGTTAGATAGATATTTTATTTGTCCCAAAGGGGAAATTCAGACTTCAGAAGCTAAAGAATATGCAAAAGTATTTCCACTTTTCAGCTGTAGCTCCTTTGAAACTGCCATAGTCTTCAATAATACATTATACTAAAGAAATCTATCTATCAATCCATTTTCATAACCTGCTTATCCACAGCAAGGTTGGAAGGAATTTGGAGCCTATCCCCATTATGGTGGTTTACAAGAAATTACATGTACAAAAAATAAAGTAGGCACTTAAATCATTGATTGGTCTAAAGCAAGGGTTTATTGCTGCACAAGCATCTACTGAAATGTGTGTGTATGTGTTGCTCTGAGCTAGTTACAGTTATGAGAGGCCGCATACATCACAAAATATCTTATCAAGTGTTATTTCTCAGAAAGTACAAAGTTATCTAAGGCTTAATTAAAAATAAGTCATGAACTCAAGCATGTCTCACACCTGCACTCATTTCTGATGTCTTGGCCTATCAGTAAGCCTTTCAGCAGCTAGCACAAATAGTACAAAAACAACTAACTGCAGAACTTTCAACTACATTTGTTACACACTAATTAATTTTTTAGTCAATATATAAATTAAGGCAATAGATAAAAATAATAAGTAAATATGAGCTAAGACAAATCTGAGGATAGATAAAATATAAACTGCATGGTTAGCAAAACCAATTAAACCTTAGTACTCAGCCGCTAGAAGTCAACCTTCAAGTCACAAGGAAGGAACAATCCCCGAACAGGGCACCAGTCCATCTTAGGTATTATAAAGCATATTCTGAATTTCCTCATATAAAATATGATTTTAATTGACCTGTAAAAGGCATTTTAATACATTCCAATAAAGTAAATAATTTTCCTTATGTCATGGTGAGCTTTCACATTTTAAACTTGATATTCAAAAACTTTAACATTATCTTGTCCAAAAAAAGACTTATGCAAAATTACAGTACATGAAATGGATCTGTGTGTATAGGGAAATTTAGTCAAACCTGTAATGACAAGCAGAGATTTTAGAAATGCTAAAAGAAAGCAACAAATTAAAAAAACACTGATACATGCAATCAGTTGAAAAATCTTTTTTAAAAAAAAGTTACATTTAAATTAATATTTAGTGAAGAGAGATAGTGACAATTTAGGCCCTGTGATGGACAGGTATTTTGTTTCTGCACTGCACCCCAACCTGCCAGGATAGGCTTCCTGCACAATTTACAACTGAATCGGATTAGTCAGGTTTGACAATGCTATGTCATAATGGCTAATGACTTCACTAAACATTACATTAGTAATCTAAAACTCTATTATTTGGACCAATTAAAAATTTATTTTCTATTGTAATTACCTCCAAAATGTAAAATAAAAAGCATAGTGGAAAGTTACCAGTCTTAACACTTTGAACTTGAGGTATGATTTAAAGCATATCTCATTGAGAATGTCAAAACGCGACATATGAGAAAACTCGTACCTCAGTATACAGTAGACTCAGCCGGCTTGCTGGTGATCTTTGCTTTCACATCTCAGTTTCCTACTATAGTGCTGCCATCTAGTGAAAAGTCATAGAATTTTCTTTTTTTGGTGAAAATAGTGTTATAAATAAGACACTCTGCAATTGTGTCATTAAAAATGTATAAAGCTTCTTTTTTGAAACAACTAAATTTGTTGCAAGATGAATATTTTGGTGATAATAACAATGATCGAGATAGTGACAATCAATTGGATGACAACCTGTAGGCTCTGGTACTGGTGCAAATAGTAACCCCAAAAGTGTTTTTTCTTCACATGGTGTCTGACTTATCATGACTGTCAAGACAGCACTACATGGACATTGTGCTGCTCACTGAGCAAAAACAGTTACCAGCTACTAAATGTGTTGTGTGCCACAAGCATAGACAGTGCAAAGAAACATGATATATTTGCAGCACATGGTGTTCTGAACCTGCACTCACCGTGGTGTGCCATACTTCAAGGACTCTCACTCAAATGGAGATTTTTAGTCATGTTACTGGTGAAAACAAAGTAATTAACAGTTTCTCTATATTTTTGACAGAGTTACTGTTGATAATAAAACTGTTGATTTCTAATACATTTATATACATTTTTATGAGTTTTGATAGAGCTCACGATTTGTTGTATATACATAGACCAGTACTGCAGGGTCCTGGTAATAAATGGTCCAGCAGTCAATGTCTTGAACAAACAATGAAAACAGAAGCAGTAGGCAATAAATATGCTAAAAAATTAATTCAAAGAATATCGCAGGCACAAATCTAAAATGTCCCTTAAGGTCCACTTCTACAGTGTCCCAAAAAAAGCTGCCAAGCTCATGTAACCACAATTTGTGACATCATACATATACCGTTGGTATGTACACCATGCCATTCTTATGATAGCATGTCATGGTGGCTGGCTTGGTCACTGGAAACAAAGACAAAAAATAAACAAACAAATTAATGATTAAATTGCCAGAATATGGTACAACAAAAACACTCCATCAAATGGCTGACAAAACTACCAAGCAGTGGACAAAAACATCAAAGTTCTAACAATAAAGCCAAGAGCAAACTGAAATATACAGGGTGGGCCATTTACAGTGGTGTGAAAAACTATTTGCCCCCTTCCTGATTTCTTATTCTTTTGCATGTTTGTCACACAAAATGTTTCTGATCATCAAACACATTTAACCATTAGTCAAATATAACACAAGTAAACACAAAAT
Source organism: Polypterus bichir lapradei (assembly GCA_026402145.1). Lineage (NCBI taxonomy): Eukaryota > Metazoa > Chordata > Cladistia > Polypteriformes > Polypteridae > Polypterus > Polypterus bichir. The sequence continues at coordinate 12,610,214 of JANRMT010062825.1, forward strand.
GCAGTTTTAAATTATGGTTTTTATTATTTAGGGAGAAAAAAAATCCAAACCTACATGGCCCTGTGTGAAAAAGTAATTGCCCCCTTGTTAAAAAAATAACCTAACTGTGGTGTATCACACCTGAGTTCAATTTCCGTAGCCACCCCCAGGCCTGATTACTGCCACACCTGTTTCAATCAAGAAATCACTTAAATAGGAGCTGCCTGACACAGAGACGTAGACCAAAAGCACCTCAAAAGCTAGACATCATGCCAAGATCCAAAGAAATTCAGGAACAAATGAGAACAGAAGTAATTGAGATCTATCAGTCTGGTAAAGGTTATAAAGCCATTTCTAAAGCTTTGGGACTCCAGCGAACCACAGTGAGAGCCATCATCCACAAATGGCAAAAACATGGAACAGTGGTGAACCTTCCCAGGAGTGGCCGGCCGACCAAAATTACCCCAAGAGTGCAGAGACGACTCATCCGAGAGATCACAAAAGACCCCAGGACAACGTCTAAAGAACTGCAGGCCTCACTTGCCTCAGTTAAGGTCAGTGTTCACGACTCCACCATAAGAAAGAGACTGGGCAAAAACGGCCTGCATGGCAGATTTCCAAGACGCAAACCACTGTTAAGCAAAAAGAACATTAGGGCTCGTCTCAATTTTGCTAAGAAACATCTCAATGATTGCCAAGACTTTTGGGAAAATAGCTTGTGGACTGATGAGACAAAAGTTGAACTTTTTGGAAGGCAAATGTCCCGTTACATCTGGCGTAAAAGGAACACAGCATTTCAGAAAAAGAACATCATACCAACAGTAAAATATGGTGGTGGTAGTGTGATGGTCTGGGGTTGTTTTGCTGCTTCAGGACCTGGAAGGCTTGCTGTGATAGATGGAACCATGAATTCTACTGTCTACCAAAAAATCCTGAAGGAGAATGTCCGGCCATCTGTTCGTCAACTCAAGCTGAAGCGATCTTGGGTGCTGCAACAGGACAATGACCCAAAACACACCAGCAAATCCACCTCTGAATGGCTGAAGAAAAACAAAATGAAGACTTTAGAGTGGCCTAGTCAAAGTCCTGACCTGAATCCAATTGAGATGGTATGGTATGACCTTAAAAAGGCGGTTCATGCTAGAAAACCCTCAAATAAAGCTGAATTACAACAATTCTGCAAAGATGAGTGGGCCAAAATTCCTCCAGAGTGCTGTAAAAGACTCATTGCAAGTTATCGCAAACGCTTGATTGCAGTTATTGCTGCTAAGGGTGGCCCAACCAGTTATTAGGTTCAGGGGGCAATTACTTTTTCACACAGGGCCATGTAGGTTTGGATTTTTTTTTCTCCCTAAGTAATAAAAACCACCATTTACAAACTGCATTTTGTGTTTACTTGTGTTATAATTGACTAATGGTTAAATGTGTTTGATGATCAGAAACATTTTGTGTGACAAACATGCAAAAGAATAAGAAATCAGGAAGGGGGCAAATAGTTTTTCACACCACTGTATATGGATACACCTTAATAAAATGGGAATGGTTGGTGATATTAAGTTCCTGTTTGTGGCACATTAGTATATGTGAGGGGGAAAACTTTTCAAGATGGGTGGTGACCATGGTGGCCATTTTGAAGTCGGTCATTTTGGATCCAACTTTTGTTTTTTCAATAGGAAGAGGGTCATGTGACACATCAAACTTATTGGGAATTTCACAAGAAAAACAATGGTGTGCTTAGTTTTAACTTAACTTTATTCTTTCATGAGTTATTTACAAGTTTCTGATCACTTATAAAATGTGTTCAATGTGCTGCCCATTGTGTTTGTGTTAACAAACAAAACCACCGCTATTGGTCTGACACTAACCCACATTGGATAGATCCCTCCAAGACTGTTGGAACAAAAAAATTGATGGTATGGTGTGGTATATGGGGTACAAAGATAGTGGGGCCATTCTTCATCAATGGAATCCTCAAGGCCACTGGATATGCGAAATTGCTACATGATGATGTGTTTCCCTCTTTATGCACTGAAGCTGGCACGTTCCCTGAGTTTTTCCAGCAAGATGGTGCACCACCACATTATGGGTGTCAGGTCCGAGCATTCCTAGATGAACAGTTTCCTGGAAAGTGGATTGGTCGTCGTGGGCCAGCTGAATGGCCCCCAAGGTCTCCCAATCTGACCCCTTTAGACTTTTATCTTTGGGGTCATCTGAAGGCAATTGTCTATGCTGTGAAGATACGAGATGTGCAGCACCTGAAACTACGGATACTGGAAGCCTGTGCTAGCATTTCTCCTGCGGTGTTGCTATCAGTGTGTGAAGAGTGGGAGAAGAGGGTTGCATTGACAATCCAACACAATAGGCAGCACATTGAACACATTTTATAAGTGGTCAGAAACTTGTAAATAACTCATGAAAGAATAAAGTTACGTTAAACCCAAGCACACCATTGTTTTTCTTGTGAAATTCCCAATAAGTTTGATGTGTCACATGACCCTCTTCCTATTGAAAAAACAAAAGTTGGATCAAAAATGGCCAACTTCAAAATGGCCACCATGGTCACCACCCATCTTGAAAAGTTCCCCCCTCACATATACTAATGTGCCACAAACAGGAAGTTAATATCACCAACCATTCCCATTTTATTAAGGTGTATCCATATAAATGGCCCACCCTGTAGATTAGAGCAATAAAAAAGAAAGTTCTGAAAATTAAAGAAAACTAACATACAAAAGCCAGTAAAAGATAAAAATAACAATAACAATCAATAACGTCCAAGTCTGTCCTATCCCTTATTTAAACATGACATTCTCAAACCCCTCCCTGACACATTACATGCAGCCACAGCCCATAAAATCTTGCTGTGGTAGCTATCTTGGATGCCTGATACAACATCTATTACTAGCTTGATAGTATAAATTTAAAAATCTAACTTATATATTACATAAGCAAACAAAAAAACTGCACAAAATGCTGACAACATGAAACAAGAGAGGCATTTTACATATAATTCGTATATTTCTGCTGTTTAGAAGGATTCCTATAAATTTTACATGATATTTTCACAAATGTCGAGGATTTTGCTCTGCTTTAAAATTGTTGAATGGCATAAATTGTATTTTACAATTAGTATGACAATTCGAGTAAGACTTCTCAACAGAGGGAAGTGTCAGTTTAGGCAATAATCCAGTTATGTTAGTTAGCTAGCTCTTGTGGGTCAGTTGCAGGATGTCAAAGATTATAATGAACAAATGTAGAAACCTACATATTGTATAATGCATTGGTGTCATTTCAGTGATAATTTACTGGAATATTTGACTGTATTGCATGTAGATATGGAAAAACATGGGAATGTGTCACACATAGTAACACGTTGCAGTCCTCATTCGGCCTATCCTCTGATAATATACCAAATAAAAACAGCTTAAGCCGGGCATAAACTTTTGGCATGATTGTAATCCTCATCGATTGTTGTTTCACATGCAATATGATTGGGGCTGCAATACCTGATTGCATCTTACAGATTGAAATTTCTAACATTACATAAATACAACTGTCCAGTCATCTTGTAGTATGAGCATTCTCACCAGCCATCAAAGTTCCCGAACTTTATACTGCGGCAACCACAGTTAGTATGGCAATAATAATAAGACAACCACATTTGAAGAAGGTCACAAAATTCTTGCATATCATCCATCATCTATATTGCAGTATGAAAAGAAATTATTAAAAATGACAATTAGTTCAACATGTCGGCCAGTCTATATTGAAGTTGTCTTTGAAGAAAACAATTTTAACAGTTGTGTGAAATGATTGGTATCATACAGTATATTGTAGTATAATAGCTGGACATTGTATATTAGTTATTGCCATTGTCATGCTCATTTTCACTTTTTTGATTTCAAAAAGCTATCATATAGCTAAATAGACAATGACAAAAGCATCATAGAAATCGTTTACTGAAAGAACCCAAAATAAAACACACACAATGTTAAGTGATATAGATTATGTACCTTCAATTTTCTTTGTAAAATAGAAGGACAATATTGTGTGTGACCAACTATGCTTTTATCTTGTCTTTGTAGTTTAAGACTACAGTACAACAGCAATGCAGCTCTTTCCTTTGTTTACATTTTGAGAAGCCTGTGTCCACATTTATTTTTGAAAAGGTAACATTTTATTGCAAACTGTTAATAGGTAAAACTGCCCTTTGGGGCCATGTACACATATAATCTGAGAACCCACGGCATCTATCGGATTGAATGTGCCTCTTCAGTTTGAGCACATATATGATTGGCGACTCTGTTGTGCAGCATCACTTGTTGTGAGGAGTCACTTCACCAAAATCTCTAGAACAACAGCAATTTATTTCTAAAATAGCCCTAAATCACACAAATAATGCAGCAACAAATTTTAGTAGGCTATGTTTTTTTGACAGCCCCCAAAAAAGACCCTTATGGGGAAAAAATCGAAGAAACCTTGGGAAAGGCAATTCAGAGGGAAAAGCTCTTCCAGGTAGGTTGGGCCAGCCAATCTGATGAAAAGACCCTTCTACCCAGTATCCCAGTGCTCCTTTATTAGAGATGATGTTTCCTTGTGCAGGCAAATAACATGGCAGTAGAACAGTGCCACCAAGTGCCACATTAGAATAAAAAGAAAAGAAACAGCATAGGCAAGTGTTGGTAACACTATATAAACAGTGTATTACTTATATTTTAGTACTAATGACTAACAACAGAGATGCACTATGCACAGCTAATCAGCAGCTCTAGTCAGGGTATGCTAAACTGAAGTGGTGAGTCTTCAGTCGGGATTTAAAAGCTGAGACTGAAGGGACAACTCTTATATTAACAGGCAGACCATTCCACAGCTTTGAAGCCCTGTAATTAAAAGCACAACCTTCCACTGTTTTTTTATTAATCCTTGAAATCATAAGTGGACCGGCATCGTGAGATCTTGAAGTGTGCTATGAAAAAAACGGATCTCTAAAATTGCAGTGTATGTTCAGCCTAAAGTGTAATCCAGATGACCACTAGATTACCAAATTTAGGTATGACTTTGTGAATACTGTGTACAGAGGCTTGTATGATTGCTTTATTTTTCTGAGTTAAACATTTACAGATGATCAGCTTTTGAGGCACAGCTTACATAAAATGTCTCCATGCCCATCTCTTCCAAAACTGACATAATAGCTGACATAAACTCGTCAACTTTAAGAAGCTGGATAGTCAAAAATTAGAGAACAGTCACATGGTTGCAACATTATATTCTATTGATTATTGTAAATACAGTGTACTAACTAATTATTTTGTACCACCATTGCAGTGCCTACATGATTCCATCTGTCCAACCATATCCTAAGGGACCCAAGATGAGGGTCTGTTTTCTGTCTTTAAAACAGAAGTTTCACATTTACTTCTTGCTGTGCCAGTATAAAATAAAAACTAAATATTCATTTAACTCTCAAAGTATAATTTCAAATGTTAAAATGATTTATTTTTTCCTTGCTTGCTCTCATTTCTTGCACAGCACAAGTCTAATTTTCCCAAGAACCTTAATGATTTCCTTGTAAATATCCGTCTGAGTTAATTTTTTTATTTTGAAAAGCACAGAAAAAGCAGACATTTTCATAAATGAAAACCTGTATAGGATCAAACAACAGTACAAAACAGTAAGATTATCTGTTTATATTTAGTCCAATGTGACATTTCAAAAGCTAACATCATGATAATCATCGTCATACAGTTTCCACAGGGTAACGAAGGGCAGATGTAGCCGTCTAAAGTAACGCTTTTCCTTGTTGTATCAACAGTTCACATTCACTTGACTAGGATCATTAATTTGGTGGCTTGGCTCACTATTAATGTGGTGAAATGAAATGAAGAAATCAAAAACAATTGATATTCTTATCCACATTTTCCAATTGGCACTATTTTATGAAAGCCTCAAATCATTTTTCAGAATGATCATTTCAGATCATTTTCAGAATGTGCTTACCACTCTTAGTCTTTTTTTGTTGTTATTGGTTTACTTTTCTTTTTCTTCTTCCTCCTGCTTCTTCCTCTTATTGTCACCTCCTCCTTGCTCATCTTTCGTGTTCCTCAGGAACTAAGTCCTCCTCTCTTCCATGTTTCAGGAACTTCCTCCTCCTGGATTTGAACCTGTACAATGAGATTACATGATTTTTTGAGATTCATCTTGCACTTACATCTACACCATCTGAGTTGGTGTTACAAACCCAAATGATTTTTCAGTTTTTCTACAGCTCACTCACGGTACTGTATTGTAAATTTCAGTACAAGTACACTGTACATCAATGGACACATTGCATTTTACACATTTTCATTTTGTTCATAACCCTGGATCACACCCAAACCTGATTACATTCCAAATATTAATATATACCTCAATATTTTACTTTGTTTCATGGCATTCCTTTTTTTTCCAAACAAACACCTTTTAGATGCTCACGCGAGAATAATAGGCAATGACTGATAACAAAGAACAATACAAATTTACTATAGAAATTGATAGATACTTCTAAAACAAAATAGACTATACATACATCATGCCCAGGAATAGAACCCACAGCTTGTCCTTTAAGGGCAGATATGCTAACCACTACACCACCAGTTCTTATATTTGCTTGGAAAAAATATCACACCTTTCTATTGCTTCTCTATTGAGTTATACACTGGGCAAAATAAAATTATACCATAGTTTGTAAAGTTATTCCACATGAGATTCACTTCTACATTTATCTTCCACCTCACTCCTTTGATCTTGTTCAAATCATACAGTATAATGTACAGTATCAACTGAGAAAGACCTCTTGACCAGGTTTGGTGGTAGCATAGTGGATAGCATACATGCCCATCACCATGAAGCCTAAGTGCAATTCTTATTTATGACCTTAAATGTTTCCTCTAAGAAAAATAAAATTATGTATTTGTCAATATTGCATGCTGCTGCTCGTCAGGTTTTCAATGATGCACACTTTGCTGCATATGCTTTACTTGAGCCAACAACAAAGTGATTCTAATTATTTCACTAAAGACTTACATATTCGACATTTATATCTAAACTCTTGCTATTCAAAGTGTGAGGCTAAAAAAACACATTTTGTATAACATCTCTCACTAAGAGTTCTATACACTAGAAACCTCTTGAGCCGATAGAAGATGGAAGACAGTAGTCACCAAACAGGGTCTATTAAATTCATGTCATTACGTTTTTTCAATATTTAAAAAGCTCAGACTTGCACTTGAATTGATACATTTTCCAGGATGAAATGCATGTGTGTGATAATACATACAGTACAGTGGCTCTATGCATTATTCTGCAGTGTGGCTCCATTCACATTCGTTTACAGGTCTTTCTCACTTTTTACATATATTTTCTGAAACTACTGCTCATCTTATACAAACTCTATACATAATAGCCACAAACACTCACACAACCCAAAACATGTCACACACCTGACAACAAAGTACACACTGCATTCAAAACCATTCTCTTCTTAAAAAAGGTTATTTTTGCATCAGAACTCTACACGCAAACTATCATATGAATAGCTTGTCCTAAACATCAACTACACACTGAAAGGATAAATGATAAACACTGCAATCCATTTTGCTATTTCAGTGTGCAGTGGCATTGTTGGCCAGTACCATACTTACTATTGCAATCTGTTGGTCAGAAGCAAAGACAGACTGCCTCTCCCTCTTACAGGGTCTTTATGCAATTCTGAAAATACACACATTTACTCATCTTATTGTATTTCTTGTGAAATGTGTCATATCTCGATCTACATTTACCTTATGTTTTGCTCTACCGTTACTGTACCCATTTTAATTTTCAAAACATTACATTATACCAGCCACTGTGAAATGTGACACACGGGGCCTGCTTCTTTCATGTTCAGGTCATGGTGGATGACATGGTTAACTAGTGTTGCCTGTATCTCATTTCACACCGTTTATCTCCTTCAAAGAGCCCTTCCTCTTCCTCTGTCTATGAACCCCACCCCACTTGCCTCCATGGTGTTACATAGGGTGTCAGGTAGTCACTGAAGCTTCTTCAGTTTCCTTTATATTAAGCTGCTCACGTGGAGTAACAATGTGGAAACTCATTGGTTGAACCCTATCTGACAAGCATGTCTAATTCATCCAATGTGTGCCTTTTCCCCTTATACCATACACGTACACTTCAAAGATACAATCTGTTGTGATAGCGGGGTTGTAGCAGCAGTAGCCATAGCCGAGTGGTCAAAATACTGTAAAAATACTTGGCAATGTATGTTTTTTTCACTATTTCTCCATTAAATATATTTAATGTAATTTCTATATAAGCACACCACACATGACAGCAAACATTCCATTTTACAGTTTGCAGTTTGAGAACAGTCCAGGATCACAGTCAATCTATTTAAAATCCAAGTGATAAAAATCTACCAGTTACTTGGTGTCCAAATGATTACAATGATACTTTCACACTGACACCTCATACCTGCTCCTGCTGATAGATTAGGCCCCATCCACTGATAATATAGACAAAAATAAATATAAACAGAAACAGGTTTTACATGGCCGAGAACTGAACCCATTACCACTGCTTTAAGGGCAGTTACCCTACTCACTACACCAACTTTACAACTTTCAAAATTTTGTCAATCATAAAATGGCCTCCATCGGCACCCAAATAGACTAAAATTTAGGAAAGAACTCAACACAAATATGAGGTAAAGTTAAACAATTAGCTGCCACTTCAATCTTTTGTTCTTTATTCAAGTACAATAGTCTGATGTACTGTATCAACTCAGACAGAAACTCAGGCCAGTTATGGTAGTGTAGTGGTTAGCATACTGTAAATGGTTATCAACCAGGAAGTGTGAGTTCAATTCCAATGTAAAACAGACAAATTTCTCCTAAATCACAAATGTACCTTCCATTAGTCCACACCAAGGCTGGTACTTTTTCCCATGATACACACTTAGCTGTGTAAATATCACTTGAATAAGCTTCATTCTACACTCACAGCTGTGTGACTTCCACAGTCGCAATGTGATTCTCGTTAGCTCAAAGCAAAAGTAGACCATCTACATTTATCAGCACAATCATGATATTCACAGTGAGCAGTCACCAGAACCAATCATCAAGAATATCTCTTATAGTTCAAAAAGCGGAGTAGACCACAATACGTGCAGATGGAGTACTTGAGATGTTAAGAATGAAGCTGATGAGATCATTGATGTACTACAGTAGAATTTGAAAGAGTTTAAAGTTTAATTTAATTGTCACAAATTAGAAATCCTTCTTCCAACTCTGCTTATCCAGAAACAGGGATTCAGAGAAGATGGAGTGTAACCACACAAGTAATGAGAATAAGGAACAATCACTGAACAAGACACCAGCCATTCTCAATGACGACACACACATCAAAGAACAATTTAGCATCAACAGGTCAATGAACCTGTACATCTCTGGACTGTGAGAGGAAACCAGAAAATCTGGAGAAACCCGACCAGGGAAAACATGCACACTCCACAAAGGGCACAACCAGTATTTGAGTCTCACCACTGAATGGATTTCAAAATCCCGCTGTTACCAAAATAGCCTTTCCTTTTCCCTTCCTCTCCAACACTGTCAGTTGCCTCAATGGTGCTCCATTTTGTAGCAGTCAACTAAATATAAAGAAGCCTCTTCAGTTTCCTTTATATTCAGTTAACTGCTCAAGTGGAGTAACAATTTGGAAACTTATTGGTTGAACCCTATCTGACAAGCGTGTCTAATTCATCCATTGTGTGCCTTTTCCCCTTAGACTGTATATGTATACTCCAAAGATAAACTGTGGTTTGATAGTGGCGTTGGAGCAGCAGTTCCTGTTGCCTAGTATTGAAAATACTGTAAAAATGGTTGGTTGGCCATGTATATTGTGATCCTGGAAGTCATGGGTTCAATCCCCTCTTCTGACACTTGATGGTTAATTCTTTTTTTATTTCAGTCTAATACCTCTTGCTGTATTTGATTGATATCAGGAAAAGAACTCCTCAATGAGGTTCAGAAAGGGAGAATATGGTGGAACTTCTACAACAGAATAAGGTTGGGTGTTCCTGGAACCAAACCTCAATGTCTGCTGCCCCATGAAAAGTTACATTGAAAGGTGTGGCTAATTCATCCATCCCACATATATATGTATGCATACTCTGACGGTACAATCCATAGTGTGTAGTGAGCTAGTGGTAGCTTAGCAGTCACATCACTGTCAATATTTGAATACGTACATTGTAAGCCTGAAGGTCATGGGTTCAGTCCCTCCTCTCGTCACATTAACATATTTTTTTTCTTTAATTCAGTCTGATGCCTCTAATTGTAAATATGATACAATTTTCACACTGGATAGCATTGGTAGAGAAGTGTGGAGAAAACATCTGCAGTGTTTGCTCAGTGGAGCTCTGCGTTAAGTTTGCTGATTTCCAAATGTAAGCATTATCTAACTTAGCATTATGAAAATGTAAAATGAGAGTTGATCATGAAATTTGTGCTTAGAAATGGAGCACTATGTGATGTGTTGAGCAGGAAGTGTTTAAGGGATTAGTGCAGAGAGCAAACTGCTGGATATGCGTTAAGGGTTTTGTGCCACTGGCTTAGGAAACAGACCACTGAGGTCTAACTATTAACAATTGTGTGCCAATATGCAGTACCAGTGAGTGTGCAAATAAGAACTGCAGCAACATCCAAACAAACAGTTCAGGAAACAGCTACAGGCATGCATAGACATCCAGCAAATAAAGAAAGAATATATGTACAGTTTATATAAAAAGGAAACACATTTTAAGTTAAAAGTTATGCAGCGTTTAGTGCCTGTTTGGCCACAGAATTAGTCCTATGAAAACTTACATTGACAAGCATGTTTAGTTCATTCATTATGTGGTTTTGCCCCATATATATGCATACTCTGATGGTACAACCTACTCAAAAAAACTTTCATTGTCTAACACAACTGTGGAGTGCGTCTCTTGTCTCTGCTTACCCTACTCTGCTTTTCCAGGCCTCAAGGAGTGACTCCTCCTGGACTTGAACTGTGGGATAAGATTACATGAATCACTGAGAATCAACGACTACTTCCATGTACACCACCTGACCTGGATAACAGGATTGTTCACTATTTCTCCATATCTATTAAGTATATTTAATGTCATTTGAAGAGAAGCACACCACACATCAAAACACAAAGTGCATGTTACATTTTGATAATAGTCCAGGATCACAGAGATTCTATTGAAAATCCAAGTGATACAAATTTAGTCTTTAGTTACCTAGTGTCCAAAAGATTACAATAATATGACGAAACATCATACCTGCTCCACAAATAACAATATGCAATTTCTGATAGAACATGGCCTTACTCACTGATAATATAGAAAATCATGAAAACTTCTTAAATAGTTTTAACATCATGGCTGGGAATCAACCCCATTACCACTACTTTAAGAGCAGGTATTCTACCCACTACACCATATTTTAATGCTGGTTTGGGTTGGGATATTTCACACATTTCTATTTTTTGTCAAACACAGAAAAGCCTCTGTGTTCCCTGAAACAGACTGAAAGAGAGTTGAGTAAGAACTTAACACAAATATGAGGTGAAGTTCAACAATTAGCGTCCACCTCAATCTCTTCTCGTTCTTTGTTCAAATACCACAGTATCAACTGAGACAGTAACCCAGGCCAGGTGTAGTGGGTAGGGTACATGTCTTTCAACCAGGAAGTGTAAGTTCAATTCCCATCCATGACTGACAACTTTTTCATAAATAGAAAATTACCTTATATATACTTGTCATTACTCCACGCCAGTTCTTCTGGGATTTTTCATGACTGTATCAATATTTCTTAAGGACAGTCTAAGGTTCCTCAAGGATTTTCAAGAAATGGGCAGACCATGTACAATCCTACAGGGCTCTCAACATCAATGTGATTTGATTTTATATAACCAGAGACATCTGTATGAAAGTCATGTCTGTCAGTACAAGACCACACTTCCCTATTTTGGAATGAGATCTTCAGTTTTATAGGCAAATCCTCAATTGCAAAATAAATCATATTTAGTAACAAGACAAAACTATATATACTATTATAAAAATAATAATGAGCTTGAACGCATTTCATTATTGAGGTGCAATTGTCCCTCTTTACTACTAGAACCACCACACAATTCTCCAGTACAATAAATGCCAAACCAACTGCAAGTGGCATCTGTTATCACTAATGATCCATCACAGAGGCATCCTTATAACACAACTGCCATCAACTACACCAAGAACACTTAGAAAAAAAATGCCACACGATGCATTTCCAGGAATATATTCAATGAACAAGGTCTTCGGAAAATGCTGCATATTCATTCGAAAAATGCTTTGCTAAATTTCACCAATGAACACTAAGGGTGAACATGCAGATACACCTCTTGAACTCAAATGTAATTTTTATTTTAATATTTATTATTATGGTGTTAATGTACATGCTTTGTGCAGCGCTCATAATGGGCCTATCCATGCAAACGAAGGGGTGGATAGGCCACATAAATAGCACCACTAACCAACTGTTTGGAATGAAAAACAAGAAGGGGGCGGTGCTCCGGACAGGAATAAAGAGTCAGGATCATGATTGGCATTGTACAGTGAGGTGTGAAATGGAAGGACAAAGTTCAGGGAAGCTCAAGGAAGACACAAAGCACAAAGGTTACTACTCACTGTAAAGCTCCAGTGATGGTGCCAGGTGCTGTGGTTGTGACTGTAGGCAATTTTTCACTAGAAGCAAAAATGGGAGGAATAGAAAAGTAGACAAAGAAACAATAATACTTGCCTAATGGTAAAAATAAAAAAACAAAATCTACAAACATTCTATAAAGAAAAGTTCTTACTTACACAGCACTTCTGATACATCTGATTAACAGCACTACAACTAACACCCTCTCTCTTATCAAACATCTCAGGCAAAGCTACAAAATAGAGCTAGTTTACAAATAAGAAGTCTTATTCTGTGAACCAGATATTTACCAGAGTTTTATTCTATATAACTGTTTGTAACTTTGATATAATATTCAAGAGATAGGTCTGTTTGAAGACCATACCATTTATCTGTTCTTTGATTAGTGTAATGAAAATGCTTTATAGCTGTGCAATGTAAATGAACCCAACTTGTAAAAGAAGCTGCTCTGTTGAGCCAAGTGAGTCTGCCATGCTGCACTAAACAAGACCACAAAGTGGCACCATTTTTTAAAGTAATACAAGAACACTCATCTTTGAATTCATTTTTAACAGCGGCTCATGACTATTCTTTATTTGCGGAGCAGCATTTCCCCTAACATAACCAATCATGGAATCCCAATAGGTTTATTTTCTCCATGAATCCTGTTCACTTCTATTAACTGATGTTTTTGTCTACTCTGTTCATAGGTTAAGAGATCACAGTTACTATGTGAGTGGGACCTCGTATTATCATAACACCCATCCCTCCATTTATCCATCTATTCCTCTTCCAGACCTAAGCTTCCTAAGCTTTTTCAGGGCAGGGTCACAGGGCAGCTGCAGCCTGTTGCAGAAAGCAAACGGCACAAAGCAGGACAAGGTGCCTGTCCATCACAGGACAAATACAGACAAACCCAAACACAGAATCAAACCCGATACAATATACAATACCATACATAAAACACCACATATATGTTTGTGCTGGAAACTTTAAGGGGGAGAAACCTCCACCCAAATTTAATGTAAGAATATCACAATGCTCTACACTCCAAGTGGGACCTCCTCATCTGTGCTAAATTAAGAAATCAAATTTACAGACACCTTACTTCTGCCACAAAATTGAGTCCTAGTTTTCTCTGCTTTGAAAATAATCTGGTTCTAAAAACAATTGAATTAAATTTTTACAAAATTGTATCATTTATTACCATTGTTTTTCACATATTTCTGTCTGTCTGGCGATCTCCCATTATCTTGCAGGCTCCAATGACCATGACCGGACATGCCGTTCAGATAGAGTGGGTATGAAAAGTGTGATATCATTGTGCCCATTGTTCATCAAAAGGAGTCTCAAGAAAATTATTAGCTCCTGAAAATCTCCTCAGAATAGCAGATTCACTCAGACTAACATTTCTTTACTAAGCTGATTTTTGGAGCCAAATCCTTCTTATATACATCTCATATTGCATTTTTAGTACAATATGTTTGTACTTATTCTGTTTGTTTGGCATCAGCAATGTGTTGTTTGTGCTCACTAGTGATGAGCAAACCTGGCTGAATTGTTTTTTTCTTAAGTTCGGTGAAATTGGGGAAATGTTTCGGGTACTTTGCCGAATTCAGTCACATGCATTGAAGTCAGTGGGTAAGAAGAAATTGAACTTGAGTGGATTTTGAAGGTGCAATAGTCTTTTAAGAGTTTCTGAAGTCTACAGAAGTGTTTGCAAATTATTCCAGACTAAAAATCGTGCCCAAAAATGTGACCTGAGTTGTGAGGCTGCAGTGCTAACTACTGCACCACCAGGCACCCCGAGAGAGAAAATTGATCAAATTTAATTTCAGAAGAGGAAAAGTTCATGAGGGCAGGAGGAATGAATTCACTAAGTTATGCCCTCGACAGATTTGTTAGCGGGTACTCACCTTTCTCAAACTCAAACATTCAGTTTCTTTGGTTTTCTCTTATAGACTTGCTCGCTCACTGCTGCTGGTACAACACTAAAGCATGTGGAAATTTCACTTCTTCCTGTTTGATCAACTGAACAGCACTCTGGGTAATAATATCAAAGGGCTAGGCATACATATTCAAGACAGCTCACATACAAGTCCATACAAAAAGACACAACCTTTAAGACCCAAATACACAGACACATTTGCAGTTGCCCTGTGAGTGCATTTTTTGTCTTTATATGTTTTGCAAATTTTCCAGCAATTTTTAGTGTACTTTCAGGATTCTCAAATTAATATACTATTTTCACACTATATTTACCCTATATTTACTTAATTATTAGGATACTAAAGGGGCTGTCCCATCCAACATCAACATTGGCTGCTAAAGCTCTGTTATTTCACAATGGGGTATTAGGAGATAAAAATGAGTCTAAGCTGGCCGCACAATGAATTTTCAGGAAATTACTCTGCAAACAAGGTCACTGGCGAACATGGCATATTTGGTACTAGAAACACTTTGGCGAATTTGTCCGATCAACACCAGTGATCACAAACAGTAATACTAGTCACCCAAGCACTTGCACTGACCATTTATTACCACACAGACAACACAAAAAATTGCAGGCTTCATAACAAGGTGGCATATTTTACCTAAGCAGAAAAAAAAAGATTTTTATTTTTTCCATGCTGTTGAGTTTAATTGCATAACATACCTGGGTCTAGTGATGTCGGAGGAATGCATAAAATGATAAAAGTGAAAAAAAAATGCTAAGTATAAATTTACATTGGCTGTTACAGATGCAAATCAAATGTATGTTTTCACTGTATAATATTAACATTAAGAGCAGCTCACTACTCAAAATAGTAAATTTAGGAGGTAGCCAGGAATGATCTGGCAACCTCTTGATTACAAGTCAGCAGTTCCAGGTGGGCTATAATAAGAGCCTGCAGCCACTACTCAGGGCGCCTGAGTTGGGAGGAAGAGGACAAAGCACTCCTGGGAGAAGTGGAAGAAAAGAAGAGTGTTTTTTGGGTGTTTTTCCTTTGGTGGTGTTTTTGGGACTGTGTTGTGCCTGTGGGGATTACGGGGAAGATGTGCCCCATAGGTGAAGAAAAATAAAACCTTTGTTTATTTTGCCCGTGCCTCTGGTGTCAGTTTGTGTCAGGTCGGCGCCAATAAAACATATTTATCACACTGGCGTAGTCGGCAGGACCCCGGTACGTCTTTTGGGACAGGAACCTGTACATTTTTTTGTGTGGTGACCCGGCACAGCAGCGTGATGCATGTGCACTGCGCAAGAGCGTGAACCCCGAGACAGTGCACTGAAGCGCGCAACCACGGCAGGAAGGCTGCGACACTCCAGGGGCTCCATAACCCCACCAGAGCCGGTATGGGGAGAAAGAAAGCCGGGCAGACTCCAAAGTTGGTGGCCGGATGCCTGCCTGCTGTCAAAGAAGAAGCCAGGTTCGGCGTGCCCCATAGAGTGGCCAGCCTGTCAGTAGATAGTCCGGTAAATGAGATCCATAACCAGGTAGGTGCCAGGCTCAGGGAGGATTGGCCCTGGGGCTGTTATACGGTAATTCCGCAGACCTACCTTGTGGATGCTGATGGCCCGGATCTGTGTTGGTGGCGTGGAGACACCGATCAGTGGCGCAACGGCGGAGTGAACTCTACTGCGAGCGAGGTAGGTCTGGCCCCCCCGTTTCTGCAGGTCGTCGAGCGGAGGACGAGCACCCGGTTGATCTGCCTGACGCTACTTCTCCTGGTGAGGAGGGGGCGGTGGAGAAGCGACCCACCTTCCCATGGCAGGTAAGCAGCTGGAGGATTGGTTGCATCTTCCCGCAGGTAAAAGAGTACAAGCGGGAGTGATGAACCTCTGACCCCAACCTGATGAAAACCCGAGGATTTTGTTTATTTTGCCCGTGCCTCTGGTGTCAGTCTGTATTGGGTTGGCACCAATAAAGAGCATTTATCACACTGCTCAATACGGATTACTTGCAACACCAAATTGGTTGGATTAGCGCGTTAAACCTTGAACTTCATAGGCAGGTGTGTCCAATCATGAGAAAAGATATTTAAGGTCATCAATTGCAAGTTGTGCTTCCCTTTGACTCTCCTCTGAAAAGTGACAACTCTCAAAAGATCAAAAAACAAAGATTGTTCAGTATCATGGTTTAGGGGAAGGCTACAAAAAGCTATCTCAGAGGTTTAAACTGTCAGTTTCAACTGAAAGGAATGTAATCAGGAAATGGAAGGCCACAGGCACAGTTGCTGTTAAACCCAGGTCTGGCAGGCCAAGAAAATTACAGGAGTGGCATATGCGCAGGATTGTGAGAATGGTTTCAGGCAACCCACAGATCACCTACAAGAACATCTTGCTGCAGATGGTGTATCTGTACATCGTTCTACAATTCAGCTGAATTTGCACAAAGAACATCTGTATGGCAGGGTGATAAGAAAGATGCCCTTTGTGCACTCACGGCACAAACAGAGTCGCTTGATGTATGCAAATGCTCATTTAGACAAGCCAGATTCATTTTGGAACAAAGTGCTTTGGACTGATGAGACAAAAATTGAGTTATTTGGTCATAACAAAAAGCGCTTTGCATGACGGAAGAAGAACACTGCATTCCAAGAAAAACATCTGCTACCTACTGTCAAATTTGGTGGAGGGGTTCAACATGCTGTGGGGCTGTGTGGCTAGTTCAGGGACTGAGGCCCTTGTTAAAGTTGAAGGTCAGATGAATTCAGCCCAGTATCAAACAAATTCTTCAGGATAATGTTCAAGCATCAGTCACAAAGTTAAAGTTATGCAGGGGTTGGATATTCCAAAAAGACAATGACCCAAAACACAGTTCGAAATCTACAAAGGCATTCATGCAGAGGTAGAAGTACAATGTTCTGGAATGGCCATCACTGTCCCCTGACTTGAATATCATCAAAACTCTATGGGATGATTTGAAGCAGGCTGTCCATGCTTGGCAGCCATCAAATTTAACTGAACTAGAGAGGTTTTGGATGGAAGAATGGTCAAACATACCCCCATCCAGAATCCAGACACTCATCAAAGGCTATAGGAGGTGTCTAGAGGCTGTTATATTTGCAAAAGGTGGCTCAACTAAGTATTGATGTAATATATCTGTTGGGGTGCCCTAATTTATGCACCTTTCTAATTTTGTTATGATGCATATTGCACATTTTCTGTTATTCCAATAAACTTAATGTCACTGCTGAAATATTATTGTTTCCATAAGGCATGTATTATATTAAAAGGAAATTACTACTTTGAAAGCTCAGCCAATGATAAACAAAAATCTGAAGAATTAAGAGGGCTTCACAAACGTTTTCATATGACTGTATATGATAAAAGTAAAACTAACTTCAGAATAAAATGAATAAAAATATTAAACATATAAAATTTTTAAACATAAATAAGCAAAACAGCCAATTAAAAGGCTATAATAAAATATGACACCATGACATTTAAACATCTCCATATGCCAATGAGAATAGAAAAGATTTTAACTGAGATTTTAAAATATTAATAGTATTTAAAAACAGAATGTCAAAGGGTAGACTATTCCATTAAACAGGGCCAGCCACAGTAAAAGCCTGATCACTCTTTAACTTCAGTCGAGATCATGGAATGGACAGAACTTTTTGATCAGATGATCTCAGGGGCCTAGAGGTGGAATAGAGGAGAAGGAGATGTGAGATAGAATGTGATGTCAAACCATTTAATGCTTAAAAAACAAATAATTTAAACTTTCAACTGCAGTCTGTATTTTACTGGCAGTCAATGAAAAGCGGGCACCACTCAAGAAATCTTTTTTGTACCAGTCAGGAGATGGGCTACTGCATTTTGGACCAGCTGCAAATAGGATAGGGAAGTTTGACTAATACCTAAATAAAGAAAATTACAATAATTTAAGATGAGAAGAACTAAATGCATGAAGAAATATCTCTATGTGTTTAAACAAAATTACAGATATCATTTTGGTAATTCTCTTAAGCTGCAAGAAACTGCATTTTTACCACACTGTTAATTTTGTTGTCAAACTTAAAAGATTGATCAAAGATGACACCAAGATTTCTGACATGAGTACACACATTTGTTGAGCAAGGACTTTATTATCACTTATAGTGCTGATAGAATTTGGGGGTCCAAATATAACTCCTTTTACTTTCATTTATTGCAAGGAAGTTGTTTTCACATCCAATGTCCCACTTTATACGTATAGTACAATGGACAAGAACTGTTGTATTTATATAAAATTTTTGAAAAATACTATAAACCAAGACCAGGATTGCCCCTCACAGTTTAATACTTTGCATTTCCTTCATTGCACTCCTTTGCAAAGCCAATTCAAAATAAAATTAAATGGCCCAACTGAAGATGGAAAGCTTGTTTAACCTTGGCAGATGAATCGTCTGTTATCTTTGAGAATGGTGTCATCACTGTATTAAACACAGGGATGCACTTTAAACATTATAAAATTGCTACACTGTAAGATCATCTGAATCTTTTTGAAGTGAGGCATAACTTTACACATTTTGGTGGGATTTGCTTGTGGCAGCAAGACTACAGGGTAAGCAGACCTCTAATAGAAATAGTGAAAGAGTTGCTTTGCTTCTCCACCACATGATCATGCATGTCCTCCTGCTATTCTACTAACAATGAAGTTTTTGGAGTTCATGCTTAAATGAATTTAAAAAATGAAAGTGGTTAGTTTTATAGCAGTTGGCATTTTAATGTACAGTACAGGCCAAAAGTTTGGACACACCTCCTCATTCAATGTGTTTTCTTTATTTTCATGACCATTTACATTGGTAGATTCTCACTGAAGGCATCAAAACTATGAATGAACACATGTGGAGTTATGTACTTAACAAAAAAAGGTGAAATAATTGAAAACATGTTTTATATTCTAGTTTCTTCAAAATAGCCACCCTTTGCTCTGATTACTGCTTTGCACACTCTTGGCATTCTCTCGATGAGCTTCAACAGGTAGTCACCTGAAATGGTTTTCACTTCACAGGTGTGCCTTATCAGGGTTATTTAGTGGAATTTCTTGCTTTATCAATGGGGTTGGGACCAGCAGTTGTGTTGTGCAGAAGTCAGGTTAGTTGGACGATCATTTATTTTTCAACAGGACAATGACCCCAAACACACCTCCAGGCTGTGTAAGGGCTATTTGACCAAGAAGGAGAGTGATGGAGTGCTGTAAATGGTCATGAAAATAAAGAAAACACATTGAATGAGGAGCTGTGTCCAAACTTTTGGCCTGTACTGTATTCTTTAAAGCTCCCCTAATAAAAGCAGGTCTAGAAACATGGCAATATAGTCAGCTACTTCTGTACTTTCTTTTTTTACTTTTCTTAAACATTTTATAATCAATTTTTAGAAATTTTCAAGCACTTTTTATCTTCTTGGTCTTTTTTGTTTTTTTTTGCTTCTACATTACTTTCTTTAGAGTTTTGCTGATCAGGTTTTTCTGTCTTGTGCTTCAATTTCCTAAGTGTTGGTACTTTTTCAACTTTTTTCTAATTATGCTGAAAAATAAAAACTTTGAGGAGCTAACTATTGGCTGGTGCTCATGCTGTCTACAGAATCAGACAATAAAGCAAGCTTTTGTCAGTGCAACATAGGGCTGCTGTTAATTCCTAATTCAATCCAGGACTAAAGCCTCTTTTTAAATGTCACATCTGTCCCAGTCATAATCAGCAGACACGAAAGTTAACAATTATATAACATGTTGTTAAGTCACATTTTTATTAGCAATGAGTCAAAATGCTTAAAATGGCATGCAATGAATAAAACCCTCTCGGTAGAGTTGGTGTAGGCACCTGTCACTTTTACCTAACCTCTAACAGAGGCAATCATCATAGGGATGAAAAAGAAAAAAGGCAAACTGCCCCTGACAAAGACAAAAAAATGGACACAAAAATTAAACATGCCTAAAAACTCTAAAAAGAAAAATATACAAAGTTAAGTATAGGTTGGGAGTATGCACAGATACAGCACGTTGCCACACACACCACACGACAAACCATCTCAGAATGCCAAATTAGGACCTGAGCTCAGCCGTTCAACATATCACATCTCAGCACCACATTAGTTCAAATGGAACAGTGTGAGGTTTTTACAGTGGCTGGAGTGCCAATCCTGGCGCAAACCCCAAGTTTTCCCTGAAAGTTAGGGGACCTGCTTGCAGGGCTTGAATCAGGTGAACATCACACCCAGGAAAGAGGCATTGCAGGTTAAGGGCCTGGCTCAAGGGCCCAACAGAGTGGGATCATTTCTGGCATTTCCAGGATTCAAACTGGCAAGGTGCAGATCCCTAGCCTCAGAGTCACCACTCTGCCTAAAGTTGGGTATAGGTGCTTCAAAAAGAAGAAGACCAGACAATTTGACAGTGCTCTCAGCTCTGCTTTTCCAGTGTTTCAAAATAGCTAACAGATGCCACCTTGGATCCCTACAAATAAGGATTTATCGCCATCAAACAGAACAAAAGAAATTATAAAAATGCATAAACTGTTCTTAATGAAATGTTAATTAGTTGTAGAACCATCTATACTGTATGTGTTCGGGTGTCTCATGACATCATGACATTTCTTAAGCAAAGTTCTGGAGAAAGCAGTCATTATGCAGTTAAATGACCACCTAAATAAACATGCTATTCTTGATAAATTTCAGTCGGGTTTTAGAATAAATCACAGCACAGAAACTGCACTCGTTAAAGTAGTAAATGATTTGCGAGTGAACGCAGACAGAGGCCATATATCTGTTCTCATCCTCTTAGATCTGAGTGCTGCATTTGACACTATTGATCATAATATTCTTAGAAATCGCCTTAGTCAATGGGTGGGCCTCTCTGGCAGTGTCTTAAATTGGTTTGAATCCTACCTGACAGGGAGAAAATTTTTTGTTAGTTGTGGTAATTACAACTCAAAGACACATGATATCCGATTTGGTGTTCCACAAGGCTCTATCCTGGGTCCGCTGTTATTCTCAATCTACATGCTTCCGTTAGGTCAGATTATCTCAGGGCACAACGTGAGCTACCACAGCTATGCTGATGACACACAGCTGTATTTATCAGTAGCACCTGATGACCCCGATTCTATTGACTCACTAACACAATGTCTGACTTGTATCTCAGAATGGATGAATAGTAACTTTCTCAAGTTAAATAAAGAGAAAACTGAAATCTTAGTGATTGGCAATAATGGATACAATGAGGCTATTAGAAATAAACTGGATACATTAGGATTAAAAGTCAAGACGGAGGTAAAAAGCTTAGGGGTAATTGTTGACTGTAATCTGAATTTTAAATCGCATATTAATCAGATCACTAGGACAGCATTTTTTCACTTAAGAAACATAAGTAAAGTTAGACCTCTTATATCACTGAAAGATGCGGAGAAATTAGTTCACGCGTTTGTTTTCAGTCGACTAGATTACTGTAACGCACTCCTCTCAGGACTACCCAAGAAAGACATAAATCGTTTGCAACTAGTGCAGAATGCAGCTGCTAGAATCCTAACTAGGAAAAGAAAATCCGAACACATTTCTCCAGTTCTGATGTCACTACACTGGTTACCTGTGTCATTCAGGATTGACTTTAAAATTCTGCTTATGGTTTATAAAGCCTTAAATAATCTCGCCCCTTCTTATATATCGGAGTGTCTGACACCTTATATTCCAAATCGTAACCTCAGATCCTCAAATGAGTGTCTCCTTAGAATTCCAAGAACAAAACTTAAAAGAAGTGGTGAGGCGGCCTTCTGCTGCTATGCACCTAAAATCTGGAATAGCCTGCCAATAGGAATTCGTCAGGCTAATACAGTGGAGCACTTTAAAACACTGCTGAAAACACATTACTTTAACATGGCCTTTCTATAACTTCAATTTAACTTAATTTAACTTAATCCTGATACTCTGTATGTTCAATTTCCTCATAATAACTATTCAGGGTAGCTCTACAATCCGTACTGACCCCTACTCTCTTTTCTGTTTCTTTTTCCGGTTTCTTTGTGGTGGTGGCCTGCGCCACCTCCACCTACTCAAAGCATCATGATGCTCCAACAATGATGGATGGACTAAAAGGCAGAATTCTACGTGACCATCATCATCAAGCCTTTCCGTGAGAACCCTAAATCCAAAGAGGACTGTTTCATTTATGTTAGGTAGCATGCCCAGAGGGGACTGGGCGGTCTCATGGTCTGGAATCCCTACAGATTTTATTTTTTTTTCTCCAGCCGTCTGGAGTTTTTATTTTGTTTTTTCTGTCCCCCCTGGCCATTGGACCTTACTCTTATTCGATGTTAATTAATGCTGATTTATTTTGTTTTCATATTGTGTTTATTTTTCTATTCTTTATTATGTAAAGCACTTTGAGCTACTGTTTGTATGAATATGTGCTATATAAATAAATGTTGTTGTTGTTGTTGTTGTTGTTATCACTTCAGGTCTACAACCTTCCCAGTACTACAGCAGTCACTCCAAACAAGCATCTAGCATAAATTGAGATAGGGAATGTCTTGTGGCTGCAAACAAACAGCTAACTGCAACAAACTTAAAAAGTAAGAGACATAAAAATTGTGGCACCTTAAAAGCAGTACAGTACGGGCGCTAAGCAGGCTCCTGTCAATCATGGAGAATCAACTGCATCCACTGAACAGTGTCATCTCCAGGCAGAGGAGTAGCTTCAGTGACAGACTGCTGTCACTGTCCTGCTCCACTGACAGACTGAGGAGATTGTTCCTTCCCAACACTATGCGACTCTTCAATTCCACCTGGGGGAGTAAATGCTAACATTATTCAAAGTTATTGTCTGCTTTTACATGCATTTGTGTTACTCTTTAATTTAATATTGTTTTTTTTTTGTATCAGTATGCTGCTGCTGGATTATGTGAATTTCCCCTTGGGGTTAATAAAGTGTCTATCTATCTATCTATCTATCTATCTATCTATCTATCTATCTATCT
>JANRMT010062825.1:12633883-12645741 GCA_026402145.1 Polypterus bichir lapradei
TCTATCTATCTATCTATCTATCTATCTATCTATCTATCTATCTATCTATCTATCTATCTATTATGGACCTGTTGTACTATCTGCTGGGGCTGACAAGAGAAGGTGGAATAGGACCAGGAAATCGGCAAGAATTAATAAAATGTAGATGAAAGATAGAAGAAGTCAAAAATGAGAAGATCAGGAAGACTGAGTACCAATGCCAAAAATGTAATTTAAGGAATCAAAAACAAAGATGTGCAAAGATTGTAGCTAAAGATTCAGCATCTCATGGCATTTGTTTTCTAATATTCTTCGCAAAAACTTGAACATTTGACAATGTTGATGAGCCATTTCAAATACCGGAGCACTTGCAGACATTTATACAGTAATGACTTCCTGGAAACTCAAAATGTTGGTCTGCGTACAAAACCAAAGATGGCATTACAGCATAATGATAAATGGTAATAAATTGACTCTTTTAAATGTGATACATAAAATATTAACCTAATGGAGGTAAAATAATAAACTTAATAACATGAAGATTATATAAAAATTACATCATCCAAGAGAAAGAAACATTTCTCGTATAAATAAACATATGTATAAATAAACTGCAGATGTAAAATAGATTCATGACACATGCACTGTTATAAAACAAGATGGCACTGTTACATGAACGTCCAAATTTTAGGATTTGCCAAATTACTTCATATATGTTTTGTCTTATTTTACCCATTGTTTTGAGCTTGTTTCTTTTTAACTACAAGTTTTTTTGTTTTTTTTTGGTATTCATTTAATCTGTTACTGCTTATACTTTATTAGGGTCCATAATAAGATTTTAATTTTATATCTAATGAAAAGGTTTACTCATTATTCACAAGTTGAGTCTCTTACTAGTATCCTTCTGATATGCTTCACATGTGGTTGTTGATTCAGTGAAAATATCAATTTGTTTTCTATATAAATTGAAACAAAAATTCCTAGCCTATCTCTAAAAGTATCTAAAAAACACAACTTATGTTGTATTATCCAGTGCCAGGAGAATTATCAGCTATTTAAAGTGCCATGTGATTGTAATACATGTTGTTTTCTGTCCATTATATTTACATCTTAGTTTAGTGAAAATTACTAACAGCCAGAGTTAATTCAATAATGGATCATATGTAAGAAGAGGGTAATTGTTTTTGATCACTATTTAGTTTTTTCAAATCAAACAATATTACAAATAAAGAAAAATCCTGTCCCCATGGGCCTGCTTAAGTGTTTAATAAAACCATTGGCCAGCTTATCTCCTCCAGAGCCTTACACTATGAGACAGACCGTGTACAGTATAAGCATCTCTTAGGTACTGGTGTACATGGCAACATCCTAAAAGGTAATCATAGGATCTACTCTGTGTTTGTAATAATGAATTATATTTGATAAATACAACATGGTGATCTGAATATTTAGGGTGCAATGGATTCATGTACTATCTGTCTTGTGATGTTAAAGATGACTGACCTTTCTGGAATGACATCTCCGATTTGTTTCCAGGAACAAAAGAAAACTCTTCATCTTCTTTTGGCTGCTCCCGTTAAGGGTTGCCACAGTGGATCATCTTCTTCCTTATATTTCTGTCCTCTGCATCTTGTTCTGCTACACCCATCACCTGCATGTCCTCTCTCACCACATCCATAAACTTTCACTTAGGCCTTCCTCTGTTCCTCTTCCCTGGCAGCTCTATCCTTAGCATCCTTCTCCCAATATACCCAGCATCTCTCCTCTGCACATGTCTAAACCAGCGCAATCTCGCCTCTCTGACTTTGTCTCCCAACCGTCCAACTTGAGCCGACCCTCTACTGTATTCATTTCTAATCTTGTCCATCCCCGACACACCCAATGCAAATCTTAGCATCTTTAACTCTGCCACCTCCAGCTCTGTCTCCTGCTTTCTGGTCAGCGCTACCGTCCCCAACCCATATAAGATAGCTGGTCTCACTACCTTTCACTCTTGCTAATATCCGTCTGTCACAAACTACACCTGACACTCTTCTCCACCCATTCCACCCTGCCTGCACTCTCTTTTTCACCTCTCTTCCACAATCCCCATTACTCTGTATTGTTGATCCCAAGTATTTCAACTCATCCACCTTCGCCAACTCTACTCCCTGCATCCTCACCATTCCACTGACCCCCCTCTCATTCACACACATGTATTCTGTCTTGTTCCTACTGACCTTCATTCCTCTCCTCTCTAGAGCATATCTCCACCTCTCCAGGGTCTCCTCAACCTGCTCCCTACTATCGCTACAGATCACAATGTCATCAGCAAACATCATAGTCCACGGGGACTCCTGTCTAATCTTGTCTGTCAACCTGTCCATCACCATTGCAAATAAGAAAGGGCTCAGAGCCGATCCCTGATGTAATCCCACCTCCAATTTGAATGCATCCTTCACTCCCACTGCAGACCTCACCACTGTCACACTTCCCTCATACATATCCTGTACAACTCTTATGTACTTCTCTGCCACTCCCGACTTCCTCATACAATACCACAGCTCCTCTCGAGGCACTCTGTCATATGCTTTCTCCAGGTCCACAAAGACGCACTGCAACTCCTTCTGGCCTTCTCTATATTTCGCAATCAACATTCTCAGAGCAAACATTGCACCTGTGGTTCTCTTTCTTGGCATGAAACCATACTGCTGCTCACTAATCATCACCTCACTTCTTAACCTAGCTTCCACTATTCTTTCCAATAACTTCATGCTGTTGCTCATCAATTTTATTCTCCTATAGTTATTGCAGTCCTGCGCATCCCCCTTATTCTTAAATATCGGCACCAGCACACTTCTTCTCCACTTCTTGGGCATCCTCTCACTTTCCAAGATTCTATTAAACAATCTAGATAAAAACTCCACTGCCATCTCTCCTAAACATCTCCATGCTTCCACAGGTTTGTCATCTGGACCAACGGCCTTTCCATTTTTCATCCTCTTCATAGCTGTCCTTACTTCCTCCTTGCTAATCCATTGCACTTCCTGATTCACTATCTCCACATCAACCAACCTCTTCTCTCTCTCGTTCTCTTCATTCATCAGCCTCTCAAAGTACTCTTTCCATCTGCTGAACACACTCTCCTCGCTTGTGAGTACGTTTCCATCTTTATCCTTTATCACCCTAACCTGCTGCACATCTTTCCCAGCTCGGTCCCTCTGTCTAGCCAATCGGTACAGGTCCTTTTCTCCCTCCTTAGTGTCCAACCTCTCATACAACTCATCATACACCTTTTTTTTTAGCCTTCACCACCTATCTCTTCACCTTGCGCCTTATCTCCTTGTAATCTTGTCTACTTTCTGCATCTCTCTGACTATCCCACTTATTCTTTGCCATCCTCTTCCTCTGTATACTCTCCTGTATTTCCTCATTCCACCACCAGGTTTCCTTTTCCTCCTTCCTCTTTCCAGATGTCATTCCAAACACCCTTCTTGCTGTCACCCTTACTAAATCTGCTGTAGTATCTATCTGGTAACTCTTCACTGCCACCCAGCGCCTGTCTCATCTCCTCCCTAAACTCTACCTTGCAGTCTTCCTTTTTCAACTTCCACCATTTGATCCTTGGCTCTGCCCTCACTCTCTTCCTCTTCTTGATCTCCAACGTCATCCTACAGACCACCATCCTATGCTGTTTAACTACAATTTCCCCTGCGACCACTTTGTAGTCTTCAATCTCCTTCAGACCAACTCTCCTGCATAGGATGTAATCTACCTGTGTGCATCTTCCTCTACTCTTGTACGTTACCCTATGCTCCTCCCTCTTCTTAAAATACGTATTCACCAGAGCCATGTCCATCCTTTTGGCAAAATCCACTAAACTCTGACCTTCTTCATTCCTCTCCTTGACACCATACCTACCCATCACCTCCTTGTCTCCACTGTTCCCTTCACCAACATGCCCACTGAAATCCTTTCCAATCACCACTTTCTGTCCCTTGGGTACACTGTTCATCACTTCATCCAACTCACTCCAAAACTCTTCTTTCTCACCCATTGCACACCCAACTTACAGTGCATATGCACTAACAACATTCATCATCACACCTACAATTTCCAGCTTCATAATCCTTATTCTGCCTGACACTCTTTTCACCTCCAAAACACTCTTGACATACTGTTCTTTCAGAATAACTCCTACCCCATTTCTCCTCCCATCCACACCATGATAGAACAATTTGAATCCACCTCCAATCCACCTGGCCTTACTCCCCTTCCATTTAGTCTCTTGCATGCACAATATATCAACCTTCCTTCTCTCCATCATATCTGCTAACTCTCTCCCCTTACCAATCATTCTACCAACATTCAAAGTTCCTACCCTCAGTTCCACTCTCTTTACTTTCCTCCTCTCCTCCTGCCTCCGGGCATGTCTCCCCCTCTTCTTCTTCAGCCAACAGTAGCCCAATTTCCACCAGCACCCTGAAAGCCAACAGTACTGGTGGCGATCGTTGTTAACCCGGGGCTCGATCGATCCGGTATGGAAATTTGTATTGTTGTCCGCATATTGATTTGGCAAAATGATGCCCTTCCTGATGTAACCCACCAAATTTATCAGGGCTAGTGACCAGCATGAAGAAACACACTGGTTTGTGCATCTCCTGTGGCTGGGTTAGAACAAAAGAAAACTAATGATGTCAAACCCATGTTTAATTAACAGTATACTGAAGCCTAAAATATATGCAAATGAATTGCCACATATTTAGACACATGCACAGTTAACAAGTGTTGTGGCAGTAGAAACTGGGCTTTATTTTGTATAGCTGTTTTTTCAATATGTAGATCATTAAAATGCATTTTTAGTACTGTCTGGTACAACGTGTACGTTAATACTTGTAAATATGGAGGATTCATACACTTTATTTAATTACTAATATCCATGGTCAGCATTAGCACACTGAAAAAGCGTGCCTCATAGAGTATATGACTGATGTTCTATACAATTTTTCCATAACATTTTTCTGATTTAGAGTTTTACAAACATTTTTTTAAACATTATTTCTTGAATATTAACATTTTCTTCACTTACATTATCTTTAGCTTTGTCAAAATTAGTTCATTTAATATGCACCAATTTGTTCAAATAAAGAACAGAATTAAACTTATTTTTATCAGTAGCCTGACTAAAACTTGCAACTCACCTTATACATTGAACGAAAATCACACAGAAATTATTGCAAATTTAAAATTAACTGTCTACACAGATTTTGCAGACCACATAAAAGTGGTTTAGATTATGTATTACTCATTTTCCTAATGTTTTGTTTTTTTTTGTCAAATTTGATTGTTCTACCAGATTTTCCTTTTGCCTCAGCCAGCTCTGTTGTGCAGCGTTTCCCAAATCTGCTCTTGGCATTCCCGAGTGTCTTTTGGTTACCACCCCACTAAGCACTTAATTGCTCACTCTGTCCATTTTCCATTACCATTTTATTTCATTTTGAGCTGCAGAAGTCAATAATATTCTTAGCTAAAATAGTACCTTAAGTTATACCTTTTACATTTTTTTAATTGACCTCCAGTCTAATAAAGTGGCCATGATTATTACCCGCTCTGCACTGTCAGCTTCAGCATTTTTAAATAGCTACATGAACTATTGTGATATGCTAGTTGTGTACAGTACATAATGCAGATATACCAGACTCCACACTGTATGCAAATAAATTAAACTGAACATGGAACATTGACAACAAGTACCTTGCTTACCAAACTATGTATAAAATCTATACAAGAATAGAAGAGATATTTTGCTAGAAGTCATTCTATTCCTATACATATATAAAGTGTATTCCACCTTAATAAAAGAATAAATGTCTGTGTGTCCGTCGGGTAGCTGTGTCTCTGTCATATCAATGATGACACATCACAAATATTTTTAGTAAAAATATGCATTGTATTTATCATCCCAATAGATGGTGCACCACAAACATCAACACTGCTTTAACAAATCCCATACCAAATGGCATATAACAGAAACGCATAATGCACTTCAAATGTTAACACTGAGGTCTGTGTTGATTAATTAGGTTTCAACCCGTTTTTGATGGGTGACACAACTAGTCCACCATAATAATAAGGCATTTCTAAGGGAAAATACATTTTTGGTTGTTTTATATCAATAACAGACTTCAGTAATATACAGTATGTTATTTAGGTTGGTGGCCATAGCTTCTCATAATCAGGCATGAAGAAAAACACAATTACTGGAGACATAGTTAAAAAAAGATAGGGAGGTAAACAAAGGTTCAATGGACAAAAATGCTGAGTCAAAGGCAGAAAGAAGAAATGACAAAAATATAAAGCAGCAACAGAAGAATAAAAGAGAGGTTAAAACATATACATGTGAATTAAAGTTTCATTGCACTAAAAGTGGGGTGGGGGGGCTCAGCTTGTATTCTGTTTCCAACACTACTTTTGCATATTTAACTGTTGGAGTGTGATGGTGTGTATCGGCCTCATGCTACAGGGTCCTTCCAAGGAGTCTCTTGAACCCTCTACAGCTGAAAATGTACCCAAGAAATGATCCAGCAGATGAGGATACTAAGACACAGAGCAAGGCGTAGGTGCATAAAGGTGCCAAGTGCTTTTATTAAAAACAAGTAAAAAAAAAAGTGTCCAAAAGTGCAGTGGAAATCTTCAAATAATAAATAAGTAATCCATAAAAAGAACAGTGTCCATGTGGAGGTTAAAATACAAATTAAAAGCAAATTTAAAAACACAATGCAAGAAGTTGTCCTTTCAGAAATCTCAGTCCCCAATACATCACTTTAAAACAGCCATCTTTTCAGCTTACCCTCAGTGGGTCTTTGCAGCCAAGCAAACAAGTCATCGGCAGATCGGTCCATCTTCTGCTCATGTTCCTAGGCTTCGATTCCTGCAGCTTTTGATGGCTCCTGCAGGGCACTACACTGAGTCTTTGACTCACACTGACTGTCTCATGTTCCTGTGGACCACTGCTCCCCTGCAGGAGGCCTCAATGAGCCTTACGTTCTGCTGCAGCCACACTACCTCTCTCCAGCCTTACATGGTGAGTCGCTCCAACGAGCACTTCAGTCACTCCAGCTACACAAACTTATCAGCTGGAGTGGCCTCCTTCAGCTCCAGAGCTCCGGCTGCCCGCTCCCTTGAAGGTCATTCAACTGACAACCTGCCTTCTCTTGATCGTTCACTCGCACACACACAACAGCTCCCTAGTTTTCCTGCCTTCTCTCTCTCCTTTCATTAACCTCCTTTTCTTTCTCTTTCTCTTCCTTTTCGTTCTCTTTGTCCTTTTCATCTTTTCTCCCAATTGGTCCTCCCTTTTTCTCATGCCAGCTCTTTCTTATATGCCTCAGTGGGAGCAGCATCTCAATTGTGCCCTGCAGGAAGCCGATGAAGCAATTGAGACAGACCCTACCCTCATTTGCAGGTGCGTCTCACCCCTATTACTCCACCAACCCCCTGCAGCTGCATGAGCATGCACACCCAAGGAGAGCGAGCCAGCTAATTATTTATTTATTAAAATGGCCAACTTTTCTGAGCCACTGAACCACTATACCACATGGTGTGTTTCAGCTACCGTTGAAATTAGTGGGTAAGCTACCCAGTAATCTTGATCACCTGAATGGTTAATCCATAGGGTATACCCTCTGCAGATAGGTAAAGGCATTTCAGTTTCCAGTCCTACTGCAAAGTGCTTCTATAAAGGCTGCCACATGGTGCAGCACTCAGGAGTTTTTTTTAATATTTATTACATTTATTACCAAAAATGGATACCAAGGTTATTATAGTTTTGCCTTTTTATACTAGTCTTTATTTCTATATTTTTTCTGACCTTACTTAGAAATTCAGTTTAGTTTTAGTTTTCTTTCATCGTGTATTTTTAGTTTACATTTAGTTTTTATTTCACAAAGACATTTCTATTTTATTTTTATATCTATTAGTTTTAGTTTTAGTAATTAAGGTATGGTTAAAGAACTACTATGGAGTTTAGTTTTGTAGGATTTGGATACAATATGAGTTTAATGTTACTGGGAGCTTACTACACTACATGGTTTACTATCTGGTTTTGTTGTTGTCCTATAAAAACAAGCATAATCAAAACCAGATACAGAATATGAACAATTTTATAGAATTTTATGATTTTTTAAAATATTTTCTATGTCATTTGTGCTAAAAAATGTGCATGTATTGTTGCCACTTTTTATCTTTTCCTTTTATTACCCAGAATCAACCAATTTGTAATGAAATTCAGATGAATTTTAAGGTTTGAGGGTTTTTTACTCTAAATGTCTAATGCACACAACATATCCCACTCCAAGACAATGTGCCTATAATGAATGCCTTCATTATTGCACTGAAATCTCTCTCATACTGGGCTTTGTTATTTTCTAGCAGCCATATTGATCTCTGATTCCATCTAAGGCACATACAATTTATAGACAGAATTTTGCCACCTGCAGGCCTGAAAAGATATCAAAATAATCAGAAAATAGATTCTACTGTGTACTGACAGGTGTGATCATGAAAATCATGGGGGCATAGGAAGAACATGGTTCTTAGGCTTGAATCATTGTGCAGACCCCACCTAGCTGTATTATTAAACGATTTCAGCCATTTGAATTACATCTTGATATACAAAAAGTGCAAAGAAAGATGGCACAGTAAATAGATTTCTGTCTCGCACACTTTACACGCAAATGCTGTGTGAACACTTGCCCTCCGTCACCAGCCACCATTCACTGGATGAAATATATGCGGGTGGCTCTTGATGGATTACTTTCTGTTTTAGAATTATAAGGGTTAAGAACTATTGCAAAGAGTATTCATTCAAAAATGAAAACTAAAAATGTTTTTAGTAAATTATTATTTTATTTTAGTTAGTTTTTCCAGCTGCTTTAATAGTTTCGATTAGTTTTAGTTTATCATTTCGGTTTTATTAATTATTTTATTTCAGTTTATGAGAATGTTATTTTAATATAAGTTTCAGTTTTGATTTTAGTTTTCGTTAACTATAATAACCTTGATGCATACCAACAAAGAGGCAAACATGAACCTTTTAAATTGAATCACAGTAACAAGAGACATGCCTGCTTAAAGGCAAGCAAATTTTTATTTCAACCCCAGGGCTCCATAGGGCCATGCTCCGAATCCTCTGCTGTACTCCCTCTATACATATAACTGCATGGCTGCACTTGGCTTATTGTCAAATTTATTGATGACACACATGTGACAGGTGTGACCTCTAACAGCAATGAACAGGCTGACCTGGATGAACTGGAGATTTGGTCACACAGGTCTCAGGGCAACAGTCTTCTCCTCCTAGCTGTTGTTTACATCATATACATATCTTGCTTACTATAACAAGTTAGAAAATATTCTTTTTGTAAGCTTGCATTTTGGTTATTGAGCTTCAACTTAAAAGTGGCATGCATTTTTTGTTGGCACCACTGGGACCTGAGATGTGCTGGATTAGTGAAAATGCTGCATAACAAAGGGATTGCCTCTATATAGTAGCTAAACACCTCATCATTCCTTTAAAATATCATGTAAATCAGTACAAGATGGATAATAAAGGAAACAGAAACATTAAATTAAAAAAGTGAAT
Organism: Polypterus bichir lapradei; assembly: GCA_026402145.1. Taxonomy (NCBI): domain Eukaryota; kingdom Metazoa; phylum Chordata; class Cladistia; order Polypteriformes; family Polypteridae; genus Polypterus; species Polypterus bichir. The sequence goes on from JANRMT010062825.1 coordinate 12,643,485, forward strand.
TTTGATTAATCACTTAAAATGATATGATACTATAATCGGTGGCTCTGAGGCTAGGGATCTGCTCTGGCAGTCGGAAGGTTGCCAGTTCGAATCCTGTAAAATGCTAACAGGGACTCTGATCTGTTAGGCCCTTGAGCAACACCCTTAACCTGCAATTGCTGAGTGCTTTGAGTAGTGAGAAAAGCACTATATAAATGCAAAGAATTATTATTATTATAGCATTTAGGTATTTTTGGTACCGGAAGAAAACAGCAGGCTTTCTTATCCCTTATTGCTTCGAAATGCTCATGACCTAACAAGTCCATCCCTGACCCTGCTCATAGTGATAAGGACTTCACGGGAACCCCTCCCCTTTTGCTTTGACGTGAGGCTTAGTGTAGCACAATTGCACAGTGTACCTTGGAGGCAGCTATGTAGAGGGCTGTGGTGGTGCAAACTCCTCCTTGCTCTTATTACTTCTATATGCTCTGGTGTTCACGGGGCACCATTAACCCCTTGCTGCTTTGAGTCAATTACCACTCCCTCTATATCTGTTATTGCTTCAGTATGGGGCATGATGCAGCGCACTGGGGAGGCAGCTATGAAGAGTGCAAAGTTGAGTGCAATTGGGAGTTCACAGGGACCCCACCACCGCTTTTATTGCCAATCAAGCTTTAATGCCAGATTGGCAAAGGAGCCAGATTATAGGGAGGTGGATTAGTGAAGGTCTACCTGTAGGCATTTTTGGTAAAGCAATAAATAAAAGCTTCAATTTGATAAAAATGTGTAGATATTCCATTATTGTAATAGAAAGACATTAACTTTACTTATTTATTGCTACTATTATTTGTGAATTTATTCTGGCTATGTTTTAAAGGAGGCCTCAGACCACCAAACACACCAATCCCACAAATAATAATAACTTTTCTAAGGGAAACACTGTGATTCCTTCATCAAAGGTAACTTACAAGATCAGGATATGTTATATACTGTAACTGTTCACAGCTGTTTTACAACTGGAGAACAAGCAGGTTACATGACTTACTTATGCACACAGTAAAGCAAAGTCAGCGCAGTCACATAATTTTGCTTATCTTTTAATATATGCAGTAATAGAATAACACTATAAACCTGATTGTGCTTTTTATACTTTAAAACCACTTCAGACAGCGCCAACACAAATGTACTGTACTAGCTTTGCATCCATAACAGCTTTTACTTTCTATAAAACTTTGCCAAGCACAAGTAAAATGAGGACAGACATGGGCTAGCTGGCAAAGGGTGGGAGGTCACAGTCTTGATAATAACCAGACTTTTAAGTTAAAAAAGTCATTTACTAAAATTGGTTGGAAACAGTCTAATAGCATTACTCACATGCACGCACAGTTCCACAAGGTCCTTTCAGAAAAATAAAAATAAAACAAAACTCCTTTGCCAATTAATATGAGTTGTGGATGGATAGCCATAAGCAATGTTATTAAAATGAATTTTTCCACTTTGTAATTTTTGTTGCTTTGACTGTTATCAACAATTAAGAATACAGTCATTTTTTTCACTCTTAAACATAAAAGAAATGCTTTTTGTCCTTCTGCATGATCCAACCATACTTCAGCTTCAGCTCAGAGATGGATCAATGAGAGGTCATGTTAAGAGCACTTCACTGTGCACCTGAGTTTTTAACTTCCTGACATATAGACCACTGCTGTTTTTATGAGTGTGACCACACTTTATCATCCCTCACCCTGAACACAGGGGCTCCATAGGGCTATGTTCTAAGCCCTCTGGTTCACTTCCTCTATACTGTACATATAACTGCACGGATGCACTTTTCTCTGACATAATTGTCACTTTGCTGATGAAACAGCTGTGGTGGGCCTGACCTCTAGCACAAATGAGCAAGCTTACTTGGATGAAGTGGAGAGTCTGTGATGCTAGTGTCAGGACAACAATATTCTCCTGAATGACAGCATGATAAAGCAGTTGATTGTGGAATTTGGGAGAAAACAGCAGGTGCTTCCCACCCCTTCAGTATTAACAACAATCAGATGGAGAAGGTGGTCAGTTTTAGACACCCCGACATTTGCATCACAGTAGACAGGACATGGTCCAGGAAATTGACAACTTGGTGAAGAAGACACAACATCTCTGCCACATCAGACACCACATTGATGTCATGCCGCCCCCTCAGATAATAAAGAACTTTACAATATCCACCATCTAAAGTATCCTGGCTATCTATCTATCTATCTATCTATCTATCTATCTATCTATCTATCTA
>JANRMT010062825.1:12657755-12806175 GCA_026402145.1 Polypterus bichir lapradei
ATATATATATATATATATATATATATATATATTACCAAACTTAGTTTACTAATTTCTATATTGTTCCCAAAACACAGAACTTGGGAAATAACACATCACTTAATTAGCCCAGGAATCCAATTAAAAACAGAAGCTGGTTGGAACAAAAACCTGCAGCCACAGTGTGCCCCCAGGACCGAGGTTGGGAAACCCTGATCTAGAGTATCTATCTGTTTCCTCCTTCCCTTCTTAGGGGAGCCTGTCCTTGCTGCAGCCTACAGAATTGGGAGGAGCTGGATGTTTGGCAGGAAGAGCTTTATGTCGGTGACAATCCATCACAAACCATTTTCATTGGTCATTCCTTGCCAGGTTTTGATATAGAGAATGTTTAACACTGTGTTTCATTCAAAGACCTGTACACCTTTTGTAATTCATAATGCTGTTATATAATCATTTTATTATAACATTAGTCGTGCTACCCATCTAAGATGGTTTGAAATCTAAGTATTAAAATGGTTTGAAATCTAAGTACTGTGGGTGAAAACTAGAGCATTCATACAGAGAACCACATACAAATCCCACGCAAGCAGTACCCAGGATGCAACCCCAATACTCCTTATTATGAGGTATGGTATTTTTAGTTAATATATGTAATAATCTTTTACAATTTATTACAAGTACATATATAAGAAGCTTTAACAGAACAATTTATTAAACATAAGGAAAAGAATTGAATGCAGCTTTAGGGTTAACTAAACGTAACTTAAAGTTGAAAGCTCAAGAGGACTCTGCTTCGTCTTAGAGAAGCTATCCATGTAATTTTCCAGGGTTAGAATGAAATAAACGAGTAACAAATTCCCCTCCAAAAATCAGAGGTAAACTGATGGTGAAGCCTGTACATGCCTCCTGTGAAACAGTGCTAATATCAACAGGACAATCCACAAAACACCACTCTTAGCGAAGCAGTGTTCAGAATAATGAGAGAATCAACATGAGTCAGTAATTACTGGTGACTTTAGTTGATTGGAGGAGGTCATAAAGTTCTGCATATTAAGAGTCAGATGATGTAATGTATTATATAAAGTGATATAATTAAAAAAAAAGTATAAAAACAGATGAATTGTTTGATTGCTCACTCCATGGCCTGAGACATTTATGCAAATAAAGAAATGTTCTGCATTTTCATCTCGGGTCTGTGACAGCCTTCTCTGAAGATTCAGGAAAGTTTTTTCCACAACAGAGTCTGCATCACTACTTCTGTGTCACTGTGCGCTTAATTCATTGATCAACGTATTTACATTAACTGTGGCCTAAAAAATTGAGAAAAAAAATACCCTTCATTTGAAAATTATTTTAGTAACATAGTGTATCCATTGGGGAGTTGCAGGCCTTCCTCAATACTGCCTCAAGTTCACAATCCATCCATCCATCCATCCTCTTCCGCTTCTCCGAGGTCGGGTCACAGGGGCAACAGCTTGAGCAGAGAGGCCCAGACTTCCCTCTCCCCGGCCACTTCTTCTAGCTCTTCCGGGAGAATCCCAAGGCATTCCCAGGCCAGCCGGGAGACATAGTCCCTCCAGCGTGTCCTGGGTCTTCCCCGGGGCCTCCTCCCGTTTGGACGTGCCCAGAACACCTCACCAGGGAGGTGTCCAGGAGGCATCCTGATCAGATGCCCTAGCCACCTCATCTGACTCCTTTCGATGTGGAGGAGCAGTGGCTAAACTCTGAGCCCCTCCCGGATGACTTAGCTTTTCACCCTATCTTTAAGGGAAAGCCCAGACACCCTGCGGAGGAAACTCATTTCAGCCGCTTGTATTCGCGATCTCATTCTTTCGGTCACTACCCATAGCTCATAACCATAGGGCAGGGTAGGAACGTAGATTGACTGGTAAATTGAGAGCTTTCACTTACGGCTCAGCTCCTTTTTCACCATGACAGACCGATGCAGAGCCTGCATCACTGCGGATGCCACACCAATCCGCCTGTCGATCTCATGTTCCATTCTTCCCTCACTCGTGAACAAGACCCTGAGATACTTGAACTCCTCCACTTGGAGCAGGATCTCTCCCCCAACCCTGAGAGGGCACTCCACCCTTTTCCGGCTGAGGACCATGGTCTCGGATTTGGAGGTGCTGATTCCCATCTCAGCCGCTTCACACTCAGCTGCGAACCGATTCAGAGAGAGCTGAAGATCACGGCCTGATGAAGCAAACAGGACAACATCATCTGCAAAAAGCAGTGACCCAATCCTGAGCCCACCAAACTGGACCCCCTCAACACCCTGGCTGCGCCTAGAAATTCTGTTTATAAAAGTTATGAACAGAATCGGTTCACAATCCCCAAAGTTTAATTTTCTGCATTTTTCCATGGTTTGAAAGTAAAGACGTCACTCGTAGAACATGGTTGTGAATATTCAAAAGGGGCATTTTTTACACCATACATGGTTACTGGTGGCAGATGACAGGGAGCAGCTAAAAGCGTGCGCACAAGCACATAGTTTTAATCTGATCTGAGATATATAAAGGAAGTTGCTGTGGGACCTGGCATATGTACCATTCTATAAATCCAAATTTTTTTTTGTGTTTTGCCTTTCTAGCATAAGTAAAAGTTTAGCATGGAATCTTGCAAGGTTTTATATATGAGGCCCCTGGACCGTGCTGATTTCTTTCTGGGTACAAGTTCTGTTCCCGAGTGCTCCCATCTCGGTCACACACTCTATATAACTTTGGCAATTCAACTACTGAACTGACAACTTGCTTTTTCTATTAATAACATTGGCAGTATACATCTTTCAGGTTGATATATTTTTATACTTATATTTCATCATAACTATCCAGCTTTTACTAATGTTTTTATTTTACTAACAGATGGATTGAATAAAATCAAGATTCTTCCAACTGGGCATTAAAACTTGCTAAGAGAATCACGCTTTTTAAAAGGATGGGGATAAAAAAAGAAATTATTTATTGCCAAAATCACAGGATTGGGCACAGTTTCACAGAAATGGAGATCTGGAAGCTGCCTGTTTCATGTCACTCTTTGAGCACCACTGAGATTGTGTCATATGTGAGGGACACTAAATCCTTACAAAACATCTTTTTCTGATTCACTGGTGAGTGGCCAATTATCTATACTGAAAAGATAATTGGTTTGCTGCTGTGATTATGTGCAGGAACTTAATGTGCTCCTACACAATTAGCTGAACTATTTCCTAATATGGCAATAAACTGTAAATGTTTTCTGAGAGCTCTCCAATAAAATAGAAGGTAATACTGACAAATATGGAACTTCTTAAAATATTAAGTAACCGTTTGTGATGATCAAAGGCAGTAATGAGATGAATGTTTTAAAAAGCTGAGAAAACATATTAGTGCTAAATGACTGGATTGCATGATTCAATAGAAATGCTGGGCAAACCTTTCCTCAGACATCGCTTACTGTAAATGCAGTACAGGCTCTTTGGGGCCTGGGCTAAACAAATCTGCCATACTATCATATGACGATAATACTGTAGAAATACCAAAGCTGTTAAGTCTTACTGCATCTACAGAGACCCGACTCCAGCATCCTTCAGTATTATTTAGGAACACCTTATTCTTCTGTCTATTGCTAAAGTTATGCTATTGAATGACTTTGACAAAACTAAGTGCTGCTTTTTACAGGCTTTCTGCTACAGAACACAGGTGCTAAGCAGCTTTATGTATAGGATAAAAGAAGTTGAGGCAGTTAACATGGTTTCCAAAGGAAATATTGAGTAGTGCTAAACTAAGTAGCCAAATTAATATACTGTATTGCCAAAAAATTAACAGTTAAAGGAAAAGGTGATAACAAGAGAAAGTACAATTCAACAGAGTTGGAACAATGGAGTGCTAAAAGAAAAGTTAAATATTCATCCATATTTATTCATATCTTGATGAGTGATGGAGGGTTAATGGGTGCCTTGGACCGGAGATTTTCTAAAAAAAATCCTAACAGTCAGTCATGGAGCTGATAAACTTCCACTCATCATGATCCAAGTTATTGAAAAAAAAAATAAAAATAATAGAATTTATTCATAGATTGCAAATATAATATTTATATGGCAGGAATTTTCTATGCCATTTTGGTTTGGAGTTGTTTTTACTCATCATGATCAGTGTCATGATCTCACTTGCATTTTTTATTTTTTAGTAGTCATTTCTTTGAGTTTAAAAATAACTAGGGCATCATTTGAAAGGTTTGGAAGGCCAAATAACACAATGGTTACATTTATTTTTTATTTAGACTTGGTTTTAACAATATTATAAGCAAGTACAGCACATTTTGATTTTGGTATTAGTGTTGCCATTTTGTTTGGTCTAAATGCCAAGCAGTTACTAGGTAAAGTCAACCAGACATTTGTGGCATGTGACATCACCAGGTCAAGGGTCAGTGTCATGCATTGTCCATCTTTGTAGATACTCACTAAAATACTTAGATTGAGAAGAATAGTAACAAACAAGTGTTATTTTTTATTATCCTTTTTGTTTTTGACCACAACTTACATCTTTTGTTTTGGCTTTGGTTACACGAAACTCTTTTTTTGGCTTCTGATTCTGTTGGTCTTTTATCTCTGCTACAATTTTGGTTTCATGTCCTTGATTTTATTGGAAAGACTTTTTCTTTTTTTTTGTTGTAAGTTATGACCTTGGCTAGTTTTATGACTTTGTCCCATGCCCTGGTTCTAAATAAAATTTTATGCAGACATCACTCACTGCAGCCAGATGACACATTAATAACCTTTAGAAGAAGACTGTCATTAGTTACCTAGCAGTACAGACAAAATAAAAACATAGCCGTCAGAGGGTTGGCAGACTGAACAGATGAAAGACAACTATCTCGTTGGTTGTGTAACCACATTTAAACAAGACATTTGCTGGCTACCTGACTTGCCATAAACAGGACAGCCACTGCATTTCTGGGTGTCTGACTTGACAAGAACAGGCCTAATACCACTTAGGATTAGGGGGGCTCCATCTCATAGGTTTGTCTGGTCTGTCTGGGTTTGGACAGCTACAGCTCAATGTACCTGTTTTTCGAGACAGGCCAGTCACCAACAAAATATCTTTTAGCTTATTCTTTATAGAGCAATGCTGTGTTTACCACCTGTATTGTTGTGACAATGCCCCCATTTACACCCTCCTCTACTTCACTTCCTGGCTCTTCTAAAAAATAGTTTTATTTTTTTATATTTTCAAGTCATTCTTATACAGTAGCTGCCTGAGACATGATTCAGTAACCTTTCAACCCCTTTGCATTAATTCATTTATTACATTTTATGGCAAATGCATCAATTAAACAGACACTATATGTACTGTATTAAATTAATACTATAACATATGAACACTTGCTTTAAACATACATACAAAATGTATATATTTATTTTTATATATGAAATAAACAATATAGATCCACTAGGTACAGATTTTTTATCATTTTCCACAAGTAATATATCTGAGTCAATAAACAACCAGTGATACATATAACATATCATATAACAGCCAAGGACATATACAACCCAATATGGAAAAATCATATAATATTTACATAAATCAGGGGACAAGATACAAATTGCATACCAGTAAACAAAAACATGTACAAAATCAGGACATATTATACAAAATAAATGTGATGAAAAAGATCGCCTAGCAAATAATAAGAGTCAACATTAAATAAACATGGAGCCAATGTATAATAAAGATGTAAAAATATGGCTGATGTGTTTCGAGGAATTCCCTCTTCTTCAGGGCCCATCAACCAAGTAGAAAAAATGAAAAGAATAATATAATCACCCATTGTATAATTCCATTATATGCCTCCAACTATGCTATTAAAATGATAACTACCTACTATACATTAACAGGTGCTCACAGATGTAGGTCCACAGTAACTTAATTTCCCCAAAATGACCACTGTATAAAAATAAAATACAACCAAAAAAATAAACACTTAAAAAAATAACTAAATAGGAGTTACCCCTTACCTCATCCATGTTCAAAATACGAGTTGAAACACTCTTGTCCTTATAAACGGCTCAAATAAGACTAAGGAAAGGGGTGTACACACTATCACATATAATAAACCATAGCAAGTATAAGTACTAAAAAACTGAAAAACAAATTTTCCTCAAAACATCATGTAATTCAAAAGGCTAGCAACTATCTAAATGGGAGAGACAAGTAGAAGAAAGCACAATCTCAGAGTTATATTACAAAAAACACACCCAGTCAAGTGATTTGTTTAAGACAGAGGGGTGTAAAGTATTTAACTGGTAAATCCAATGTGCTTCCCTGTGTAATAACAAGTTATCAAAGTTAACCCGAAGGGGGTGTAGCTTAACAATTTTGAGAACAGTAAACCTAAGATCAGAAACTTTTTGATTAAGGGTAATAAAATGCCTGAATCTCAACATATGTCAACGTTTTAAAATAATATGGTTAATTTGATTAGCGTAATAGGAGTCGTAAGATTATACATTATCATGTTCGTCTATACAGATATATTTGGTGCAAGTAACAATTCCCTGTAGGTGTAAAGCACACTTAATGCCACCTTAACACGGAATTTCAAATATCATCTGGACAAAAAGTGGGATTTCATAACCCTTGCCTGAATGAGGATATCCTTCCAATCTGAACAAATACTTTGAATAGGGAAAAACTGTGAAACAGGTTAATTATTAATTAAAGATATAGGATGAAAGCTTAAAGCATGTAATAAAGTATTACAATCCATAGGTTTATGGTATAATGAGAAAGGAAAAGAATTATTATGAATATAAATGTTAACGTCCAAAAATGAAGTAGATCTATCACTATAATTAAGTGTAAAAGACAAATTGGGCTTACAGTTATTAACATAGTTGAAAAAGGCTTCCAGACTAGCCACATTACCAGTCTAAATCAAAAAAATGCTGTCAATGTAAAGAAGCCAAATACCTAATAAATCAATGAAAGGATTACAAGAGGCAAACATAAATTCTTCCTCCAAGACTGACATATATAAATTAGCAATGCTGGAGCTAAAGGCTGCCCCCATCGCAACTCCTTTATGTTGGCTGTAAAATTTACTATTAAAATCAAAAAAGTTCCAACCTAACACAATCTGGGAAAGTAGTCCAATAAAATCAATTAAAGTCTTCTGATAAGCTGAAAAGCATAATAAAGTAGTCTGAATGGTATGCAGAGTGGCATCCTGCGGGATATTGGTATGAAGTGAAGTGATATACATGGTAGCCATAATAAAGCCATCCTCACATACATGATCCTGTAAAAGACAAATAAAATGAGTAGAATCTTTATCGTAAGAGCGTGATAATGGCACATATGGTGAAATGTAGAAGTCAATGAATTGAGTAAGCAGCTGTACGATGATTTGTATGTGTTTTGGGTAACAAATATAAAGCAGGAATACATGGATAGGGGTTCCAAAAAAAATTAACATGTGTTTGTGTGATAGTATCAGAGTTATTAAGAGAAGAAATGTAAGGAGTAGGGTCTCTCTTAAGACGTTCATAACACAAGGAATCACTTAATTGTCTGAACCCTTGTCCTACATAAAGGTACATATTCATTCCCACAACTGCACCCCCTTTATCAGCTGGTAATATCATAATGTTGGGATCATCTTTCAGTTCATTTAATGTAGTAAATTTGTGGCACCATTTCCCAATATCACCATCACCCAATATTTTATTAAGTCTTTAGGGGCAGTACATATACATTGATAGGTAAAAAATGAAATAAACAAAACTGACTAACCAGGTGTATGATTGTAACTTTTCAATAAGATATTCAGACCTGATATGATTCACAGAATACCAGAATGACATGCTCTCTCATTACTTTTTCAAACTTTTGTAGCCTTTCTCTCTTTGTTGGCTTTTAAGCTTGTAATGCAGAAAATCCTAATTCATCCACATACTGTATGATTTAAAATGAGTTGAGTTTTTATCTCTTTATGAGGATATTTATACTTTAGTTCTATCAATAATTCCTCAATAAAAACTGTTTTCTCATTGTTTAAATTTCAAACTGTCATCATTATGTATTTCAAATAATAATTTCAATTTCTCTATGAACTGAAGTTAGAAGAGCGTGATACCATTCTTCTTACTTCTGAAGGATAACAAATACCTCATCCTACAGTTCAGACATTTGTGACAGCACATTGTCTTTTATAGATACACTTCTTGCTTCCTAGAGAAGAAGAAGATTACCATGCTTTCCCCAAACTTGGCAAACAGATGTGATTTAAGAGTTCCACTTTTATTATACTCAATCATTTTTATAACTGTGTCTAGCACATTTTTTAATTCATTACTCAGTATTTTCCCAACAAGCACTTTATGATGGAGAAAGCAATATGTTATTAATGATTCTACTGTTTTCTTTTACCAATAAAGATACAAATCCTTTCATTGAACCAACCATTGATGGAGCCCCATCTGCATAAATTCCCACACATTGAGGGGGAACTGTGTAATGGTACTGACATGTACAGAAGTGGGCAAGAAGCCACAACTCAGCCTCGCTGATTTGGTTACTGGAAGTGGTTTTGGGGTCCATCCTGCTTGAAACCAAAGTTTCCAGACTGGAACTAAAACCCTTTTATTCCAGAATCAATAAAGTATATTTTGCTGAGTTTTTATGAAGTGAAACGCTAGACCCCAAACATGCTGTAATAACATACATGTTCATCTAATCATATATCTGATCTTGCCTTAATCCAAATTGCTATCACTTTGCCCATTTGGAGAACAAGCACAGTCTTGGGTACCAGTAGCATTCATATAAAAAACTAACTGGATTAATTAATTAACAAGTGCTTTTGCAGCACCCCTGAAATATTGTTGTGGTGCCCTGGTTGAAAAACAATCTCCCTCAAGCAATATTTGTCCAATTCTAGTAAAAAGCTAGAGCCAACTCTCTTATCAACAGAAGAAAAATGTAGGAAATCATATTACACCAAGGCATTAGTCAGGATTATGCTCATGTGTCAGCCTATGACATTATTGAGTTCCAAGCAGAAGAAGCGCATAACTGACTTTTCACTCAACCAAAAGCTTTCTTTCTAAAGGAATTCGGAAGGTTACAAAATTTAGTATAAGTGTATTAAGAAGCAGGGAAACTATATTGGAAAGTGGTGAATTTTAAAGGTCTCAAACATCTTTTTGTTTTTTTTTTCACATACTAAAGTGGAGAAACTTTTTGTAGCCATTCTGAAATTGCTCCATCCTAGGTATGACGTTAATCTGCATCCAGCCCTGCATGTAGGCCCTCCAACTTCATATATATATATATCCTGGGGGTTCTTGGCAGAAATGGCACTCCAGCCACAATAAAAAATCTCACACTGGTTTCACTCCATCTGAACTGGTGTGATGCTGAGGTGTCACCCATTGCAAGGCTGCACTCTGGTCCTAATCTGGGATCATGAGATGGTTTGTCATGTGGTGGATGCGGCAATGCGCTGTATCAACATGTGCTCCTAACCTCCTCTCCTCCTCCTTGACTTGAACACAAATCTTTAATGTAAATAAAATGCAGTTTCTAGAGATCAGCACATGTCAGGCACCAAGGTTCCTCCATTCTGCAGAGAAGTTTTATTCAGTAGTGGTTTGTTATAGAAAACTTTTAACTCACACTTGCCCAGAAAAACAGCTTTCCATTCCTCTATCACAAGAAGCACTTTTGTCTGCCAGCAGAACTAGTGCACCAGACTACTTTTTATTTTGCATCTTGTATTTTGCTACTCAGTTTGGTGGTTCAGGAAAGAAGGCGGTATAAAGTCTAGATACTATTAAGAGCTCCTAACTGGTGCTGTTTTTTTCTGTCTTCTTCTTCTTGTAATGGGCTATTTTCTCTCAGAACTTTCTATCTATTTAGCCAAGTAACCTGACACCTTTTTAATTTAAATTTGTATAAGCTAGAAACAATGATTAATATTTTCTGACACCTGGTTATAATCTCCACGCACTTGGAAGACAATGTGACAGTGTTCATTTGGCTTCTTTTCTCTCTCTTACTACAAGACAGGTTAGGCAATTAGAATACTCACAAAATGAGCCTAGGATTTACACCATATGGGAGAAAAATGATCACAAGCCTGGCATGGCATTTGATTTATGAGGCACTGTTGAATTCTATTCAGACATGAGATATTTTACAATTTTTTTGATCTCTTGTTGGCTAAACACAAAACCAGGCTGAAAGGAAGAGCTACTGTCAGCAACATTGTGCTCCTGTTATGCCTTTCAGTATTGACCTAAACAAGTTAAAATAGTTAATCATTTTTCAGCTCATTTTGCTTTTTAGAGTAAGGTTTTAAAAACAGTATTTACTGCAGGAATCTAAGAAAATAATAAACTCAGAACATAAATAAAGCTTGGATAGGACTAGGACATTCTGTCTAAAATATGTCACCAATTAATGCTATAATAATAGTGGCTTCATAGTTAAAGGCACAGCGCCATTATGCAGTGTCTCCTAACATTTATATAAATTTACTCTTAACTAGCTTCCAGTTGTGCTGATGATTTCTCAGTGAACAGTTTATTTTCACTACCCCTTATTTTTTTTTTCATAATTTAAAATATTTTTTATCAGATTTCATGTCCGTCTCTGTTGTACTAGGTAGAAAAGATCTTTCCCTATAACTTGTAACCTAAAGTTTTGAAATTAGGAATAGTTTAAAAATAATCTCCCTAAACAGTCTATGCCCTTAGATGTACAATGGGCAGATGTACTGGTTGCTGGGTGCTTACTTTCCTTGATGTAATCCGTTTGCTTGCCAACCCCTTCTGCCAGTGCTATGCGCCATTGTGAAGAAGGGGCTGAACGCACCCCAAGGAGACACGTCCGATCCTCCGAAACCGCTCTTAAATGGTGATACAATGGGAAACAAATGCAGTTTTTTTTACCTCCTCTTTTCTCAATCAGCTGCTGGCTTGCGGCTGCTGCTGTGCCACGCGATCTGCACTTTGTGCAGCACTTCGAATGTTTAAAAGCCTGTTGTCAGCAGCTGTCCTTTTGTCTCATTGCCTTGTCTCTCTTCTACCCCAGACATCCTCAAACACTATTTGATCTCTTTTTGCTGTTCCGTTATTCCACCGAGTAATATTTTCCATTTGTTTGCGCTAATGTGATCTTTACTCTTCTTTTTTTTAGACTTTCAAATGTTCCGACTTCCATTATCTGTAACCTGTTCTGCATGTGTATCACGGGACTTGCTTCCAAAGGTAGTAAGTATGACATGACTTTTGTGGGACGTGAAAGCGTCTCTCTGTCTCTCTTCAAAAGATCACGTCTCGTCACAGGAAAAAAGTCTCGTCACAAGTTTTTTTTTTGTTATAGAGAGCTGCGTTACTGAAACATTAAGCTGCACTTCATGCCTGGTAGAACTCTTCTGCACTTTATTATGCCACTTTTAATTTAAAGTCTTCCAGATGCTAATCTGGGGTCATTTGCAGTAAATCTAGTATACAAGGGGGGACCCAAAAATAACGAGAATTTTTTTCTGGAGGCTGGAGGGGCCTTAGTTCCAACGTTTGCTAGGTGCACGTACTAGACTGCCCTCTGTATCATTTGTCCAAGTGGCGTCCTTGGGGAAAGGTCTGTAAGGTCATGGTAATTTTTTTTTCTTGAGCCTCTGTTACTGTATTTGTCGATTTTGTGATGGCAGACTTGAAAGATTAACGTTTGTTTGCATCAAGTTCTGTTTCCTTTTGGGGAAACAGCAGCAGAAGCTGTCACAATTCTTCGAGAGGCTTTCAAAGAAGAAGCTTTGAGCCAAGCAAGGGTTTTTTCCTTAAAGTTCTCAAGCAATTGCGTGATGCAGCGCAGAGAAAATGATCTGAATTGTGGCGATCAGGTGAGTGGCTTCTGCATCACAACAATGCTCCCGCCCATACAGCATTGAATGTGTGGTAGTTTCTAATGAAAAACGGAGGACAACGGTTCCCCCCACCCCCAATCCCCAGGACCTTGCACCCTGCGATTTTTTCTTATTTCCAAGAATGCAGAGGGACCTTAAAGGAAAGCATTTTCAGGGTGTATATAAGCAAACAATGGAGACACTAAAGGCTAACATTTTTTAAGAGTTTCAAAACAGTTTTTGAAAAATGGAAAAAGTGGTGTGACAAGTGTATTGTGTCTCAGGGAGAGTATTATGAGGGTGATTAAATTTTGGAAATGTTCAGAGAAATATACAATATAAACAAAATTGTTACTTTTGACTCCCCCTTTGTAAACCAATAGAAATAAGAAATTTAATGGAAATAAATAAGCAGCATTACCATTGCACCACTGTGCTGCCTTATTGTTAGAGGTATATATCTCCAAACTCTTCATTACATGGCACAGAAGAATCTGTGGATTGTGTTTTGTTTTTAATGAAATAGATTATTAAGTAATATGATTTTCTTGTGATAAACTTTTTTTTTTCCTTGATGACCATTCTTTAATTTAATGGATTTGGTATCTCTATTACAGAGTCACAGAGCATTTATCATTAGAACAGCTGTGGCAAGAACATATCATTCAGCCCAATAAGTTTGTTCACCCTGTTCACCTAGATTGGCTAAAAACAATTGAGATATGAAGGTCTCTAAATTATTTATTTCATGTGACTATGGTTCTTTGCATGAAGAAACAAACACTTTCTAACATTTGTTTGAAATCTGCCATTAAAAAGTTTCCTATATTCTTGTTGTAAATGTATTTTAAAAGCAATAACTGGAAATCACTGTATTAATTCCTTTCATTGCTTTAAACACTTCAATCATGTCACCTCTTCATCTCCATTTGCCTCAACTAAAAACTTCACACCCTCCTCAAAGCTCATATCTTCCGGTCCTGGAATCAGCCTGGTCGCTCTCCACTGGACTTCCTGTGGTGCTGTAGGTCTTTTTGTAGCCTGGAGAATTAAAATGTACTGTACACAGTACTCCAGGTGATACCCCACTAGTGCGTTATATAACTCCATCATAACCTCCTTTGACTTACACTCCACACACCGGGACATATAACCCAACATACTATTCGTTTTCTTAATCGCCACTGTACAGTCTTGATGTAGTTATTGAGGAGTCCTCTATGACTTATAGATCCTTCACATACCTTGTACTTTAAAGTTTCAGACCTTCCATTGCATTTTCAAATCTAGCATTTCTATTTCCTACACATAGTACCTTAAATTAGATTTTATCTGACAGAAATGACAAGTTTCTCAGTAGCAATTCTACATTATCTGCCCTTCCTCTAATTTTGGTATTATCTGCAGACGAGACTAGCTTACTGATTATATTCTTTCCCAAATCATTTATGTATATGAAAAAGAGCTGTGGCCCAAACACTGATCCCTGAGGGGCACCACATTTAACATCATGTAATTATTAAAAAGCTCCCCTCACCATGATCCTTTGCTTCATGTATATACATACCTCTAGCACAGGAATATATAAAAACAGCATTCCAAGAGACATTCAGAATTACACACAAACTCATTTACACTGAGACTACTTATTGCTGCAAGCTTCCTAAAATATGTTCTCTAATTTCCCATTTGGACAAGTAACTATTGAACATGAGCTATTGAAGAAATTCAACATCTTATCAATTCAAAAGGTTAAACATTCTGATCCATTCATGTCACTATTTTGAATAGCACTTTAACCCCAAACCCCCCACAAACACATTCAAACAAAAGGAGAGTTGCTACACATATTAGACTTCTAGTAATAACTATAGGCGGAGGAACAAACCTGAAAGGGTAAGGGAGAAAATGTAAATTCCATAAATTTGACAGAAAGGGTCAAAATTTACATAAAGTTTTTTTTATGTTAGTTAAACATACCTTTTTTTGCTATTTTTATTTTATATACACTTCTTGTTTCATAGGTTGGTTTGTTATGTACAGTGTGCCAAATATCACTAGTGTTCAAGTTCAAATATACTGGAAGTAATGACACCCTTAGGTGACAATGACTATTAGGATACCACAAATATTTAAGCTTCACTAGTTAGGTGTTCTTGGAGTTATTTGAAACTTATGTAAAATCTAGTCATTATCTTATTTATGACCTCATGTTTTGGTAGGTCTTTGGTTGTGAAATAAAAAATTACCCTAATGATCTAGGCTTCTTTGCCCACAAGTTATAAAGAGAAAGGATTTGATTCCTCTATCTTCATAACATAAAATCTTAAATCAAAAAACTTTACAGAGAGAACAGGTAAGCGTATTGTTAAAGCATCTTTCTAAAGTGCAACATAAAAGAGATGTATTAAGTTCCACAGAAGTTGGAAAGTGCCACTTTGTTTTTGTTAGTTCTGCACTTTACATGTTAATGGTTTGCAGCAGTAAGTAATTAAAACTAATCAGTGCAGAAATGTGTGAGAAACTGCTGAAGAAATACAAAAAGACTAGTATGACTTTTGGGTTAAAAACTAGAAGGTACTGCCAGGATGATTACTATTTTATCAATAAATGAAATTCTATTAGTCATTTCAAAGGAGCTGAAAATCTCTCCTCCAGGAAGATATTATGTTTCCCTGGGCAGTATAATCAAATTTCTGATTTAAAATTATATTCTTTACATGAAGTGTTTTTTTTTTGTTTTTATGTAAGCTCTGTAGTGTAGACAAAACCTGTGAATGGGCTATTGTTATATGTATAGTGCTCACTACAATTGCAGTGGTTGACAGTCCACAGTTACACTAGTCGATATATTGCTGTTGCTATGAGGAGGAGTCAAGCTAAAGTTATAAAATGGGATTTATTAGAAAATGTTTCGAACCTTATCAAAACTGATGCTGTCATTTCTCAATGTACACTCCTCCCGTCTAAATGCACTTGCGCCACCTGCCTGGCAGTGCCTGGATTCCAGCAGAATAAAAGGTTTTATCTTCTCCTCGCAACCACTCATGCACTGCTTTCTTTACATCATCTTGATTTGACAACCACCCAGCTGTTTTTTTAAGGAGTCCAAAACGGTGGCTATTACACAATGTCAAATCTGGCAAATAGGGAAGATGTGGCAATACCTCAAACTTCACTTTCCAGACAAGCCTTGGTGTTCTTAGCAGTGGGTGGGCAGGCAGGCATTGTCTTACAGCAAAAGGACTCCTTGAGACTGCAGCCCCCACCACATGGATTAAATAGCAGGCTTCACATTGGTCTCCAGCAAGTCACAGTAACTTGCACTAGTGACTGTAGTACCCCTCGGCATGTAGTGTTCAGGTGACCGAGTGAGTGCAAGGACAAGACAAAACCTTTTATTCTGCTGGAATCCAGGCGCTGCCAGGCAGGTGGTGCAAGTGTATTGAAAAGTGTGAGATTACATTGAGAAATGACAGCTTCAGTTTTGTTCAGGTTTGTTCCATTTTCTAATAAATCCTATTTTGTAACTTTAGCTTGACTCCTCCTCGTATAAATTTAAGAGTTTTTGAGGGAGGTTAGAACAGTTGATGAACCTCAATAATGAAAATGACTTTTTCATAAAAGAGGGGAAAATATCAACTGTTCAATTAATTAAAGAATTCATAACTCTAGAGGCAGATTCAAAAGGGAATAATAATCACATTATCTAGATTTTAAATAACTGAGCTTCAAATAGTTAGATTAGATTAGATAAACTTTATTAATCCCATGGTTAAATTCAGATTCATAGAGCAGCAGGAACATTAAAAGCAAAGAGTCAGATTTACAGGACAAATAATACAGCCAATCAATGGATAAACAGATAATTAAAAATAAATGTTTATCACTTGAAGGGTGCATCGGGATGAAGCGCTGAAATGCCTGACAGCAGTGGGCAGATAAAACCCTAAGAGACGCTTCTTTGCACACTATGGTGGAATGAGCCTGTGGCTAAAACAGCTCCACGACCGCACCTCCTGGAAGGGATGCAGCAGAGTTTTCATGATGGCATCCAATTTTGCCACCATCCTCTTTTTCCACAACATCTTCCAGTGTGTCCAGTGTTCACCCTCTGATGAAGTAGGCTTTCCTGATAACCAATTAAGTTGACTTAAGAAAGTATTAAATATAGTATATACTTATATTGTGGGAAAGTGAATAATTTTTCAGTTTAATTTTCTAAACTTCAAGGAGAAGCTAGTGCTTGTTAAATGGAACTTGCTTCAAACAATTAGACCGCAAAACATTGTCAGTCTTTGCCCGATGTGTAAACGAAAAAAAAAACAAACCTATATTTTCTAGACCTATACTGTGCATTAAAATAAAAATTAAAAAAATCTTTTGTAAGTTAATTCATGATACATCTACACTCTAAGAAAGTGGTTCTCAAACTCTGTCCTGGGGTCCTACTGTGACTGCCACTTTATGTTCCCACCAACTTTAGTTTTTAATTGAAATTCTAGCCTAATTAAGTTAGTAGTTATTTCCCAGGTTCTGTGTTTTGGGGTCAATGTAGAAATTACATAACTAATTTTGGTAAATTTTTATCAGTTTTAAAAATGTTTACCAGTATTTAATCCATTATTTACTAATTAGTGGGTCTGATGGTGAATTAGTTCAGTGTTGTTTGCCTGGATGTCTGCTGTACTTGATTGTAATTGTATTTATTTGGATACAATAAAGGACTACACAGAAAAATAGAAAATAATAGGAAAACAACAAGGGAGCAAAGCATGTAAAGCTATAGCAAAAGTATAAATATTTGTAAATGTTTCGTTAATGTAAAAATCTGAATACACAATAAGATGAGAAAAAATTACCAGCTTATTAAATTAAATCAGTTATATCACTGATTGTGTATCTGGGTGGAACAAAAAAAAAAAAACTGCAGCCACTTGGGGTCCCCGGGACGGAGTTTGGGAAACACTTCTCTAAGAGACTCTGGTGTGGCTGACCGGACTCAACAACAGACTGCTGTTCCACCCGGCGTTGGCCTTTACCTTGTACTCAGTGAGCTGTTATGGGGAAATTACGCTATGAGAGTGAATTTCAGAAACATAAAATGTTTTAACACTAAAAACACTGTTACTATACTTTAAATCTCTTCAGTTTAATACATGAAATAGCCTCTTGTTTTGTAATTTCAAAGAAAGCAGGTAATTGTTACTTTATGTCTCTTGAGAATGAATTCTTTCCAAAACTCCTTTGGACTTGGAATTAACATACTTTAGCAGAGTGATGAATGTCATTTAGAGGCAATGTAATTATTATTTTTTTATTTAATCAACCTCTCGGTGAATAAGGCCCATATGACTTCTGGCATTTTTCATGCTTTATATCAACTGTCAAATGTATTTTGAAAACAACACCTCTGCTTCTCGCTTAGGATGGAATTCCCAAACTAGTTAAACATTTTCTGGCATTGTATCTGGAAAATGCTGTAACATTTTAAAGCAATTTTCTTTAAAATCTATAAAGGGCAACATGACAAAAGATCACTGTGTGATGTTAAAAGATGAAAACTTTAATAATTTGGTCTCTTGGCCAACTGACCCCATTTAATTTTCTTGGTTTAGTATTAAACTCTAATCTTGCAATATTTGTTTATAAGATTTATTTTATTTAAAAAACTTTGAACTATAAAGTATGTAATAAGGTGGCAAGATAAAAAGGCTAGTATAGGATTGGGACAAGGTTCAGCATGGCACATTGGCAAAGATGAAAGGGATCAAACTTGACGTGCCAGTGCAGAAAAAAACAGCACCACCAGGAGAGGGAAAGCCATATCCAATTAATGTGTACTGAGTACTCCACTGGCAATTTTTCTGAGAGGATTAGACAGAGGGAGACCGAAAGAAAAAGAATATTTTCTTGTGAGGAGGATGATATTTTCTCAGTATATTATGAGTCATACAAACCAGCTCACCCATCAAACAAATTATTGTAAATGACAGCGAAATCATTCTACAGATAAGGGATGAAACAATGTAGAATACCAGAAGCGTGGAGAAACTGTGAGGAAATAACGGAAGGTAAAATGATAATCTTTAAAATTGTTGCACCCTTGGTTAGCGGAGTGAGGTACGCAATTGATTAAATGTTGTTTAATTTATTCTGTTTCTTTGTAAAATGTTAGAAAATATATGTTTTAGATTTTTTTGTTTATAGTTTTCACTGTGCTCATGATGGTATGATGACTTTAATAAAGAATGTAAAGTTTGAGACGTGAATAAAGATAAACGCACCAGTCTGAGACTCTCTGCTTGTTGATTCAATTAAATCAAAGGCTACTACAATTATGTCTGATCCGCTGACTTTGAAAGAAAGAGAAAGTTGGGCAAAAGCCTTTAATTATCTCTGGGCTAATAGAAGAAATGACATCATGTTTCCTAGCTCACTAGCAGCATAATGCCTGGCTCAAAGGAGTTTTGCTTTTTTTTAAGTCTGATAGAAATGACTTTGTTAGGGTTAACTGAATCAATCCAGGGCTTTGGTGTTAGAAAGGGATGTGGACAAAGCTAATACTCTGAAAAACAACATTTATTTATATAGCATATTTTCATACAAATGATGAAGCTCAAAGTGCTTTACAGAATGAAGAAAGAGAAAAAAGGCAAAATATAAAAATAAAACTAGGCAATACTAATCAACATAGAATAAAAGTAAGGTCCAATAGCCAGGGAGGACAGAAAAAAACAAAAAAAAAAACTCCAGGCGACTGGAGAAAAAAAACAAAATTTGCAGGGGTTCTGTGGCCATGAGAACGCCCAGACCCCTCTAGGCATTCTACTTAACATAAATGATCTCGATCAGTCTTCATGGTTTTCAGGCTTCACATGGAAGAATTAGTTGATGATGGTCATGTGGACCTCTGGCCTTCAATCCATCAATGTAAGGACATCACGGTGCTTTGATCGGGTGGTGGTGGCGCAGATCGCCACCACAAAAAACTGGAAAAAGAACAGCAGAGAAAGTGGAGGTTAGTATAGATTTCGGAGCCACCATGAATGATAATGATAATAAAATGCACATACAGAATATTAGGATTAAACTAAAATGAAGCTATGAGAAAGCCATGTTAAAGTAATGTGTTTTTAGCAGTTTTTTAAAGTGCTCCACCATATTAGCAAATTTCTATCGGTAAGCTATTTCAGATTTTAGGTGTATAACAGCAGAAGGCCGCCTCACCACTTCTTTTAAGTTTAGCTCCTGGAATTCTAAGCAGACACTCATTTGAAGATCTAAGGTTACGATTTGGAGTGTCAGGTGAAAGGCATTCTGAAATATAAGATGGAGCGAGATTATTTAAGGCTTTGGAAACCATAAGCAGTATTTTAAAGTCAATTCTAAATGGCACAGGTAACCAGTGTAGTGACATCAAAACTGGAGAGATGTGCTCATATTTTCTTTTACTAGTTAAGATTCTAGTAGCTGCATTCTGCACTCGTTGCAATCGATTGATGTCTTTTTTGGGTAGTCCTGAGAGGAGTGTGTTACAGTAATTTAGCCGACTGAAAACAACAGTATGAACTAATTTCTCAGCATCTTGCAAATTGAACCAATTTTTAAATAAATTTCCCCACCCACTGCCACCTTCTTCCAATGACTAATCTCCCCACACAGTCCTTAGAACATCCACAACTCCTACCACATCAGCTGGAATGAGTAGTGAAGCGTCCCCCTCGGGCCATCAGTGTGGACTATCTATAACTGAGGACCAAGTAAGGAGACAACTGAGGAAGCTACACAAAGGAAAAACTGCGGGACAAGATGGAGTCAGTCCTGTCTCCTTTTCTCTTTACTTTGTACACCTCAGACTATAAATATACCACCAGGTCATGTCACTTGCAGAAATTTTGTACTTACGGGGTGTACTGATAAAAGTGCTAAGACAGAGGAGAGAAGTCAGGAAGAGAACTTTGTTTCTTGGTGCAAAGAGAATTGTCTGCATCTTAACATCAGCAAAACCAAGGAACTGGTTATCGACTTTTGCCACACCAAAGAGCCCCTATGTCTGGACACTATTCAAGGAGTGGATGTAGAGGTCCCCCACTCCTACAAGTACTTGGGGAGTCACATTAATGATAGGTTTGGAGGTCTTGGAACACAGAGGAACTGTACAGTATGGCAAAGGGCACAGCAGGCTTTTTCTCTTGTGTTCCTTTAATGTGGGAATTGATATCCTTCCCATCTTCCATAACTGTTTGATGGCCAGTGTGCCACTGTTGTGGAAATCCCTGCATTTTTCCTGTTTCCACTGTGGTGTGCAGGACTGGTAACATCACTTTAAGAGAGGCGTACTGAATCAACAAGCTAATTCAAAGGACAGGCTCAGTTATAGGGCACACTCTGGACCCTCTAGAGGTAGTAACAAAGGAGAGAATTAAAACAAAACTGAGTGCCATTATGAACAATGCTGAACATCCTCTCCCTGACAAACTAACACTAAGGTCTTTCAGCCAATGAATTATTCAGCAGAATGGTGTCAAGAAACACTGCAGGGGTTCCTTATTGCCAAAAGCAATATGTCTGCTTAATGCCTAACTGTGACTGGGAGTGTCAAGTCAGAACTTTTCTTTTTTTTTAACTTTCTTGTTTAATATTCATTCCACTTAGTGCGTGCATATTTATTTATTTACTTATGTATCTATCTATTTATAGATGTATTTATTTAGAGAGCTTCTGTAAAACCAAAATTCCCCAGGGAAAAATAAAGCTTTATCTATCTATCTATCTATGGCATAAGAAAAAAGAAATAGTAGAAGCTGCTACATTAAGGAGAGTACAAAACTGTTGTTGGTGTAATTAAAAAAAAGCTTTAAAGTTGTGATTTTGGAAGTAATTTAAGGACATAGTTAGAAATTAGAACTTCAGGAATCTGAATGACACCTGATGCTAGAAAACACATCTGTTTCAGAGTCAGACTGTGAGTTGGGGCAAAGACTCAGTAACAGGTGAAAAAGGCCAGAGTCATAAAATAAGAAATGGTAAATAAGAAGGAACACAGCATTGTCAGTACTGAAGACAGGGGTAAGTGGGTCAGCTACGGCCCTTGACAGACTGGAGTTCAAGATCTGTATTATTTAGGCCAATTGACTCACCTAAGGTTTGGATTTATCTGTTTATTTATAGCTTGAGTTGTACCTTTTGGTTCCTTCTTTATGGGTTTAATTATTATTATTAGTGATAATAAGCAAACCTTTTTAATTGTTATGAGCTCTGTAGCATCTGTTATGAGATAAGAGTTTCCTCCAAGGTAGAATGAGAGAGGCTTCCAAAAACAAGCTACAGTAAGTAGTAGACCAGAATTCTACCTGGTCTTTCTAGAAGAGGCTCACCTAAAAGCTACCTGCTGGTTTGAGCTGGGGCAGGCCCAAAACGTTGAAGCTGACAAAACAACTGTAAAAGTCCCAAAAATAAAGATAAAACCCCAAATGAAGGAGGATAACCACCAAACTAACCAGCGTATGCACAAAAATGCCAACAAAGAATCTTTATAATTCAAAGATTTTTTTAATGAAAAAAAAGGCACAAAAGCTCAAAAGAACAAAAAGAGGCAGAAGGAATTGCCTAAAGAGGCTATTCACAGCAAGAAAGATATTAATAGCAATACTTCTTCTTCTTTCGGCTGCTCCCGTTAGAGGTCGCCACAACAGATCATCTTCTTCCGTATGTTTCTGTCCTCTGCATCTTGTTCTGTTACACCCATCACCTGCATGTCCTCTCTCACCACATCCATAAACCTTCACTTAGGCCTTCCTCTTTTCCTCTTCCCTGGCAGCTCTATTATTAGCATCCTTCTTCCAATATACTCAGCATCTCTCCTCTGCACATGTCCAAACCAATGTAATCTCGCCTCTCTGACTTTGTCTCCCAACGGTCAAACTTGAGCTCAGCCTCTAATGTACTCATTTCTAATCCAATTCTGTTAGCATCTTTAACTCTGCCACCTCCAGCTCTGTCTCCTGCTTTCTGGTCAGTGCCACCGTCTCCAACCTATATAACATAGCTGGTCTCACTACTGTCCTGCAGACCTTCCCTTTCACTCTTGATGATACCCGTCTGTCACAAATTACTCCTGACACTCTTCTCCACCCATTCCACCCTGCCTGCACTCTCTTTTTCACCTCTCTTCCACAATCCCCATTACTCTGTACTGTTGATCCTAAGTATTTAAACTCATTCATCTTCGCCAACTCTACTCCTTGCATCCTCACCATTCCTCTGACCTCCCTCTCATTCACACAGATGTATTCTGTCTTGTTCCTACTGACCTACATTCCTCTCCTCTCTAGAGCATATCTCCACCTCCCCAGGGTCTCCTCAACCTGCTTCCTACTATCACTACAGATCACAATGTCATCAGCAAACATCATAGTCCACAGGGACTCCTGTCCAATCTCGTCTGTCAACCGTTCCATCACCACTGCAAATAAGAAAGGACTCAGAGCCAATCTCTGATGCAATCCCACCTCCACCTTGAATGCATCTGTCACTCCTACCACAGACCTCACCACTGTCACACTTCCCTCGTACATATCCTGTACAACTCTTACGTACTTCTCTGCCACTCCTGACTTCTTTATACAATACCTCAACTCCTCTCAAGGCAGTCTGTCATGTGCTTTCTCCAGGTCCACAAAGATGCAATGCAACTCCTTCTGGCCTTCTCTATACTTCATAAATGAAAATTCTAAATATGAAGCAAAATGTAATTAAAAAAAAAAAAACAGAAAATCTCAAACAAAAAACACAGCGATACTCACAGGAACTACTTAAATGAATCATGTCCACTCCTGAGCCATCTCAACTAGTTTAAATAGCATGAGAGAGGGGTCAGAAGTGGTGATCTCAGGGTGGTCCTGCCTCATGGGGCACCCACCTGCAAAGAAATGTAACATAAGAAAATTTAAAGAGACAACAAAACAACAAAAATGTGTAGCAATAAAACACATAATTACTCAAATACAGCAAAGGTAACAATTAAATACATGCACTGTAGCAGTTGGAGGCGCTATCGCTCCCTTGAACCCTCAGGTACCACGCCAAACACCAGGTAAAAGTGCCACAATAATTATTTTTATTATAATAATGTGCACTAAGCACCCTCCACTCCACACTATTCATTAATCAATACAATAACAATAATAAATCAATCCTCCACTCCCAGACGCGTTGCCCTCCTACCACCCAGCTCAGCTCAGTGTCTGGGCTTTCCCAGAGTCTTTATATACCCCTTGACCCGGATGTGTTCCAGGCCCAAAGTTCACAAGTCTTTATCCCTTCCGGGTCAGGGAAAATAGTCTGTATCTTCACCCCAGAAGCACGTCGTTTCTTCCTGTCACGGGATTATGACGCACTTCCAGGTTATAGGGCATATATGAGTCCACTAGCCTCCCTACAGCGACTCCTTGTGGCCCCCAAGGTATCCAGCAGGGCTGTGTATAAAAACTACGAAGTCCATGAGGCCCTGCTGGAACTCGGGGCACGTCCATACTGTCGGGAGAGCTCCTCCTGGCGGCCTGGGGGTGAGAGCCACAAACTCTTGCCGGACATTCATCACAACACATACATTAATAGATGACAGCATCATTCACCGTATTCAGAAATTGGCATTAGAATGTGCTCTTCTGTTACACAGAAAATGTATTTTTTGACTTGATACATTGCTTTTGCAAACCACTGAATGGCAATTTACATTTGACAATTCATTTAACATGCAAGACTTTGGGAAGATGGGTGGAAAAACAGAGTAACATACAGATATAAAATTAAAAACGAAAAAACACAATTTCCATCAGTAGCGAAGTTCATCAAAAAATTTAATTATGTGTTAATTTGTTGCCATTCAGAACTAGAACGTTTTTGACATTTTTCATTTGATTTGACGTGGCCCAAAGCCACGTCATCACAGAGAAAATAAATCTCAAATGGTTCTGTTTCAAATTCTCAATCTGAGACAACGGAATGGAGAAGAAAGGTTTTGGGAGCTGAATTCTTTTCAGTACTTTTGTATTATGGGGTTATAAACAAGATGGTAATCTTTAGAGAAATCCTAAATACAACTTTAACAAAGGGATTTTTCTGGATATAATCGTTTGCAAATGGCTTTTATGTTGTGTATTATACTTCAGTAACACTTAATCAATTTTGTGCTTGCCATGTATTGCTTGATTCCGGGACATAATTTTCTCTTTATTTATTTTGTATAATCCTCTGTATTCAGTCATTTTGTATGTTACATTTTATTTTAACCACATCTGGCCTTTAATTTATTGTGGTGATGTTTTCCATGAAAAAAAGCTTATTCTAAATAAATAATAGTTGATATGTGTATGGCACAGCGGTCAGAGCTCAACAGTTGAGGTTCAGGTCTGTCCCACGTCTCAGTTTTTTTTCCCTTTGTGTGCTGTGAGTCCTTTGATTTCTTCCCACTTCTCAAAGATGTGAATATTCTCTCTAAGGTTTTCCAGATTGAGTGTGGGAGAGTGCAAATGAACTTGTGCCCTATAGGAAATGGTTGTTTCCTTGCACCCAGAAATGAAGTTTAGAAAATGGATGAATGTTTTATATATTTAAGCAATAAAAAGTCAAATGGGGACAGTTACTTTATCTCAGTCTAACATTTTCACACTACAGCTTCTGTGTGACTAATTTGTTATCAACACGAAGACTGCATTTTTTTAAAGTCTTCAGTTTGCTGTTAACAAATACTTTCTGGTCTGGCCTTACACTAAAAGGCAAAAGAGTAATGAGGTCAAGAAACAGTTATGCATGGATGTCTTCCAGCAAGAGTTGCAGGAGAATGTGAAGCCATAAAATGGCACTTTTCCAGTGGAATGAAAGTAAAGATAAATATAAAGTAAACATGTTAAGTCTGGAATACTGATGAAAAGGAAGTTCTACAACATATGCTACCATTGTGAGTGTGCTTGGCATTATTAAAATATGTAACAAATTAATATGCTTGCAGTTTACTATAGTTAACAACAAAAAAGGACCACCGTGTCTGTTTTAGAATCCATTTTACCATTGATCACTTTTATAATTTTGCCAACACAGGTAAAAAGCTTCTACTGCAAACGGACAAGTGTACTGATCTATAATGTGCATATTGGAAAATACTTTGGAGACTGAATCAAATAAGGATGTGGTTATTTAAATGGTATGCTGCCTAAGTGATGCAATGCTGTCCAGGGGCAGTTATGGAAAGATTCAGTTAAATGAATAAAAGAAAGCTACAACGGAAAGTGCTTCAGCAGACAAGGAAGAATGCTGTCAAACGATCTGTTAGATAGTTTTGAGGTCATGACCTAACTGCAGGTTTTTTTCAGAAAGATGTTTCTGCATATTAACTTTTGATCGGAGGACTCTCTTTTCATAACAGAAACAATTGCACACAATCTACTGTCTTGTAAAGATACACAAGCTCATAGGGCGAGATTCTGATGTTGGGAGTATTTAAGGCCAACATTGTGAGTGTGGGTTTGTGCATAGTATTCACAGTGTGCAAGCTATAAGTTAGGACTGGCAGACAGTTGAAGCAGATGTCTTGCTAGTCGTCTGGGACTGACCTGGACCAAGGCTGGTAAAGAGAGACAATAAAAGATGGTGGGTGTATATACAAAAAGATAGATTTATTCCATAAGGTATACACAAAAAAAGCAAAAATATTCTTCCATCAATCCTTTTACCCATTTTCTGATGCTTATCTGAGTCCATGTCGCAGGGGCAACAGGGAAAGCAAAGATACCCAGACGTCTCTTTTCCTTGCTACCTTCTTCAACTCCTCTGATGGAATATGGAGGTATTCCAAGGGCCAGCTGAGAGATATAATACACAACTCAGTCTGCCCCAATGTCTTTTTCCAGTTGGACATGCCCAAAATATCTCCCTAGAGAGGCTTCCAGGAAGAATCACAATCAAATACCTGAAACTACCTCAACTGGCTCTTTTCGATGTAGAGGAGTAGCAGCTCTACTTTGAGCTCTCCCCAAATGTCAGTGCTGCTCACCCTGTCTCTAATACTGAGCCCAGACACCCTGCCAAGGAAACTCATTTCTGAGGCTTGTATCTGCAATCTAGTTCTTTTGGTTGCTGCCCACGGCTCGTGACCACAGGTGCGGATAATAACATACTGTAGATTGACCAGTAAACTGAGAGCATTACCTTTCAGATCAGCTCTGTCTTTACCATAACTGAACGGTACAACGTCCGATGCTGCTCTGATCTGTTAATCTCATGACTCATTCTTCACTCACAAGACCCCAATATATGTAAACACCTTCTTACATATTCTTCCAGTGAAACAAAAATCCAAGGCTCTTACCCAGACATTAATCCAATCCACAAGTAAGATGGCAGCCTTAAAAATAATCACAAAACGCTGGGGTCATTTTCAACCACTGTTAACAATATCCTCCTC
The DNA here is from genome assembly GCA_026402145.1 of Polypterus bichir lapradei. Lineage (NCBI taxonomy): Eukaryota > Metazoa > Chordata > Cladistia > Polypteriformes > Polypteridae > Polypterus > Polypterus bichir. Next base: position 12,684,094 of record JANRMT010062825.1, read on the forward strand.
TACATCTAATATTCAAGAGCACTTTTAGGCTAATGGAAACTTCAGTCCACTCCTATTATGAAGTTCACATGCAACCCATGAGCTCACCTATGCCAAAAGTGCCTAGCTCTCTTTTTCTCTTCCACTCTTGTCTTAAATTGACCTTGTGCACATGTACTGATATGGTCTGTTAAAAATTATATTGGACAGAAAGGGGCTAGGGATGTCTCCCCTTGGCCCTGACAAGCTTTTAAAAGTCAACAAGTTCAAGTTAACCCAGGAATAGGGAACAATGAAGATCAGAAGCTTCATGCTGCACAGAAACACACGAAAAGATCCTCACTGAGCACTTACACATATAGGGTGGGCTGGACAGAGTCACATGTTACATGTGCATGATGTTGAGGAACTCGGCCACTACGTCACAGACTATATTAACTTTTGTATCGACACTCAAAGACAGTGTGTTGCTTTCTAAACAACAAGCCCTGTTTTTGTATGGTTTGGGTGGACATACATAAAACATAATATACCTGAGAGGATGAATAAAGTATCTATCCATCTATCTATTAATTTCTGCCTACATAAAAAGGCAATTTGCATCAGTGTGCAGTTCTCTTAATGTGATCAAATCACTTTACTGCACTCATATTGAAATAAGAATATCTATTGAGAATGAAGCTTCAGTCAGGTAATGGCTGGTATGAAGCGGTGAAACTTGGCTAAGATATTCATGACCAGTCAACCAGTTCCCTGAGAAGTAACTTCACCTAGTCTATATAAACTGATGAAAACCAATAAAAGTTCTTCTGTTCAAATACACAGCTTTGGCCCTCTTAAAAGGGAACTAGAGTGCAGTCGGTACATCATGTTCATCAGTTTTGAGGTTTAACATGTTTGTCACTTCAGTGCACATTATAATAATGACTCTGTGATATGAATGAATATATAGTATGCACAAGTCGTAATCAAGCTAGTCTGGCCACATTTCCTTGCTTGATCAAGAGTGTCATCAGTTCCCTGTTTCTCCAAACATCTGTGTTCACATGGGCCAGAGATGTCATATTCATATGTAATTTTCTGGTCAAGTTTTCTTATATAAATTGTGATTTTTGTGTGGGAAGACCCATATACATGTTTCAAATCTCTTTTTGTGCGTATGAAAGCTTTATAAATGAAGCTCCATCTGAGTGCAAGGATAAGAAAACTAGAGCAGAGGTGGCAGACATTCTGTATGTGTAGATTTACATAAAAAGAATCTGGGTGTGGGAAGAGAAGTATCTGATTTTTTTAAAGATAGGATTATCCCAAAACTCCTCCACGATAACACAGAATGTGTGCAGGCGTGTGATGTCAGGGTGGCTCTTTACCCATTAAAGGAGGCCTGGCCGTATGGTAAAGTCTTCATCTCCTTCTGACATTTTTCAGAAAATCAGACTCCACCATTCTGTTTTCTATTGCTAAAAGCTTTTTTTATTTTTGTTTTTACATGCAGCTTCTGTTTTTGTCACATTGTACTGACTCCAAAAGAGACCGTGAGAATGTTTATCAAAGTGGCTCAGGAGATCCTATGACTTAATTAAAACATTACGCTAAAATATAACAAAAAGTCTAAGCAATCTGTCATCAAGAGTAGAAACACTTAACCAGAAAATATTTTATCACAAGAGACACACACCAACTCCATTTGTATTCACTCTGGTGCTGAACTTTGTACCCTCGACCCCTAATGACATGTGCAGCCTGATCTTGGATGTCACCCCTAGCAACCAGCACAAGAAAAGTATAGAAAAAAGGCAGAATACAAAGTCAAACAAAATGGAGGTGTAGCAAAATGATAAATATGTTGTTGTTTTTTTTAAAGCAACCAAAAATGAAAAACTGTTGTTTTTGTGTTCCTCAAATTTCAAAACCTCTAAGTAGATGCATATAGTGTGAAAATGAAATCACAAATCATCAAAAAGAAATAGATTAAATAGCATATCATCACACACGTTAGTGCAGTTAATTAAGCCTACTTTCTTTTGTTTCAGCTGTGCTGTATTTTTCACTTACAGAGACAGAGTTATTTTTGGCAGATACTTGCTCTCATTTTGTAGGGTCAGGTGAGCGAACCAAGTCCTTGCAAACTTAGTTTGGGTCTTCCCATCACAACCAGCTGGATTGTAAATATACAAAAATCATGAGCATAATACATGCCACTGACAAAGATGATAGTTGCAGGAAGATAAAAAACAGAGCACCATTGGTACAAATTATTATAGTTTCTGATTTATTTTCTTCCACGTTAGGGTTTTAAAATGTGAGTTGCACTTGGATAATTGATCAGGGGCCATATTTGGTAGTATTTGTGAATGGTTGCTACACGCGTTACAACCTGGAATTTGTGGTGCACAATGTCATTATCATAATGGCATAAATGTCAGCATTGTGGATTTTCTGGTTGTCCAAGATTATGAATACCAAATAACAAAAAGTGTTTTTGCAGTAATAATAATGTGTGTGTGTGTATGATCGATTTAAAGACTTTGAATCTTTTGCATGTATTTTCTGAGTGATTTTTCGCTATCTTGTTGGGCTCAGCTTATTAAGGTGTTTGTTTTATTTTAGCCTGATCCTTGCTGGAGAACTAGACAATATTTTAATCAAGAGCATCTTTTGGGTCTGTTAGATATTCTCTCTGACACATTTCTGCCACATTACAAGGCTGTTATTTTTGCCTGACAGATTATCCAAGACACTATATATTATAAATATATAATACTATATTATATTATACTATACATTATCCAAGACACCATAGACTAATCTGCCTGCATATCTGTGAGCTTTACCCTTAATAAAGATTGCTAGAAGTATGTTTTCTTTCAAACATTATTTTTCATTGTACAGTATATTAATTCTGTTTTTAAATTGGTTTTGTCTTATTTGAATTTATGCAATTTTATGGTTTTTGTTAATATTTTGTTATTTACTTATTCTGTGTTTATGTATAAATATATAATATTCATTGTTACATCCCTTGTGTTATGTTGTTGGGACCCCAAGATGTGGGTCCTCCATGACACCACTGCTAAAGAACATCTCTCAGCCTTTTTATTCTGGTTGAGTGCTAAGGTTCTTCAGAGAGTGCTTATTGGTTGCAGACTTTGGATAATTATTTTAAGTACTGTTTGAATTTTCTGGTGTTTCTGAATTTTTGCTTCCATTTTCAGAATATTGGTGTTGGATTTTGGGCTAGTTTTGTTTTCTTTGGGTTACCTTTTTAGGCAAAGACTTTCTACCTTGTTTTTGCTCTTGTTCCCCTGCTGTGTCTTTATGTTTTCTTTTTGATTATTTAAATAAAATTATAATATACAGGGGACCTCTCTTTGCTTTAGTCCTTTAAGCCAGAGGTTTATGATCAACTACTGCCTTGTGGGACACTTTTCAATATTTTGATTTTTAAGAATCTGAGTTCCATTTTGGGGCTGTGCAAGCCAGATAGCCTGCCATTTCAGTTTTGGACTCGGCTGCCTGGGGTGAGGCCTTCCGAGACAAAGACCTAGTCAGGTTCTTGTCTGGCTTTTGTTTGTTTTGAGGCCTGCTTGTTATCTTGGTGACGCTGGAAAACAACATAGCACCTTCATTGTATTCCAGGGCCCTATTGCTAACTTAAAAGTGTAAGACTTCACAGCAGTACAAAATACACTTTTGAGTGGTTATTACATTTGTACAGAGACTGTAAAACACAGGCTGCATTCTTTTGGATCCTAATAGTGCATTTGCTCTTCTTATAGAACCACATAGAGTATATTATTCACATATTATGTCTTCAATATGTGAATATAGGATCATTCTATTGCAATTATTTTATAATAAATAACCAAAATAACCACATATATTTAAATTAAACATTACAATCTATGCCTCTGTCTTCAAAAAGAAGCAAATGATAGCCAGAGAGGAAAATCTTCAAAACTGGTTTTGTTTACTTTATGAATTTCCAATAAATTCATATTAGAAGTATTCCATATAGTTTAAAATCCACTTAACTAAGGTAAAACCCAAAGAATATATTAACCTCTTGAGGTTTTTTTTTGGATCTGGTAATTATGAATTGTGACCAACAAAAACAGTCTGCATATTTGCATCACTGATGGATTTACCTCTGTTGCTGGAGTTCACTCACTTTGACTATTTTATTTTCCCTCACATTTGGAATTTACAACACATAAAAACGTTAGTTTCCTCCAGTCAGAGTCAGCTGTACTGCACCGATTCAATTTATACTCATCATAGTAACAGAATCTAGTTCTAGTGCCTTGTTATTTATTTGTTACAAGTTTGAATTTTTAATTGTATTTTTTTTTTGTTGTATAAAGATGGTCTGGGTTGGCTCTATACTCCCTTGACACTATCTGGCGCCTCTTGGACCCAAAATCATTGATAGTCATGTACCAACATGAGCCAGGCAAATGAGAATACACACATGCAGCCAGGGGTAAGTGCAAAAAAGCGTCAGGTGTTTTTATTAAAACCAATCCAAAAACAGTGTTCAAAAGTGCAGTGCATCAAATCATTAAGTGACTGTGGCAATTAAAATAATCCATAAATGAATCTCCTTTAAAAACAACGTTAAAATCCCAATGCAGTAATCGTTTCTAAAAACTCAGTCCCTGATGCATCCTTCCTAAAACTGTTGTCTCCTCTGCTTAACCCCAATGGGATCCTGCAGCCAGAAGAGACATCCTTCCAACAGGCACGGCCAACCTTGCTTCACAGGATTAAGTCACTGCTATCACCCCGGGCTCCCAGCAGTGCACCGCACTGAGCCTCACCTCACTCCTTCATCCTGCCACTGCCATTTGTTACAATCCGGGTCAATTCCACAATCCCTTGTTGCATCCAGGAGCCTTTCCAACACAAAACCATTAATAGTAATAGGCTGAGATGAGCCAGGCAAATGAGGACACACATTTCCAGCAAGAGGTAATCGTAAAAGTGTAAAGTGTTTTTAGTAACAATAAGGGATCTGAAAACAAACACAGCACGGTGCAGTCTTCTTTCCATAAATAAATATATCAATAAAAAAATGCATATGATGGTGGAGGTTAAAACAACCTATAAATAAATATCCTTTAAAAAACAAAGTTAAACTGCCAAGGCAGGAAACATTTCTAAAAATTCACAAGCCCTAGTGCATCCTTCTCTAAGACATCTTGTGTGCTTACTTCACACGGGATCCTGTAGCCAGAGGAGACATCCTTCTGACAGGTGTAGTCAACCCTTAACTGGCTCAGGTCCCCAGTGGCAGTCCATCAGTATCCATCTGATGCTGCGCTGAGCCACATACACATCTCCCACCGTCAGTCATTCAGCGTCTGTGGGAGACACTGCCTAACAGGTCGCTCCTACTTCCCAACATTAATTAATAACAGCACCCCTTCTTCAGCCCCAAGCTCTTCTCACTGAGGCTCACTCCTAACCACCTGTCTCCATTCCCTCACAAGTTGGCGTCTCCCATTCCTGCAGTCTTTGTCCTTCTTTCTATTCTCTCCATCTTTCTCTTTCTGTTTCTCTGTTCTGAATTCTCTGTTTCTTATTTCTCTTCTGGCCAGGCTCCTCTTATATTGACTTGATTGGGCACAGATGTGACCCTCTGCCCACTCCAAGGTATGAATGAGGCACCTGACTGTGTATGATCAGCCAAGCACCACAATCAACCCAAAAGTGGCACTATCATGCATAAACCCACACCCATCCTGACCATTTATGCACTTGGGACACAATTATTTAAGGATCTGCACAGCACCACAGATTACTTATCATCACACTCCTCTCCCTCAAGGCCACAAGTTGTACAGGAAGACTTTACACCAGTGAACAAAACCTACTATTCAAAAACTGGATGTGAAAAAGGACAGCAGATGGATCCAATTGTAACTAATTTTTCTTTCCCTAATTACTGTATAATAAATTGTGCTAAAGTTTTTAGTTATTCTAAAAGGATGGAAGCAGGAAAATGTGCACCATCATCTTATATAGGTTTTCATTATGACATCACTTGCAACAACATACCTGGCAGCCATGGTAATTGTCAAAATCAACATGGTGGCAACCACCCAACTGCAAAAATATAGAAAATAATGTTAAATATGAATCTTGATGCTATAATTATAACGTGAAAATCAAATTCATAACATCTGTTCAATATAAAAAGCAGGCTCAAAAGAAACGCTAGAATTGTCAACTCAGAATAAGAAGATGACTGAACTGTCACAAAAAGATCCTCAGTTGTTTCCTGAAAGTTCCTCTCCAGAGTTTAAATGTCCCTGACACAATAAAGAGATGAAAAGATCAGTTTGTTTAGAGAAAAAAGGGGTCTTTATATTGCAACAAGACAAAGAAAAAGCCTTTTAGTCAAAATTGCGTGTACATAATGTCATCTAATAAATTAAAAAGTAAAAAGAGCACGAAAGTGGGTATAATGCCACAAAAGTATCCACAAGTAGAAGAGTGAGTCCTCAGCGTAATCCTTCAGAGAATTTTAATTTTATGGTACTGAGGATTTCGTTTCAGTGTAAGTACAGAGCAAAGTCCTGAAAATGATTTTAACAGAGAGCCAAAGTTCTCTGAACCAGCTGTGCATTTACTGTATGTGGCCATGATGTTTTCAGTGTGTCAGGACTTTGGCAGGATAGTTTTGTACCATTTGTACATAATTAATTATTATATGAGAGAGAAATTTAAGGAGACAGTGGTAGTAAAAGGAAAATCATAGGTCACAAGAATGTGCAATTTTGCTGAACAAGGCATTCTTTCTGGCTGTCCAAACCTTTTAAAAGGCTGCCCTCAAAATACAGAAGCACACATTTAACTGTATATTTCTTAATTGGAATAAATTTGTATTTTTATTTCAAGGTCATCTCACATGTTTAAAACTCTTGCCTATATTTTTAAATGGTGAGTTCTTTCTTGCAATATGATAGTATCATCGTTTATTAAATACAATTATTACTGAACTACATTTGATTATTATTAAATAATGCATATCTTTTATCATATCAGTGAAATATCAGATTTTATATAACTTTGCTAAACAGCAACGCATACATAACACTTTAATGGAAACCATTGGTTTCCAGTCCCATCCTGGGGGATCCCTGTGGCTGCAATTTTATTTTATTATTCATTTTCCAACCAGTTTCATAATCACTGAGTCATTTTACCTCTAATTGATCTCAATGTTTAATTAATTTATGTTATTTTTGTTCAACTATTCTTCATTGGCAAGGAGAAATATTATAAGATTTCATATTCATAGATACATAGGGTCAATATTTTCTTTTATTTTATTTTCATGTTCCTGTCAATTCAGTTTGTTTCTGTGGAGTTCCTTCCATTAATCTTAATAATAACAACAACTTAGAATAAATAAAGAAACAAAATGGAAAGCTCAAAGGAAACAATTAAGGAACACAACTAAACAGAAAAAGTTGAGTTAATTAGAAAATGACAAAAGAGAGTTGAAAATGTAAATATATGGTAAAAATTAGAGTATTTCTAAATATCAACAACAACAATGACGACATTTATTTATATAGCACATTTTCATACAAATAATGTAGCTCAAAGTGCTTTACCTGATGAAGAAAGAGAAAAAAGACAAAGTAAGAATTAAAATCAGGGAACACTAATTAACATAGAATAAAAGTAAGGTTTGATGGCCGGGGAGGACAGAAAAAACAAAAAAAACTCCAGATGGCTGGAGAAAAAAATAAAATCTGCAGGGGTTCTGAGGCCACGAGACCGCCCATTCCCCTCTGGGCATTCTACCTAACATAAATGAAACAGTCCTCTTTGTATTTAGGGTTCTCTTGGAAGGACTTGATGACGATGGTCATGTAGACCTCTGGCTTTTAATCCATCAATGTAGGAACATCACGGTGCTTTGATTAGGTGGTGATGGCGCAGATCGCCACCACAGAAAACCGGGAAAAGAAACAGAAGAGAAAGTAGGGGTTAGTACGGATTTATAGCCACCATTAATAGTTATGATAATTAATTGAATATGCAGAGCATCAGGATTAAATTAAAATGAAGTTATGAGAAAGCCATGTTAAAGTGATGTGTTTTTAGCAATTTTTTAAAGTTCTCCACTGTGTCAGCCTGGTGAATTCCTATTGGCAGGCTATTCCAGATTTTAGGTGCATAACAGCAGAAGGCCACCTCACCACTTCTTTTAAGTTTAGCTCTTGGAATTCTAAGCAGACACTCATTTGAAGATCTAAGGTTACGATTTGCAACTTAAGATGTCGGACACTCCGATATATAAAACAGAGTGAGATTATTTAAGGCTTTGTAATAAAAAATATTTTAAAGTCAATTCTGAATGACACAGGTAACCAGTGTAGTGACATCAAAACTGGAGAAATATGCTCGGATTTTCTTTCCTAGTTAGGATTCTAGCAGCTACATTCTGCACTAGTTGCAATTGATTTATGTCTTTTTTGGATAGTCCTCAGAGGAGTGCGTTACAGTAATCTAGTCGACTGAAAACAAAAGCATGAACTAATTTCTCAGCATCTTTCAATGATATAAGAGGTCTAACTTTAGCTATGTTTCTTAAGTGAAAAAATGCTCTCCTAGTGATCTGATTAATATGCGATTTAAACTTCAGGTCACAGTCAACAGTTACCCCTAAATTCTTTACCTTCGTCTTGACTTTTAATCCTATTGCATCAAGTTTATTTCTAATAACCTCATTATATCCATTATTTCCAATCACTAAAATTTCAGTTTTTTCTTTATTTAGTTTGAGAAAATTACTACTCATCCACTCAGAAACACAAGTAAGACATTGCGTTAGTGAAAAAACAGAGTCAGGGTCATCAGGTGCTATAAATACAGTTGTGTGTCATCAGCATAGCTGTGGTAGTTCACGTTATGCCCCGATATAATCTGACTTAACGGAAGCATGTAGATCGAAAAAACCGGCAGACCCAGGATAGAGCCTTGTGGAACACCATATAGAATATCATGTGTCTTTGAAGTATAATTACCACAACTAACAAAGAATTTTCTACCTGCCAGGTAGGATTCAAATCAATTTTAGACACTACCAGAGAGGCCCACCCACTGACTAAGGAGATTTCTAAGAATATTGTGATCAATGGTATCAAATGCGGCACTCAGATCTAAGAGGATGAGAACAGATAAATGGCCTCTGTCTGCATTTACCTGCAAGTCATTTACTATTTTAACATGAGCAGTTTCTGTATTGTGATTTGTTCTGAAACCCGACTGGAACTTATCAAGAATAGCATGTTTATTGAGGTGGTCATTTTGCTGCATAATGACTGCCTTCTCTAGAATTTTACTTAAGAAAGGCAGGTTAGAAATAGGTCTAAAATTTTCAAAAGTACAGGAGTCAAGATTATTTTTCTTGAGTAGGGGTTTAACTATAACAGTCTTAAGACAGTCTGGGAAGACCCCATATCTAATGACGAGTTTAGTATGTCAAGAATACAATCAATTAGCATGTCTGATACTTCTTTGAAAAAACTTGTTGGTATTGGGTCAAGGATGCAGGTGGAGGGTCTCAGTTGAGAAATCATTTTATATAAATCAGGTAAATCTATCCTGGTGAAAGAATTTAATTTGTTTATAACGGAGTACTGGGGCTTAAGAGGATTCACAGTATTGGGGAGATATACTGTTATATTAGATATTTCTAATATCATTAATTTTTTGATTGAAAAATACAGCAATAGCCTCACAAGTTTGACTGGAAGTATTCTGGAGGCATTCCTTTGAGTGACCTGGGTTTAGCAGATGATCAGTCGTAGAGAACAAGACTCTGGGATTACTAGCATTGTTGTTTATAATTCTAGAGAAATAGCAGTGCCTCTCAAGATGGACTGTGTTATTGTATTCTGTTATTTTAATCTTCAATATCTCATAGTGGATAGTTAGTTTAGTTTATCTCCATTTACACTCAGCTCTACGGCATGTTTTCTTTAAATCAGACACTATCCTATAAATGCAGACCTTGCACTATAGTTGTTTTCCTAATTCAGAATAAAAGAGAAAATGACCAGCTAATTAAAGGAATAATCCATCCAAGAATGGTATTTCTTCATATATAACTAGCCATGGTACCCATCAAAGACAGGAAATAGAATAATATAAAAATATTTGGTATCTCTTGCCCTACATGTACCTTCAGCGCCTTTCTTCTGTATTCACGCAGGTCTGAACCTGTCTTAACCAGTACCGATTTTCTCAAGTGTGTTCCCGTAGAGTGTGCTTCTCAAACTCTGTCATTATTTTTGAAGCGACTTTCTCATCTCCTGTGCGGTTTTATACTCTCAATCTTTGAAGACAACTCTCCAGCGTGCACCTTTATTCGTGTGTGAGTATTTTCATGCAATACAGAGATGAGAAAGTTTGTGATGTAACTGGGGTCTGTTGTGACAACAGTAAACAATATCAAAGAGTTCATGAAAGAAAAACACATATTAGCAGTTTTTTTTTTAGCCACTGCAACAAACTATGTGGTGTAAGTAACATGAAAAAAAAAACCTTTTTGGGTAGAATATTACTTTAAGAGGTGTGAGGCAGTACTTCTAATCTGTGTGCCAACATGCTACCGTTTCTTTCACCAGGCAGTATTTTAGTAGGAATCCACACTAGTACTTTCTTACATATCCATGTTACTGTATGATCAATGAGCTTCTGTCAACAACATTGAGTTGGAAACTAAGATCTTTAGCCTTTTTATAGTAACTATTCATAATTAATAATCATTATTTCTATGTTAAAAGTTTTTTACAATTTTTTGCAATGAAAAAGCATTAAGAATGAAAGTGTTCTTTTCCTTTTTCCATTCTATTAAGTCTTTTTTATATTCATTCTTGTAAATCGTACTCTTCATTCAGTTACTCAGAGGACCTTACATTTTTACACATAGTAAATAGTTAAACTGAAAATAAAATAATATTCTGTAACAATGAAAAACTCTGATGATCAGGGAGTTTTTATATATGTTTTCATTGTGTCTCAACCATTGTTCCCTGGCAATTTCTTTTTTTCTTTCTTTCTTTCTTTCTTTCTTTCCATTTTGATTCTCATGGCACTTTGTGATAATGGCATAGTTATGTACTCCATGGATAAAGACTTGGCTGCAGCATAGAACTTGTAACGTTATGTGCTGTCCTGTGCCGTTGTTGTGTATAACCGCAGAAATGTCAGTTTATTAAAACAGCTTAACAGTACAATATTAAGCCCATCTGTTCCGATTGTGTTGTAAATTTATGAATCTCTGTTCATTGGATATGCCTTACATCCCTAATTATTGCTGTTTTTTTCCCATTCTTCTTCAGAGTCCTGTTTTGGAAGCCGAATGACGTAACAACAGGACACTTGGACATACGCCACACGGTTTACTATCTTACATTGAACACTTGCCTTTTTTTTAGTCGTTCATTCCTGTCCTGTCATGGACGCCAGCCAACATTACACTCATGCCTGGTGTTGTATTGCTTTATATATAGAGAGATTGTTAATAAAGTTAGATTTTACAGGATAGAGTCTTAAAATCAACATAATATACACACATGCATATTCATTGTGTTGCTACAATAAGCAAACATTTATGCGCCAACAATAGAGTTACATATTATTTTTTCCAAACTCTGAGTTCAGCAAAGCACATGCAAAACTTTTAATTGAAGCATGACATCACATTGGACATTATGGGTTTAATTGGTATTTATATCAAATTTGAAAGCATATAGTTGGGAATTTAATACAATGAGGGGATAAAAGAAATAATATTTTCTAATAAGTTTAGGAATGAATGTCAGCATCTACTCGATAAATTCAATCAATATTATGGCTTAAAAGTTTTAAAATGAAATCACGGGACAGAATAGAGTCTTCTGTTCAGCAAGTAGCAGCACTACAGTACAGGAAGTGATCTCAGCCTGTCTACAACTGGTAAATAGAAGAAGAAAGAAAATGGCAGGCAATATTTTCTGTCACCATTTTGCACATATAACATAGAACATATATGTCTGAAGTTACTTTTTATATTTATTTGGACAGCTCCCTTCTTCAATGTCCTGTCAAACTTTGTGAAAAGAAATATAGCTCTAAGTTAATATAATGCACAGAAGATAGAAATAGCACAGAAGACACTGCAGCCAAGTACTCACTTTAATGTATTTTTTGACAAGTAAAACCCTGACCCAATTTCAGAAAACTTATGTTAAGTAATAAAAGTGTGTTCTGTTTGCCTGATGGGATGTCAACTAAGGTTTCTTGTAACTGTTATATTGAAATTATATATAAACACGTCAGCCAGATGGTCCCATAAAACAGAACCCTGCAGCCCAGGTAATGCTTTCTAGCTGACATTTAAATCGCTGGCTGGCTGAAGTGAAGGCCAAATTATGACCCTGTTATTTATTTGAATATAGTGTGCATTTAATATATGAAACTTGGTGTTATGAATCAGATTTAAATTAAGTAATATGCACATTACTGCAAATGGGGTCTACTTATTTGACCACACACAAATACAATAAGAAATAACGTGATAAATGAGAAATACAAAAACATTGAAACAACACAAAAACAAACCAGAAAATGTACACCATGGAAACAAAGCAGAAAGCATTATGAAAAAAGGTTAACATTAAAATCCCACCACTTTGTTGTGTGGTAAACACTGTCTGATTTAACATGCATAATCCCCTCATACGGTATTTTTGCAAATGTGTTCTTCATTGTAATTTGTGTTTTGTGTTTCTTCTGTTTCTTTGTGCTTGTGTGCTTCTCCTTGTATATGTGTTAATTCTAATTTGTTTTTATACCTGTAATTTTTCTTTTTTGATTTAATAGTAATTTTTTGTGCAACTTCTGATTTGATTTTTGTATTTTTCATTTGGTTTTGCATGTTTTCTTTTGATATTTTCTTTTTGCGCTAGGGTCAAAGGTATGGTATCTGACAAAAGGTAGCTGACAAAAAGACATATATATATATATATATATATATATCAATGTTATATATATATATATATATAGTAATACGAAGCCAAAGAAAATATGAAGAATTCCCAGCTAGGAAAGGTTTTTTTTATGAAGGTAATATTTCTTTGGGACTTGTGACAGAGCTACATCCTTCAGTTGTACACTGGTCAGACCAACTCCACTCTTCCAGTGGCAGCGTCTTTTATTTTATACTGAACAAAAGAGGTGGAGTTTGATGAGGGCGGAAGTGACATCAGCCTTCTCCAGGTGAGGCTCTCTCTTTCCTGGAAAAGGGAGTAGAAGGAAGAGTTATATAGAGTTTTACCCCATTTCTTGTCCGCCTGGTGTCTTTTTCTTTAATCTAATCACAAACATGTAAAACTCTTTCAAATATATAATAAGTAAGTCAAGTCTATTTCTGTTACAAATATGTGGTATTTTTATTACTCTGTTTTAAATTATGTTTCTTATAGATCTGTACATAGACAACGTCCTCGCATCCTACGAACAATTACACTCCAAATTTAACTTTCCAGCAACACATTTCTTTCACTACCTTCAAGTTAGAAACTTTGTTAAACAAAACCTGCCCAATTTTCCTCATATCCCATCTACCTCTATTCCAGAAAAAATATTGATCAGTATTGAGGACTCAGACAGCATTTTCATAATACATAAAAGCATTTTACAGTCCCTCCCATTCAAAGATCCAAGAGGACAATGGGAAAAGGATCTCTCACTCAACATCTCAGAAAAGGAGTGGAAGATAGCAATGCACAAACTTCACTCGAGCTCCATTTGAGCAAAGCACACAATTATTCAACTTAAAATTATTTATTGAGCACATCTGTCTTGTTTAAAATTGTCCAAAATGTTTCCAGGGCAAGATCCAACCTGCGAACTTTGCAATCAAGTTCCAGCCTCACCGGGCCACATGTTTTGGGTGTGCACCAAATTCTCGACCAAAATCTTTAGAAGCCTTTCAAACAGCCTGGACATCACAAATTTCTCCTAATACACTAACAGCTGTGTTTGGTGTACCTCCTGATGGACTTAAAGTGGAGAAGGACAAATAAACTGTAATTGTTTTTACTTCATTATTGGCACTGTGACAATAAGGGGGCACTGTCGCTCCTCAGACCCCACAGACAACTGTCCAGACACCAGGTAAATGCACTAGAAATATTTTAATTTCTCCTCTTTTTGATATAATGTGCTTTTCAAGCACCTCCACCACCACAATACACAATAAATCAATACTCAATAATCACAATAATATTCCTCCTCTCCTCCCAGCAGTTCTGTCACACTCCCTCCGAACTCCAGCTCATCTGCTGGGTCTGCACCAGTCCTTTAAATAGTCCTTGACCTGGAAGTGCTCCTGTCCTTCTGTCCATGTGATTCAATAGCACTTCCGGGTCAGATGAAGACTTGTATTTTTCTTCAGCCCGGAAGTACTTCTGTTCTTCCATCCCCATGACTTGGGAGTACTTCCGGACTATAGGGAAAATAAAAATCCCTGCGTTTCCGTGCAGCATCACACAATGGCACCCACGGCACCCAGAAGAGCTTTGAAGCCAAACTCCATCTCCCATGGTGCCCTACGGGAATCCGAGGCACCTCCATGCTGCAGGGAAGACACCATCTAGCATTTTGGATGTGTCGGCCAGGATGAGATGCCGGCTGTCCATTACAGTTCCCCACCCTTAGCGAAGCACAGTGGTGTGCAGTGTCTATCCCTGCAAGAGTTGTCTTCCTCCAGGAGGTGCCATTGGCTGTGGCCGGTCTGTGGCTTCGTAATATAAAATAATCACAGGAGAACCATGGGGAGACATTGCACACATGTTTAACTTCCTCTCCGGTTCTCCATTGACAGTTTCTCCACATATGGCCCTGCCGGCAGCATTCGTAGCACAGCCGCCTTCCCCCGATAGTCTCCCCCTGCGAGACTGAAAAAAGTTTGGAAACGTTTGCTCTGCCCCTTTTTCAGCTAAGGATGGGCCATCAGCTGCACATGAGCTCACAGCTCCATGCTCTATATCATCAGGAGACCCCCATTTCTCTTTCGGGATTGCCTTTTTAATCTGGGGCTTTCTCACAGTCTGGGTCTCTCTATGTGTAACCTCCTCTTTGCTCGATCAGCTGCTAGCTTGCTGCTGCTGCCATGCCACGTGATCTGCATCTCGCACAGAGCTTCAAACATTTAAATGCTTTACAGCAGCTGTCCTACTCTTTGTCTTTCCTTTCCGGCCCTGGGAGTGATTAAATCTGTTGGCACAAAGTCATCTCGCGGGATGTGAGTTCTTGATATTTTAGTTTATAATTTAAAAACGGAATAAGAATCTGAAAATCTAACAACATCTCATTAAAGTTCAATAAATTCTGAAAAGAATGTAACCAAACAAATATATGTAGGTTTTAAAATAAGCTCAATTTAAAGTGTGACAAAAAAGTGAAATAAAAATTGTTGCACAAAATTGTTGCACTTTTAGGCTTAAGATTTTATATATAGAGAGTAGATAAAATAATGAGGGGAGAAAGGAATGTTTGCAACCAGAAATGAGCAAAGGAAAAATTGAGCAAAAGTTCTTGTGAGAAGTGTTATTTAACCCATGTACAATTTAAAATTGTGAGTGCTGATAATTAGAATTTATGGATATAAATTTTACATTTTTAAAAATGGTCTTCTAAAATGCCATCTTCTGGCTTAGGGCAGCTCACAAACTCTCCTAAATAATAGTCAGGTTTGAAGGAGTTTTCTAAATTAGGAAAAGTGATAAAATGCTTTTACTCCTAACTTCTAGCAGCACGACCAAATTGGCATTCCTCTGGCACTGGTGACATTTGTATATCTGGTAGGGTTTACATGTAAATAACTTGTTTAGGAGATCTTATTTATCTACTATTGTGGAAAGCATATATTGTAGGATCAATTAAATTATAGTTTAAAAAATTCTAAAAATAAAGCTGCCCTGCACATGAACTCCCTTAACTGTCATCTTAAAATTAATGAAACTGAAAATATGAAGCACATATTCAGCCAAGGGAGGTTAAATCAGAGGTGTTGAAGTTACAGATTATACTGGAGTGGCGAAGACCCAAAATTTATCAAAAAACAGGTGCAAGTTAGCTGTGACTTCAAGTTGATGTCAAAGGTTTAGAATGCATTTTTATGAAACTGCTGCTCTTCTTGAGGGTTGCGTCAAGAATGGGTTTGTCATTTTGTTCTATTGAGTCTCTATGCTTAAGTCATCTTCAGATGGCTTTGTGCTTAGCCTTAATGCTAAGTTCTTCTTCCTTCTTACACATTATTCCTCTCCAGATTAATAACAGCATTGACTCAAATTGCAAACAGCATGGAATTTACAGTAAGTTTATATGCCTCAGCAGGAATTTGCCACTACTAGAAAAAGAAGGTATGCTTTTAGAGTAAAATGGCAAATTAAGGAAAATACTTAGTTAGATTTTAATCAAAATAAACTCTGTATGCATTGGTATTTGGAAAACTATTAAAGGCTCATTGTGTTGATTTGCTAGATATACTCTATAGACTGTTTTAGGGACAGCATGACTTCCTTTTGTAAAACAGGCTGTTGCTAGACATTGGTGGTCCTATATCAGCCAAAGGGTACTCAGTTTCACACCATTTAAAATAGCGATTTGTTTATTTTATTTGGAGACACAAGGAACACACCCAGCCTGGCTTGGACCACACACCCACCCACCCACAGAGACCCATAAGGATAAATATGTTTAAAATAAGAATATATTAAAGAAATGGTGAGAGGCAGCAAAATAGATATAAAGCAACCGCCTACCCAAATCAACACAGACAGTGACAACACAATACAATACAAGTTATTTTTGTATAGCCCAAAATGACACAAGGAGTGCTGCAATGGGCTTTAACAGGGCCTGCCTTTTGACAGCCTCCCAGCCTTGACTCTCTAAAAAGACAAGGAAAAACTCACAAAAAAATGGAAGAAACCTTGGGAAAGGCAGTTCAAAGAGCCTGTGACAACACAATTAACTAAGTGCTAACTGACATATGTATGACTATTTACAAAGCCCACAATAACAATAAATAATAAACAATCCAAGAGACTAGATTACTGGATGAAGTGGAGGTGATGAATAAATGTCCATGTAAACATCCCTTAGGAAAAGATGTACAGTGTCTCTGTCCGAAATAAATGTAATGTGTTTCAGCAGCAATCCCCAACCACACTGAAAACTCATGAAGAAGGAAGACTTTGGATGAAGTGCACACAAGTCCTGAAACAAGTGTAATCCGTGAGACATGTTGCAGTGGTAATCCTAAAACCAGTGAAACAGTGGAACTGTAGCAACTGAAGATGAAAGAACAGATATATGAACAATTATCCCTTCACCTCCTTACACCTTCAATTTTAAATCCCCCACCTTCTTCATGACTGTCCCAGCAGCCTTTGCAAGGTAATTACTGAGTGACTCTGGTGGCACAATGATCCCCAGGGTAGGTGGAATTTGGAGTCTTTTCAGGTAGAAATTTTACAGGCCTATGCTTTAAAATCCACACAGTCAATGCAGAAGGCTGCCTTACAGAAAGTAGGACTGACTATATGCTGTAGTTATGCCCTAAAAAAGAATACTTTGGGCTTACTCAAAAAGGAGTAGGAAACCAAGAGTTATTGCTATAAACATGTTGATAGAGTTATTCAGGAACCAGGAACGCTTAATTGCACTGTGACTTATTGGTCCTAGGACATTATAGTATAACAACTGCCTCTTGATCTGCACTTACAGCAGAAATAACTCTTGGATCTTATCCTCTAAGAAAGATTTCTTTAAATATTCGCCAAACAATATTACATTTGTCTAGAAGGACACACTATCTGTCCTTTTCGATGCTTGATGATTATGTATGCATAACAATATACTGTAAATATCTTAAAGTTATAACTGTTTTATATATTAGAATTCATTGGTTCAACAAATACTCAAGACTATTTTAAAAGTAGCGATATGAGATTGCTACTCCTTCATATTTGATCCATTAAGTATTAAAACTAGTATATCTGCTTTTAATTCACAATTATTTGTCTCTTCCTTAAGATGGATATTATTTGGCCTGTTTGGTGTTATTGCTTGGCTTTAATGAAGGACGTGTGAAACCTATTAGTTTTATATGTTATGTTGGTTTGGATAGTAATCCAAGCTTTCCTTCAAACTGAGAAAATGTTTCTGGTGAGAAAGGATTATATAATGCATACCAGATCTCCTAGACAGAAATCAAACCAAAAAACATATATTTTCAGTCTAATTATTAGTGGGGAGTCTTCCTGTGGCGTATAGTACAAATTCTGAAGCCACCAAAAGATTCAAAATATTTTGCTGTAAGAATTACTGGTTCACTCTGCAAGTGTGGAAGAAATAAACTGGAAATATATTAAAGAAAGAAATTTGGTCTTCACTATATTACTAACTAATTAACCTGAAGGATCAGGCAGGAGGAGGCTTGTTGAAGGCATCTTTAATTTCTCTTTATGAACAGAACAAAGACAGAGACCAATATTTATAGACAACTGAATTTACATAGCAGTGCTGAATTAATGCTTACATGTCATCTGATTGGTTCAAAAGAAAGAGATTGTTTAACAGTGAACATAACCAGCTTACATACCCCAAAATAAAAGTCTCATTCCACTATATTCTTGTTCTTCTTCATATTTCTTAAGTTCTTAAGAAATTTTCTGTGCACATGACAACTGTCAAGTCTTACTAGGTACATGAAAGAACATGACATCAGCCAATTTCTTGAGCCATTCCTTGGAACGGTCTGTTTGTTTACTTAATCACTTTCAGCAGACTCTTCATGCTATTCTGCAAAACAAATGCTTTGTATTTCTTTTAATGCACACTGAACCCCAAAACACTTAATGCACAAACTATGTTACTCCTAAAGAACAATAATATTGTCACACACAAGGCATCATCTAGCAGTTTGGTGTTGTACCTAGCATCTTCACATGGTTTGTATTTCAGAGCATCAATGTGCTTCAAATGCAACTAGACTTTTTTTGAACAATTGATCTAAATCTGGGAGGCACATTGGCAGTGGCATGCTGGGTTTGTACCCATGCATGCGTCTCAACTGTGAAGAGTTTTCACTTACTTTCCAAGAAAGCCTGGGTTTTTGTTTGGGTATCCAGTTCTCCTCCCACACCCCCAGGACTTGCATGTATGGTTGATTTGCAATTCTAAATTGGCCTGGTGACAGTATAACTGTTCATGAGTAGCAAGCTTGGGAATGGAAAAAGAAAATTGACAGAGGTTTAATGTTTGTATCAGTTAATAATGCATAACCACTTGGATAGTGGTTTATATTCTTGATAGATATGTGGTTAAAACCAAATTATTTAATAACCATATTAACTAAAAAGAAACAACAGCTTTACAGGTTGGTAGCGCACTCCTCATTCTGTATTACTTCTTGTTTGCCCAAAAAAAAAAAAACAAACAGAAAAGCAATTACTTCTATTATATTATTAGCCATTTTGGTGGAGGCATACATCGCTGACAATGATTGTACTGCCAATAAGATAAAACATTGCTGAGGTCAAAACCAGGAAAGATCATTGTCAAGACCAAAATGTTAAACCAGTCTCAAAGTCAAAAAAGAGATTACTGAATTTTCATGAGTCTAAACCACGGTAAAAAGAAAATCTTTTAAGACTTTCAAGCACCGGCATTTAAAGTGTCGTACCATAACACAAAGTGGTAGCATTTACTAGTAATCACAATGGTGGAATGGTGATACAAAAACAACAATAAAAATGATCATTGTAAGTCCAGACACAATAACTGTAAAATAAATCTACAGGGAAATTCCAGATGGACAAAACCATGAAAAATCTAAAAATTTCCTGAAACAAAAATTTATTTGAAGCAAAAAAATTTAATTATGTTTATATTGTAAGGCTAGGTTTATACTTCATGCATCGCATTGCATGCTCCAGCAGACACTACTGCTACGCAAGCATTTTACTGTTTATACTTGCACACGTACTTTATATAAATCTGGAAGATTCCACCTGTTGGCAATGCGAGATATCATCACGATGAGAAAACATTCTGCTTCACTGTACTGTGAATTGCCTGAATCATCCATTAAATCCTGAGGGCACCTTGCCACAATATCTTTGAAAAGGATGTTTAATGATTACATCTATGAATCCGGGGATGAGTCCATTCCAGCAAGCATCGGGCACAAGAAAGAAACAGCTCATCGCAAGGTGAACACAAGCATATACAAACACTAGCGTCGTGTCTTTGGAAGGAAACTGAAGCACACTATGGAAAGGTGCAAAGAAGAAAAAAAAAAAGACGGCACAGAAGATGGTATGTCATACTTTTAAAATGTATTGTGTTATTATGTTTTGGAATATGCAACGCTTGAATTTAAAAGCACCATGAATGCATCTGTATGTCGGCATTTTGCTTCCCCATATTGAATCATTCTTGAAACATCAAAGCATGCACATCGATCCTGTAGGATCCTCAAAGCAGTTTTCTGTCACATGTAGATAGTAAACAGAGACTCTGACGTAACATTCCGACTTTTATCACACTGCGCCCCCTGACTTTTTGCTAGTACTGCAACTCACACTCGCGTCATGTAAATTTCAGAGGACCCGTTCAGAGGACTCATCAAATGAACAATAGGAATGCGTGGCAGCCATGATGAGTGCGCATACACGTTCTGAGTGTGAAGTATAAACGAGCCCTAACAATAATTGGGCATAGTGTGACATGTGAAGTACTCTCTTGGATTCATAGATATCTGCCAGCTCAACAGGCATTTTTCCATGCGTGGAGAAACATTCACAATTAAACAGGTTGAAGTCATCATGTTCTCGTAGTAACTGAGAGGCAGTCTCAGTAATAAGTGGTTCATACAGAGAATATACTGTATATGACAAGAGCAATCCAAAAATACCTTAAAGAACAAAAGTGATAATCCCCAAGTAATTAAAAGCCAAATGTAACATAGGCAAGCATCCCTTTGACTGAGCAAAGAGTTTTTTGTTTATCTCTCAAAAAAAAACTTTTATCATGTGTCATGTTGCTGACTTTGTATGAGAAAATATACTCTTGGTTTTGTTAAAAGAAAGATAACTCCTTAATTTTGTTTAGATTTAAGAAATATAGCACACAGTGTATGGAAACCTTCAAGCTCTTGTGGTTTACCATTTTTCTTTTAAATAAGAAACTTTCCTTTCTCAGACATATCCGTAACTGTTTTCCATGTGTTGATTTTTCTGAAAGCTTTAATAACCCTAAAATAATCTGACAAACACAGGCAGCTGTTCAAATGAATGAGCCAATTTGGGAATGAACATCCATAAATTGAAATAAAATCATGTCCTGTTTTCTCAGCCATCATGGCACCCTCTTCAGGACCCTTGGAAATCTACACAAGACATTAGAAACCCTTAAAGAGAATAAAGTGTAAAAAATAGACTAAATTATTTTAGTAGCTGGAAAGATTTAAACAATTGAGTATTCTTTAATGAGTTGAGGAGGTAGCCAAAGTCATCTTATAAATAGAATCCAACCAAATCCATGTCCCAGTAATGGAATACCCGTTAATTTACAGTTTTCCATTTGAAGAAGCTCCAAATTACTAAGTATACAATATACAGTTTTTATATATATGTGTTTATATATATACAGTATATATATATATATATATATATATATGTGTGTGTTGGTGTATAGAGTAGAAATATCTTCTTTAGAAACAAAACGAAAGTTCATGAAAGTCACAAAAAGAACTTTATATTGTCTAACGGACAAGAAAAAAACACAAAAAGAAACATTATGGTGATCAAAAGGAATTTGTATAAGCAGTTGATGATTTACAGTGGGAAAATGGAGTTTTTATACAGTAAAAGAAAATGATTGGCAGGAAACCAGAAGTGATGTCGTCAGGAGTTGCCGGAAGTGACATCATGTCTGGCACCTGAATTGGTAGTGAGGCTGACTGGAGGAAGGATCAATTTCCCTGTCCTTCCACTGCTTCAGCAAGTATGATTTATATGATATATAATATGATATATTTGCTCACTCGGTCGACAATTTGGTTGTTTTACCAAATAATCGACAAGTCCTTTTCTTTCCTTAATTCCGTAAGGGCCTTGCCAATGCGCCAATAATTTAGAATGGGAACTAGGAACGAGTACTATTACATGATCACCCGGGACAAATTCCCGCATGGTGGTGTTTCTATTATGATAACGAGACTGTGTTGCTTGAGCTTTTTCCAAATTTTCTTTTAGAATGGGTCTAATTTTGGCCAATCTATCGCGTAATTGGGTGATATATTCTAATATATTTGAGGTAGGAAGGACCTCTTCTTTCCACCCTTCTTTTAACATATCCAATAGCCCACGGGGTTGTCTTCCATACAGTAATTCAAAAGGAGAAAAACCTGTAGAGGCCTGTGGAACTTTGCGATAGGAAAACAATACGAGGGTTAATCACAACAGCACAGTACCTTTCTCCCTTAATTTGTGAACAGTCCATGGGTTCATTGGGGCATGCAGATGACGGATGACCAACCTCCCCATGCTTGAAACAGCAGGGAAGGCCAAAATGTTTGTCCCTTTGACGGACAGCAGGCTTGGGAGCTCGTTGAGAGGGCTGCCCCACATGCCCGTTGGGTTCGGCAAGAGGACCGTTTGGATCACTCTTATTTACAAGCCGCCCAGTGATGTTCAGCGATTTTGATTAGGGTGTCCATATTATCAAAATTTTGCGTCTGAATCTGCTGGGTGATATTTTCAGGGAGGGCATGCACATAGGTCTCAGAAGCTAAAAGCTCAGCCGTCTTGTGCGAATTGTTTATATCGGGCCATAGCCACCGACACACCTTACTCCAAGCCTCAAGCGCCTGGGTTCAGAGAGGCCGTTCAGGGTCGAATTGCCACTCCCTCCATTCTCTCGCCAGCTATTCCGGAGAAATGCCGTAGCGTTTGAACACCTCCATTTTTAATACATCATAGTCAGTGGCCTGCTACTCAGTTAAATCGTAATAGGCCCTCTGCGCCATCCCCTTCAGGTAAGGGGCCAGTAGGTACGCCTATTCCGACCTTGGCCATGCGTTCCGCTTAGCAGTACACTCAAAAACCAAAAAATATGACTCAATGTCGTCCTCCTAAATTAAGTAAGTAAGCTGAGTGGGGAGGGACCGAGCGGCCTCCATCCATACTGCGGCTGCAGCCCAGGCTTCGGTTTTGGTGAGCTGGGTCAGAGTCTCACCAACTTGTACCTCTAAGGTACTTAATTCAGCCATGATGGTTGATAGGACGGTATTTAGGTCTTTTTCTGCAGTTATTTTCAAACAAAAATCCTGCCGAGTACGCCATTTGTGGAAATATCTTCTTTAGAAACAAAATGAAGTGTCACAAAAAGAAGTTTTAGAGACTGTCCCCGTATATTGTCCAACGGACAAGAAAAAAAAACAGAAAAAGAAACGTTATGATGATCAAAAGCAATTTGTATAAGCAGATGAGGATTTACAGTGGGAAAATGGCGTTTTTATACAGTAAAAGAAAATGGAGGCAGGAAATGGTTGGCAGGAAACCGGAAGTGATTTCATCGGGAGTTGCCGGAAGTGACGTCATATTGGGCGCCAGAATTGGTAGGGTTTAACAAGACCCAGGAAGAAAAACAGAAATGTATACTGGCAGAGACTATAAGCTTTTATGCCAGCATACAGAAGGAGCAGTAAGGCATATCATCCTACTGAAATCCCCAGAAGGATTTTAGACAGGGAAACCTGGAAGTTAACGGAAACCTGGAAGTTAACCCTTGTGATGTCCTATATTCTGTATACTCCTCTTGTCCTTTGGGTCAAAAATGGCCCACCTTTACCACATCTGTTTTAGAATAGTCCCCTAACTCAATTTTAATCTTTAAGTTAATTTTATGAAAAAAAATGACTTGACGCACATTAACAGCTTGGTGAATAACTAACTTTCTTTCTGTTTTACAGTAAAGGAGGCTGTCCTTGCTCAATACAGATAGATGGGTAGATTATAAGACACCATATCTGTAATAGAATGATAGAACTGCATTTATCCCTAGGGTGAAATTTGGCTTAAAACAGAAGCCTAGCAGATAAATAAATAAGCACACATTGTGGTCTGATCACACACCAGAATGACTAAAAGGAAAGAAAAGTTTTGTCTTGGCAGTTCCAGTCCCAGTAAGGCATTGTGCAGATGTGTTGCAGGTCATATAAAGGAGATCCAGTTGCATTTCTTGACACACTTATGCTGAATGATTCATTGGCTGAACATCCTCAGTGTTAGTGTGTCAGAGAGAAGATATGCAGCATTGTTCAAAATGGCACCCAGTTTTGCTTTAATTCTGTCCTCTGCTGATACCTCCAGGGAGTCCAGAGTGTGTCCCATAACGGAGCCTGCTTCTTTATTTAGCTTATTGATTGGGTAGTCCTTTCTTGAAGTGATGTTATCACCCCAGCAAGCAACACTATAGAAAATCACACTGGTTATCACTAAGTTATAGAAGATGTGAAGGATGTCACTTCTCACATTAAAGGAACACAATCTCCTAAGGTAAAGAGGCTGCTCTGCCTTTTCTTATATAGTTCCTCTGTGTTAGATTTTGCAGGCTGAATAGTATAGTAAGCAGACTAATGTTACTGTGCTTTCTTGCTTTTCAGTCCCAAAATTATTTTTGCCTGTAAACAAAAGATGACATCTATATGTGGTTTCTGAATGCTCTCTGCATACAGTGCAGCACATTCTTTGACTTGGTTGTGATGCTCTCCCCTCCCTGAAAGCATTTTTCAAGTATTTGAAAAGTTGTTTTACATTTATTTTTATCATAAAACTGGTTATAATTATGATTCCTTTCACTTGTAACTGGTATTGAAACAGTAGTTGAATGGTCGCCTTGTCCTCTCCTCTTTTTTTCTTTTTTTGTAAAACGCTAAAAAGTTATACATAAATTATTACCTTAGAATTAACCTTTGGCATTCTTGCCTTCACTGCCCCAGTTGCTTTACTGCTAATGCTATTTTTTCTTTTGCATGCTTGACAGACCTGTACATTTTTGCTGTCTTGAAAATGCGTATGTGTTAGATGGTGGTTACGGCAATCTGGTGCACTGTAAGCAGCTGCCTTTTGGATTTAGGTCACATCCAAATTAAGATCATATCATGGAAAAAACTTTCAAAGAAAGCCAGGACGGAGCCCAGATGAGAATACAGAACATTTCTTTATTTGCATAGAGTTATGCACATATATTACAGTCAATGGAGTGAGCAATTAATTAAACAATTCATTTGTTTTATACATTTTCTAATTACCATTACCTCATCTACTACATTATATCATCTGACTCTTAATATGCAGAACTTTATTACCTTCTCCAATCAACTAAAGCCACCAGTAAATTCTGACTCATGTCGATTCTCCCATTATACTGAACACTGCTTCATTAAGAGGGGATTTTAGCAGATTCTGCTATTAATCTTAGCACCTCCTCATAGGAGGGGTGTATGGACTTTCCCATCAGTTTATCCCCCCTTTCTGGAGGAGTTTTCATTACTCATTTACCCCATTCTAATCTTGGAAAACTTCATTGGTATCTTCTCTAACATGAGGCAGAGACTTCATGTGCTTAAGCTTTAAGCTACATTTAGTTAACCCTTTAGTTATATTCACTGTGGTGGGCTGGCACCCTGCCCAGGGATTTGTTCCTGCCTTGCGCCCTGTGTTGGCTGGGATTGGCTCCAGCAGACCCCCGTGACCCTGTGTTAGGATATAGCGGGTTGGATAATGACTGACTGACTGACTTTAGTTACATTCAATCCTTTTCCTTGTGCTCAATAATTCAATCTACAGGGTGGTCCAGATCTAATTATGCAGATCCAGATCGTCTGGATGACTTTGATTTATGCGGGGACGATTCTAGTTCGGCGCGAAGACGATTCTTCATGTCGTCAGTTCGCACACTTCTCGATGGTCCAGGATTTAATACTTAAAACTTAATAAGTTATAGAGTAATGAAATTTGCATAATTAGTTCTGGACCACCCTATATTATGGCTTCATATATTGTTAAAAAGATTACTATGTTTCAACTAAAAATTCCATAATTGTACATAACGGATTAAATTATTTGTTTTCATCAGATTGTTTTTCATTAGGAAAACATTGCATAGAGCAAAGAGCCAAAGCATATGATAGTCCACAAGGCTTTGTAAGTCTATTGTTTGGTTGTCCAGTAATTAAAAATCTGAAATACCAGGTGTCTGGACTACCTATCTGTCCACCCTGATATATGAATCCTAAAATAAAAGAAACAGTTTCTCTAGATTGTCCCCTTTTGTAAATCATTCTAACACAGTCATAACACCAGCACAAAGAAGTTGTTTAGCGTCTTCTGATGTGCACCTCTTCCCTGAAGACCATTGCAAGCAGGTATAGGACACATGTTTTCTGCTTTCCCTTGTAACTATAGGCATTGCAAATCCTATTGGCAGTATAATCACATTACACAAAAAGTCTCTTCTTGCTGATAATGTTGTAGTTGATTGAAAAATCAAAAATGCTTGCAGTATCCTTTGCTTCTGGTTTTTATATTTACAGTGCAACACTAAACAGAACATAAGAAAGTTTGAGGGTGAGGATATCATGAAGAGTGACTTAAGCCAGACTTCAGACCATTCTTCAAAAGGGACTAGACTGGAGTATTTATAGGATCTCTTTCTTTGCAGATATTGCATTTTTTAGCTAATTAATTTCCAAAGAGCATTACATGTAATTTTATTTCAAATGTAGCAGACAAGGTGTTACAAATAATAAAGGCAGGGTAAATCCTTTGAGTGGTATAATCATAGTTCACAAAAAAGTCCTCTTGCTGATAATGTTGTAGGTGAATGGAAAGTCAGAAAGTCTCACGGTATCCTCCACGTCTGGTTTTTATACTTACAGTGCATACAAATAGACAAAAACTACAATTCCTTAAGTCCTTTAGCATCTGTGCAACCCTATTTAAAGACATACACCACATTTACATCCCAGGCATCTGTATACTAGTAACCAGACATACTGTAGTACTGAAGTGGGCATAGCAAAAAAAGGACAACTCAACATGTGAAGACATTACGACTATTGCAGTGTTGCTGTATCAAATCCGTTGTGTGTATGGTAATTTTTTTGGGAGGTTTGCAGGTGAAGGAAGATGATCATAAGGGATTCAAGATATCCATTGTGAGAATAGATGCTGTATAGCGCCCGACCCGGCACAGACTCACACTGAGGCACGTGTAAAAACCCAACAAGACTTTGTTTTTCTTCAGCTGGAGGGTATGTCTTCCCTGTGAACCCCCCAGCCACAACACAGTCCCAAACCACTTAAAGAAAACCACAACAACACTCCTGTTTGGCACCACCACTCCCCCCTGGCAACCTTGTCCTCTTCCTCCCGATTCTGGCTCCAGAGTGGTGGTTGCTGGCCCGTTTTATAGCCCACCTGGAAGTGCTCTAGGTGCTTGATCACCTGTTTCTGATTGCACTTCCGGGTGGGGCTGTAGAGTTGTCCAGGCCGGCTCAGGGACCCATGCTTCAACCCCTGGTGGCCACCCCAGATCCCAACAGGGCTGTGGAGAACTCCATCTCCCATGGAGCCATGCCACCAAGCATCCTGGGTAAGGTACTGAGGAGCCCATGGTTGCTCCCCGGGAACATATGTAGAAAGGGTGTCCCGGCCGGGCATGGGACCTGGCTGCCGGCTACACCATCTGTTTTGAGATCCTGTTTAATCCACATTTTTAGAGTTTTCAGACGCAGCTAGTATAACGTGAAACAGTTGCTAGTACAGGGATTTGTACCAACATTATAATGCATCTTAAAGGTACTGTCTCTTGTTAATCAATAATTAGTTACAACATTAGTTATAACATGAAAAGTTGGGTCGAGGGTGGGGATCTCAAGAGCAGTGACTTAAGTCAGATTTTAGACTGCTCTTCAAATTGAGCTGGCCTGGAGTATTTATAGGATCTTTTTCTTTGCTCATGTTATGATAGTTTTTGTCAATGGATATCCAAAGTGTAATATATTAGTTTTGAATGTAGCAGATAAAGTGTCACAAATAATAAAAATCTATTGAAAAGTAGGAAAGGATGTTAGGAGCTGTTTTGACTTGGTTGCCTGCAAATGGATGCTGTCTCTCTAGGGTCTTTTCTGATGCTACCATGCCATATGAGTAAGATGTAATGATTATATGAAAACCTCTAGAAGTAACTGCTCCATGTAGACGTACAGTGGAACCTCAGGTCACGACCATAATTCATTCCAAAACTCTAGTCGTAACCCGATTTGGTCGTGACCCGAAGTAATTTCCCCCATAGGATTGTATGTAAATACAATTAATCCGTTCCAGACCGTACGAACTGTAGGTAAATATATTTTCTTTAAAGATTTTTAAGCAAAAAAATAGTTAATTATACCATAGAATGCACAGTGTAATAGTAAACTAAATGTAAAAACATTGAATAACACTGAGACAAACACCCAGGCTTTCTGCATGCGAGCCTGCACTCCCTTGCTCTCAGCTGCACACGATCCTGCACTCGCCCTCTCTCTCTCGCACTTGCTCACTCGCTCTCTCTCTCTCTCGCACTTGCTCACTCGTTCTCTTTCTCCTGCACCGGCTTTCTCCTCCTGCTTCCTGCCTTCTCCTGCAACCTCCCATTCTTTCCTGTTCTCTTCTTTTTCCCTTTAGCTGACTCGCGCTTCTATTTATGAAGAGGATGTGGTAGTCGTGGCAATTACGGATGTGGACCGCTTCTCACCTGTGCACTTAGGTAAGAAACTCCCACATCACAAACTCCTCAAGAACCGCTTCGGCCACACACCACCACTCCCCCTCATTAAGCTGCGAGTGCGGTGACTATTTAATTTTATTAAAACTGGCTTTTTTTGATGGGAGCTGTGGATCCGCTATACCACAGGAGGAAGCTGGGTTGAGAGGAGGTTACAGTTTTGAGGGAGAGTTCCTATGCATGATGCACCGAGAACAATGTACAGTACAGGGAGAGACTGAACACGTGCGGAAATCATCGGCGCGTACGAACCGGAAGGGAAACTGGCTTGTTCGTCACCCGAGTGTGTGGTCATGAACAGATGCAAAAGTTTGACGACCTTTTTGGTCGTAACCCAATTTGTACGTGTTCAGAGACGTTCGTGAACGTTCATGGTTCCACTGTATAAGGCTACTGTATGAAATTGGCATGAATACAAATCATTAGTCTAAATCCAAGCATGTACTTTAAATCCAAAGATGTTATGAATAAGTGAATCACCTTTAAATAATCTTTTACAGGAATACTTTGTCTTACAGAAGTGGTAAAATCTACTAACTTTGTGACATAGAAGTTTACCGTACTTCAGATTTTGTCTGTCTTGTTTTTTTTTTTTTTTTTGCTTATTTCCATACAAGTGCACAAGGTTAATTATAAGGAGAAAGTCACTGTGGAAAAATTCATAGACAAAGCCAACATAATCTCAGATGATGTGGGCAGGGAGTCATGGGTGTCGAGAATTATGTGAACTTTATATAAAAATGCTTTACAGCACATCTGTGATTCAACGCTGATTGGATCATTTAAAAGAAAGCTGTTTTGGGTGTAATGCCTGCCAGGGAAAATAAGTTTAAAAGACGTTCCTAGGGTGTATTGCAAATGTACATAATGAATTTCAAATGTATGTTCAGATCATAATTTAGATGTGACTCACATATCTTATTATTTAACATTCTTGCCTGGATTTTAGGAGATACTGCTTGTGTTAGACATATAGCAAATCAGATCAAAGGTTTTCAATCCTCTTTCTAAAATGTGTAGGAATATATTTATGATTTTGGGCCAGATCCTCAAAATACAAGCTTTTTGTGTGACATTCTGGAATTTTCTGAGCTCATGTGAAACATTGGCTGCAGATTTTCTGTATGTGAAGTAATAAATCACATTCTACTTCTTTATTTATATTTTGTGTGATTACATCTATGAAGTTAATGTAATCATTGTAAATAAGCTATTAATGACATTTTTGAAATAGTTTAAAAATTAAAAGAAAATGTCTAAAGTGCTGGCCAACTTACTATATAGGCTTTTTTACATTTAATTGAGAAATTAGAAAGGTCCATTCATCTTTAAACATACTTGAATAAACTTATTCACACTGGGCATGATCAGAGTTACTAATTAAACTAACCTTTGGGATGTGGGAGCTAAACCATAGTAACATGTAAACAAACTCGCATGGACCGTGGAAAAAGTCCACACAGACAGTGCCCAGGTTGGGATTTGAACCTAGTTACCTGGAATTCTGAGGCAACAGTGCAAACTGTTGCTCTGCCCACATAAAAATAAATAAAAGAAAGTTATGCTAGTGTGGACTGAGGTGGAAAGACACATAAACTGTTTTAAAAATTCCCTGAATATGGCACTGTTATTGTGTAATTATTATTTTCCAACGTTCTGGAGAGAGTGGTTAAGAAGAATTGCCAAGGCTGAGTTTATTTACATTCATATGGCAGACAACATTCCGTGCTTGTTCATCAGAAACCAACCAGTTTTTATTTTATATTGCGCTTTGCATAGCGAACATCACTGTAATTATACAAAGCTATACTATAATTGTTTACATATTTTGTAAATTAGATTAAACTACAGATTAAGACCCTTGATCAAAGCATGCAGCGAGTCTATAACAGGGTGTGGCAGGCGGCCGGCGTCCATGTCCAGCCAGGACTCCCCTGCACACTATATTCAGGGGGAGCAGCCCTGGACACTGCAATACCTCCCCCTGGATGCTAGATGGCCGCCCCCCCTGGGGTGGAGCAGTGCCTTGGGTTCCCGCAGGGCTCCCTGAGAATTGGAGTGAGGTGCAGTCCTGTTGGGTCCTGCAGGCACCGCCAGGCGGTGCTGTGTTTGGGACTCCTGAGCCTGTAGGGGCAGCATATTCATCACATCCGGATGTGCAGCAGGAACTTGGTGATCAAGAACCTTGGGCACTTCTGGATGAACTATAAAAGTAACCAGCAACCACCACTCGGGGGCCAGAATCAGGAGGAAGAGGACAAGGTTGCCATGGAGAGTGGTGGTGCAAAAAGTGGTGGTGATTTGAAAGTGCTAGTTGAGACTGTGTATTGCCTGTGGGGTTCACGGGGAAGACGTTCCACAGGTGAAGAAAATAAAAGTCTTGTGGGTTTGACACGTGCCTCAGTGTGAATCTGTGCTGGGTCAGGCGCCTATATAGCACCTTAATTCACAAGGGACAAAATTGGGGTTCACCGACAAAAGCGCGATAGACATATGCGCCCCGACAAAACTGCGACCGACAAATGAGCTCCGACAAACCTGCTAACTGGTTTTTGACAAATGCGCGGCGACAAAATCGCCACGACAAAATCGCGAGAGAGGCCAAGAGAGTGGGACGCCCTTGCTGCAATTCTTCCTACATATGCAGGGCGTGATCTTAAGGACTATCTGCGTGCCGTGCTGATGCCATGCAGCGTCTCATAATATTGACTTCTAAAATAAACATTATTATATATGCTTTAAACTAGTAACTCATATTTAATGAAACTTTCGCGATTTTGTCGGAGTGATTTTGACGGTGCATTTTAATCGGCGCTATTTTGTCGCAGCGCATATGTCTATCGCGCAAATGACGGGTCACACAAAATTGGTGATCTTTTGGTTTAAAGTACAGTTTTTTTTGTCACATTTCATACCACATTAATAGATTTATTTTAATGGGTATTAAGAACATTAGACCACCTGTGATGAGAACAGGCCCTTCAGCCTAACAAGCTTAACTATCCTACCATCTACTTCATCTGCCTATTCAAATGGCAGTCCATGAGCCAAATATGGCCTAGAAGTAACCTCCAAGTGGCATAGCCTGTGGTTCCACCAGAAACGCACAGAAAAACCGAGAAAAACATACTTCAACCTCCAAAAAGAAAACAACAAAAAAAAAAGATAGCCTTCTGCTGTTCTTCCTTGTCCTGTTTTTTTTAACATTCGCTCCCCTCTCACCCTCCTACTGTCACTCTGCTCTCCCTAGGGAGGTGCCCTGAACACTCACAACATGCTTTCCCCAAAGAGTCCATCCTCAAAGCCCATGCAGTAGCGAGAAACGTTACAATATGAAAATAATATGGGATGTGTTACAAAGCCATGCCTAATCGCACATGTGATGATTTAAAACAAACCAATGTTCTCTCAGTGTGCAGTAGACGTTATATTCATGTGTGTTATGGGTTTGTGCACCGATAGCTCTGATGACATTGGTAGTTCTTTTTTTGAGATGTGACTGGGTTATATATACGCAGTGGTGCAATGGTAACACTGCTGCCTCACAATTAAGAGTGTCCTGGGTCTGCTAGTAAGAAAAGCGCTATATAAATGTAAAGAATTATTATAATATGACCAAATATTTATTTTATTTCTAAAGGGAAATATATGTTATTGCTAATACTGTGCACATTTTTGATTTTATGCACTTTAAGATGTGCCTAGGTCAGATATGACCAAAATGTTTATTTTATTTCAAAAGAGAAACAACCGTGCACTTTTTTGTTTTTATGCACTTTGAGATGTGCCTAGGTCAGATATGACCAAAATACAGTATTTGTGGAAGAAAATTATTGCTGCTACCGCAGATTCAGTTCACTTATACCTATTTTTATTGTTTTTTTAATGTACTTTTTGATATGCTTGTGTCATATGTGACCACATTTAAATGGTAAACAGTAAATAAACATTACATGTTTTTCAATACATTCATTTGTATTGGATAAAATTTGTCATTATCTGCTGCTTACCAGGCACTGAAAATGGCCCAACTAAATTTCTTGGTTTGAAAATCTGGCCTATCTGAATTTGTAATTGACTAGCCTTGATCTAGATTGTCCAAAATAATATCAAATTGAGATCTGAAGGTTCCTAAAGTCCTACTCTTCTCTGCATTATGTGGACATTTATTCCATGTGTCTATGGGTCTCTGGGTGGAAAAAAAACTTCCTAACATTTTTGCAAAGTCTGTCCTTAACAATTTCCCAACCATGTCTCTGTATTCTTGTTACAGAAATTGTTTTAAAGTAACAACTGGGATCTCCTTTCATAATTTTAAAAACTTCAATTATTTCATCCCTTAATCTCCCTTTGCTTAAATTGAAAAGGTTCAATTTCTCCTCATAGCTCATAACTCTCAGAATCAACCAAACTGCTGTCCTCTAGACTTTCTTTAGTTCTGCGATGCCTTTTTTATAATATAGAAGACAAAACTGAACACAGTATTGCAGGTGAATCCCCACTAGTGCATTATATAACTTAAGCATAACCTCCACTGATTTTTACTCCACACATCGTGATATAAAATCTAATATCCTACTAGCTTTCTTGATCGCTTCTGTAAACTGCCTCTAGGCAGATAAATGATGAGTCCACTATGACTCCTAGGTCCTTGTCATATGGTCGACTTTCAAGTTTCAGACCATCCATTGTATATTCAAATGTAAAATTTTTACTTGTGTATCGAGCATGGGGCATTAGCTCCCTTGTTGGAATGAGTTCTTTTGTAATTGCGGCATGTTACATTACCAGAATCTATACAGATATGATATTAAAAGGCCATACCCCTCCCTTAGTGATACGGCAGTAACACAGGAGAAATAAATTAGCTTTCTTCAATGATGGCATACACTGCATAACAGATGAAGGAAGCCAATAGCAAGACCTTTTTGAGTGGGGGTGCAATGTTTAGAGTCTGCCATTTTCGTTGCTGCGTTGGAAGGATTTTCCCTGCTCGCTTCGCTTGAGCCTGCGCTACGCGCCGTTGTGAAAAAAGGGGCTGAACACACCCCAAGGAGATGCAATTGCTCCTCTGAAACCCCTCTTAAATGGTGATACAATAGGAAACAAATACAGTTTTTTTTACCTAATTTGCTCAGTCAGCTGCTTGCTTACATCTTGTGCCGCGCTTCGAACGTTTAAAAGCCTGTACAGCAGCTGTCCTTTTGTCTCACTGCTTTGTCTCTCTTCTCTCCCAGACATCCTCAAACACTATTTGATCTCTTTTCGCTGTTCCGTTATTTCACCGAGTAATATTTTCCACTTGTTTCCGCTAATGTGATCTTTACTATCATTTTTTTTTTTTTTTTTTATTTTTTTTTCTCCAGCCGTCTGGAGTTTTTGTTTTGTTTTTTCTGTCCCCCCTGGCCATTGGACCTTACTCTTATTCGATGTTAATTAATGCTGATTTATTTTGTTTTCATATTGTGTTTATTTTTCTATTCTTTATTATGTAAAGCACTTTGAGCTACTGTTTGTATGAATATGTGCTATATAAATAAATGTTGTTGTTGTTGTTGTTGTTATTTTTTTGAGACTTTTGAATTTTCCTACTTCCATTATCTCTAACCTGCTCTCCATGTATATCACGCCAACGTTTTTGAATTCTTTACAACATTCTACTTTGTCATCTATCTACTCTTTGTCTTTCTCCGGTCCGGGTCGTGGTTAAATTTCTTGGCACAAAGTCTAGTCTCGCGGGACATGAAAGTGTCCTTCTGAGAAGGTCACATCTCGTCTCCCTGAACAGGTCTCGTCTCATCCCAAGTATTTTTTTATATAATAGAGAGATTTATTTATTTATTATTTTTCTTAAGTTCTGCGATATTATTAGAAAAACTTTTTTTCTGCATATGCTGACAGTTGTGTAATGTGTGAGCTGTCTGTGTGAGAATATTAAATATGTAGTTTTTAAAAGTATAGTTTTGAGCATTGTTTCAAGTAGTGTACCGGAATCTCATTGTAAGTATCATGCAATGACAATAAATTAATCTTATCTTATCTTATCTCTGTCTGTTGAGCGCATTCCGGTAAAGCTTGCTTCTCAAGGTGTTTCCACATCCATAGTCCATTCACTTTGTTCCGAATCCTGGGGATGTTAGAGGGTTGTTAGTTAGTTTCAATTTCCAAATAGTTAAGTTGTGTTTCATACTCTATAGGAAAGTATATTCTTAAAGTTTATGATTTGCATATATTCAAAGAGAATCATGAGCATAAATGAAAATCAGCATTATATCTTAGTGCACGTTAGTATAAGTAGGGTTAAATCACAAAAAGGCCTATGCCCGTATATTTTTTTAAAATTTTTCTTAGCAAGTTGGAACCCACCAATATTTTATCATTCAAAGTCAGGTATGTAGAGAGGGGCAGATATGCAAACCCCCCCATTTGGTGAATGTTAGCTGAGAACTGGAAATAATGGTGTCAGAATGGTGGGTGTAAGGTGGGGAGAGGGACTGTCAAGTGGGCATGATGGATAGAATAGAGTGCAACACTCATTAGGCTGGCAAATACTGGTGGAGCTAATTAGAGGAAGGACTAAGGCCATGAGATGTCGGGAGTCAGATGAGGATGACAAATGAGCTAAGTGAGGTAAGCTCTTAATAAAAACTGTAATAAAAGTAAGATGGCCCCAGTGTTGAGCACTCAGTTCACCTGATTTGAGTCTATATGTGCATTGCACAGTAAAGCTTGATTCTGATGCATGTCCTGAGACTCTGAGTGCCTTCTTTGTGCTAAGGGTGCCCATCTCTGCTTCGACAACTGTAAACTTTAAAGCAAACTAAATGTATCAATAAATAGGCTATGGGAATTTCAGAGACTTATTTCATTGGGTAGAAACACTTTTTCCCTAGGAAGAAATATCATGGATGGTCAACAACAGTTGCACACTGCCACATTTTCCATAATTATTACCTGGAAGATTACTTGAAAAGTATGCTCTACTAAGTTTTTGCTGTAAAGAACATACACTGATGTGCCTCAGTTTTATGACAGTAGCATTATTACATAATTTTCATTTAACTGTAGACTGTTGTGTAGTTACTCTCCTATAGTCACAATATGAACACAACCTCAATTTAGTTTATCTTAAATCACAAGTCCCCTGTCAAGACTCTTCTACATATGTGTTAGTAATATGTATTTTGGGATGCTTGATTAACATTGACTAACATGTCAAAGTTAGGTGAGCACTGAGAGGATGCCCCACCTGCGCACATCACTTTAGTGGTGTATGATTAGGATATTTGATTGTCTGTCTCACAGGATACTACTTTTCATTTCTCAACACTTCCATATGTGGTTTGATCAACCTGATCACTAGTACCCCACCCCCCTTCTTAAAAAAAAAAAAAATTGGTCAACTGCTGTCTGATTGTTTGTGTAAGAGGCAATGAGCCTGAATCAGGTGCTGTTAGCAATTGTGCGAGTTCTTCTACTATAGACTTGTGCTACTGGATCTTTTTGTTAATAATTCTTTCTATTATTTTACCAGTAGAGAAAAGCCAAGTAAAATGACACCTTTTATTGGCTAACTAAAAAGATTACAATATGCAAGCTTTCGAGGCAACTCAGGCCTCTTCTTCAGGCAAGATGTAATACAGAAGCTGGAGTTCCCTGTGTTTATATACACACACTAGGACAAGAAACAGCACTGGTAAATCTTTAAATGAAAAAACTTAAATGTAAAAAATTAATAGATTCCTTCAGGCTAAGATTAATTTAACAAGAGAGAGAAGAACAATGTATGGTCAAGAACTTTGGATAAGATAACTGTCCAACAAAGTCCTTTGAAGTTTGTGATGAATTTTTCAAAACAATATGGGTCTGTAGGCAGGTTATCTGTGTCAGTCTGAGAGATGCAAACAATCCTCATACCTGGCATATTATTTTACCTGTGATGCTCATTAGGTTTACTGGCTTATAGTTACTTGAATTAGCCCAGCCACCCTTTTTATACAATGGGAAAATAGTTGGTAGCCTTCAGTCTTTAGAAATTTTCCAAAGTGCAGGAATTTTTAAAAAATATATGCCAATGGTTTATATACTGTATGTACTCATTAACCTCCATAAGCACTTAGGATTAATGTTTTCTGTTCCTGGAGGTTTCTTACATTTCAACCTATTTAACCTTAGGAATACTTATCCATCTACAATTTCCACATCACTAACTTTTTTTAACTTTAGTGTAGCTGCCGATGTGTAAGGCGAAGTCAGGCACGGGTAAGTAGTCCCTGTTTAGTATTTAGTAATTTAATTACTAAATACTAAATACTAATACTAATTTATTTAGTAGTCCCTGTTACTTTTTCAAGGTTTTCAACTTCTTTACTCCTCTAAACTTCAATAAAATTCAGGTTTAAAGTATTTGCTGTTTCATTGTCTGTACTCGACATTGTTGCTCATCTAATATTCTTCACCTCCTCCTTAGCTATTTCTTTACTATAAAATATTGAAAGAATCTCTTTGTATCATCTTTTGCCTTTTGTACAATATTTCTCTGAAGCTGCCTTTTAGCCTTCCTAATGTCATTGTCACCATTGCCATCATGTCTTCATATGCCCTACATTTCACATTGGAGTTATTAGTTTTGAGTTTTTCCTTTCTAACTTCTTTTTTTATTAATATTTTTTATGTAAAAGGATACTCTAGCACAGGGTTCTCTTTAGTTTCTTATGGCTTATAAATTTTAGAATAAACTTGTCCTGCATTATATCTGAATCAATTTTAAACCTGATCCACATCTCCAAAGGTTTCCCACACTTAAAAGCTCATTCAAATTTATGTTACTTAGGCTTTGTAACACATGCTCATAATTTCCCTGCTGAACTAAACTGTTTTAATATTCAAATATGCACTCTGCCAAAACACTGTGAAATTTATTATATTATGGTCACTAGATCCTAATGGTTCAATCACCCCTACCCCTGATTATTACAGAATACTAAATCTAGACATGTCTCCCCCCATCTGTGATTTAACATACTGTGTTAAAAACAGTCACTAATTATGACTAAAAACTCCTGTTCTTATGTTGTGCTATTGGTAAGGCTAGCCTAGTTAATATTTGGGTAATTAAAGTCACCCATAACTATAATATCCTCCTCTAAACTTGCCTTTTTAATATTATTGAAAAGACTGCATTTTGGTCTCTAACACAGTCCTAATATGAGGCCTTGATCACTGATGCTATCTAGTTGAATCCAAGCAACATGACAAACTGTAGCTCATCATCTAATTGAAGAAGATTTGTACTCAGATTCTGAAGAAGTAACAACATTATAATACTGTTAATAAAAGATTGAAATGTGTGAAGAGTAATATTTGTAAACAATAAAACTGAATGGACAGGATTTAGAAAATATCTTACACAGTTTTATAGTATGATATAGCACAGTTAGCCCAAATTATTAGCATTTTAACAGATAAAGTAGAAAAAATAAACTCACTGAGTGGGAAACAATTGAAAAATGTTTTAATGTTTGGCTGCTCTTATAAAAACTTTCCTCAACCACCACACCTTTGCTGTAAACCCTCAAGCTGGCTTTCTGACCTTCAGCTTCCCTGCTATTATCATGCTTCCTTTCTCTTTTCCTTTGAATTCCTTTTGGGTGGGATTAAAGGCCTGTCTGCATAAGATCAATGCAATAGTAGTACTAGTACTGTCACATGTACAGAGTACAGTGAAATCCTTACTTGCATATTCAACCAACATACAACACGTTGCCACTCTCCAGTGCCATGGCTAACTTCATTTCATGCACCAACATACTGTACATTTCTGTTCCAAAATGTTTTTGGAATTATATAACTGTTTTTTTTTTTTTTTTTTTTAACTGAAAAAAGGTGGTGGTTACTAAAATCAATCCATCCAGGGCCAGATCTGGTGAATCTGATTCAGGGCTGGGGGGCATGGAGCCTATCCTAGCACACTGGTCCCTATGTTCTATTACCTTCCATGTGTCCACAGTAATATAGAATCATATGTAACATGGTGTCATGTCCAGAATAGGTAGTGGCTAACTTTCATATAGCAATATTACTAAAGTTTAATAAGTAAACCAATGTTCTGGAGTTTTTGTAGGGTGCAAGCCCCATCGCTGGCTCACTTTATAGCCTTGGGCAAGTCACTTTAGCTGTCTGTGCTCCAACTAAAGTGTAAATTTTGGGTTGAACTGGTATTTAGGTATTTAAGTTAGAAATGAGTAATATAGAGTAAAACTTTTTTATGTACTCAAGTTCAGCAGCCTCCGCTTAAAAGTGAACACGTGTTACATGTTCCCGTAATATGAAAATAAACAGAAAAAATCTGTGCAAAAAATGTCGACTGCAGTGTTATATAAAGTGAGACACAAATGGCCAAAGACTATCTTTTTAAATG
The DNA here is from genome assembly GCA_026402145.1 of Polypterus bichir lapradei. NCBI lineage: Eukaryota > Metazoa > Chordata > Cladistia > Polypteriformes > Polypteridae > Polypterus > Polypterus bichir. The sequence goes on from JANRMT010062825.1 coordinate 12,723,410, forward strand.
ATATAAATGAAACAGCAAAACACTTTAAATAAATAATGTCATGGTGAGCAAAATACATTTAAAGCCAAAGGTGAAAGCAGCTGTGTCTAGTTTATCTCCTCAGTATTTAACCCTGTCAGGCCAGATTGTTAAGAATAAAAGAAACGCACAATGCCCTTGCCCCCTGTTTCTCCACGATTGTTCATGATAATGTTTTCCTGTTATTTTAGCTACTTGTTTCTATTTTCATTATTGTTCTCTTCATTATCTTAACACAATATACTGGACAGTTGGCAACTTTCCAGTGTGCATACTTTGGTAAACAATATCACCCCTTAGCCATGTTTCTCATATCTAATTACACAAACTACCTGATCATGTTTCGTCCCAAACCATGGAGGAAAATTACAACATCATACAAAAAAGTAAATGAGCTAATTTTACAAAAAAGTACTTGTGCCAAACATAAAATAAAAATAACCAGCAGTTCAAAGCAGCTGTACCACTTTTAGGCCAACAGTCTTCATGTGCATTTAAAGCAGTAGAGTAGGCTCAGTTATTATGAAGTCACACGATGTATGCACGGCCTAACATTCGGGTGCGTTTGGCGACTAAGTTAACTGATATGAAAGTTGGAGCATTTCAGATTTTTTTTTCTTATTTTATCCATGAGTCAGTTACTGTATTACAATTTTGCTTATTAAATTGGTTTGTAGGAACGAGTCATTTCAAAAGTAATAGCAATAATAGAATGTGTGCCTTTTAACAGTACTTTATAATGGACTTAAAAAAGGAACAGAAATAGGCTTGTCATGGCTCAATAGCATCCATACACAGCAGGTTGCAATTCAAATGATGTGAAAATGGCATTGATTAATGTGTATTAGTGGTGGAGGGTCTGTGACTAATTGTTGTACGACTTTTTTAAATATAACATGTTTAGAAGTATACCTAATAGAGTAGTATCCAATAATTAACAATTAAAAAATATCTATAAATGCAAAATGATAAATGTTAGCGTATGATCACTGACATTATTACCCTATGATAGAAGAAAAACAACTGAAATATGTTTTCCAGCTATTAATATTAGTTAAAAGACAGTAATTCATTCAAATTATACAAATAAGTAAGAACTTGGAAAGGAACTGATTTATTGTATAACAGAATATAAATATTACATGATGGGCAAGAAAAACAGGGGTTTGCCGCCACTGTTTGTGTACAGTATATCTGAGACTGAAAGATCACGGGCTTACCCCACTGAAGCCTCCTATCTCTTGATGGCACTGTTCATTTTTAAGCCCGTCCTATTTTTATATCATTTATGCAGCTGCACCTTTTGTGTGTTATTAATTAGTTCAAACATCATTTAGCTGCAGATGTATAACTTTGATTCTTTACAATAATAATCTGCAGACAGACAGTTAATTTAGTCTTATATGTATTTGCATAACTGGTTTTCCCTTCCATTTGCACGCAATTCATTTACTTACCTAAAGCAGCATGAGAAAGGCACTGCTATGTGAGCTGTTGTTTGACTCACTTGCACTGGTCATTCAAGCAGCTGTCAGATGAGTAAATGAGGACAATATACAAAATATACAAGTTCAAGCAAGATAAAATTGAAACAGTAAAATTGACTGTAAATAAAAAAAAAAACCTTTTGAAAATTCAATCCACATCTCTTAATGATTGTGACTCCAAGCAAGTTATTCAATGTACCTGTGCATCACTTGCGTAAATATGGGAACATTTTTACTAAGTGTATGTCACTTGCAAATGTCAAACTCCCTTTGATCAATATACTGCTTTTATCTATCCATCCAGTTTTTCAACTCACTTGTAGGATCTCAGTGAGCCAGAACCTATTATAGCCACAGCCGTTACAAAGCAGTAACTAAACCTGGAGAGGAGACCAGTCTGGCACAACAAACTGCATATCTTTTGAATGTCAAATGGAACCAGAGTACCTGAAGAAAGCACATGCAGAGATATGGATAATGCCCCAAAGCTGCAGAATAGCATCATTAAATGCTTTGCCAAAGAATAGCTGAACTAATAAAGTAAATAAAAGTGTATTTAAAATTGAAATATTAATCAACCCATTTTTTAAGTGTGTTTTTTACTTTCTCATATATGAAGTACAGAGAAAGTATTGTAATCGTTCAAAGATTTGATGTTGACATTTTGATGAATCTTGACGTTTTAAACTTCCCTGACTTTCTCGTATACAAAGTATAGGGAAAGTATTAGAATCATCCAAAAATTCCATTTCAAGATTTTGATTAATCTCAATGTTTTAGACCTCCCTGAGTCAGAAAATACCATCTTTGGAATTATGTCATTGTGTCTGTCTGTGCATGTGTGTGTGTATGTAAACATGATAACTTGAGTACACTTTAACTTAGGTCAACCAAATTTTTGCTTACAAGTATTAAGTACAAACCGTAGATTTCTATCAACTTTTGGGCTATTTCCATTAATCGGATGTGGTACTTTACCTTTTATTCATGCAGCTGCATTATTTATTCAACTTTACTTTTATAATAGTTGTTCAATATATTATTAATTTGATTTGATTTGTTTTTGATGGTTCTTTAATGTACATAATCTCTATATATAATCTTCATTTGGATCTTGATCTCTGTTTGTCCGCGAAAGAATTAGAAGAAGAAGCACTAGATGGCAGTAGAGAGACAGCTAAAACATTGGCATTGCATTAAGAATCTCCTCCAGGCTTATATTACTGAAGACTGTAGTACGCCAGTCACACCTCAAAACACAGACATTCAAACTAAACAAATTGTTGTGCTTTAAATTAACTAAAGAGATCTTCATTTAGATCTTGATCTTTGTTTGTCCGTGAATTCCACACATGCGTAGACCACCTTCCAGTTTAGTACGTTGTTGTTACTCACGGATGTCAACAATGTGCCGGAATAACGAAAGGGGTGGTGGACAGTATTACGCTGGTTAGCTCCTAAGGCCTGGTTAGAGAATGAGATTGCCGAAGATAAAAGGTACGTGCCTACGTAACATATGAATGAAAGTAAGACAGTGGGTAAAATGAATGACAACGTAACAGCATGTTCCAGAAATTATCATAGTTACGTTGTAGCCGGTGAGTGCTGCGCGTCTCACAGTTGTACCATGGCTTGCTCACATGTCAGTTTAGTGATCCCTATTTATGCTTTAAAGAGCCTGGATACCTATGTGCCCCCCTTTTATAACCATTGCTCCGTGTATATTGCCTTACTCTTTGGATTGACACAAAGCAACCTGCGAGATTAGAGAAAGGTTGAGAAAAGATCGTGAGAGGAAACAACAGCGTCGTGAAAACGAGACGGACTGTGAACTGACAGAAGCAGAAATGCTCCTACACCACCACATAATTACGATTCGAACAGTGATTCCAAGTATACCGTTCCTATCGAATCAGTATCCAAGGGTTTTCTTTTGTAATTTTGTTTCCCTTATAAAAAATCGTAATGCTGTGCGACAAAGGGCCCAGTTCACGACTGGCAGCCACGTTTAAACAGGGAGCCCTTCACAGACAACTTTAACACGCGCAACGTAGTTGGGTGCACATGGCTAGTATAAAAATATAATCATTGTCTTGTGGTTTACTCCTTAAATATCCATCCCCCCATCCTCATATCTGAGTATGAGAAAGTTAAGGGTAGACCACTCACGATTTTTCTGCTACAGAGTTGCAGTAGCCCTAATCAGCCATGAGTTCACACTAAATTACACCTAACCAATCTAGAATCTCTCCTCCATCCAATCGAATGTCCTAGAGTGTGAAAGATATAGGAACATCTGGCAGAAGTCCTTGCAAAGAGGAGGATAACAGAAAAGAAAGCCCAAGAAATCAAAGTGGATCCTGAGAAAATGCTTGTGCATATCTGTGTATCACATCAAGCGGGTAGATCTGCAGAAAGACATAACAGAACACTAAAAATGTGCCATGTAAAGTGTTGCAGCTGTGATGTCCAGAAGCCCTACCCATTGAGGCTCCACCCACATGGCACAAGGCTCAATATAATTTAAAACAGAATACACATAATAAAAAATATAACTGTTAGCCCACACTGATTAAAGGCATTAATTTATTGAGAGACTAGAAGAAAAGATGTCATTTTGGCCAGCTAAATTCTAAACTGAAATTCTGTCTTCCACCAAGTTGAATATCCATCCATCCATCCATTATCCAACCAGCTATATCCTAACTACAGGGTCACAGGGGTCTGCTGGAGCCAATCCCAGCCAACATAGGGTGCAAGGCAGGAAACAAACTGCGGGCAGTGCACCAGCCCACCGCAGCCAAGTTGAATATGCTAACCAAAAATCAAAAACCAGGATATGTTGCAGTTAGTTTGGAAAACAGTAGAGCAGTACAGTATATAAAAGAATAATGCGTCACAGGTTTAGGATCATCCTCAAACTTAGATGAAGCAGCAAATGCATGGTGTGGCCTTTACCCCAATGAGATGACATCACTCACCGCGTGCTTCCTATCATTCTCCCATACACATCGCTACAACAACCACTACATAAAAATGGCATCATGAAACAAAAAGATGTCTAAAAAAAAGTTTGTAGTTCTAATTTCTTACTACAAAATGAACATGACAATTACATTCTCCTTGATAAAATCAAAAAAAAAAAAAAAATATTTGACTACCTTTCTGCATCTAGGACAACATCAAAGGACATATTTCTTTTACAACTGAATACCTTTCTATATAAAGAACATACATTTTTCAACTTCAAGTAATTTTCTCATCATGTTGGCACACATTTCCCAGGAACTTAATATTAGCTCAGTCAATAGGGTATCCTTATTGATTAATGACCCACCACAAAGAGACAATGTTTGTACTTAGAAAAAGTGATAGATATTCATATTTCAGTAACACTTCAGAATAGGTACACCTACTGTTAAATGTATCTGTTAGTAACATACTGCTATGCAAGATTTCTTTTAATCTTTATAACATTTAAAAAGCATCAGTAAATTGGTTATTTATGCCTGTGCCATGTAGCATAAAAAATAACTTCACGTTGGTGACTTAAAACAAGAATTACCGAAGCCTATGAAAAAACTTGTACTCCTGGCCCACCTTAAATACCTTCACACATCTTCATCAGCATCTTTTGTTTTGTAAATGTGTCGATCAGCACAAGTAGCAAGCAGCCTGCTGTCAGCTCTGCCAGCTCAAGCCAAGGCTCCTTATCTGTATGTGAGATTCCTGAAGTTGTATAGGGTAAATAATACAGTATATTATTATGTGGAATACATGCCTTTTATGTGTGTTCCGTGTCTTCCGTGTCAAAGATTTGGGTAAGTGTAGGATAAGCAAACTGAAGTGGGTCCAGGTGGTCTACCACAAGAGGATTCATAGTCCAGGACCAGCCTCTGAAAGACCTTCATTATATAAAATGTAAGTGCCACTGGTCTGTAGTCATTAGTGAATGAGACCCCTGCCTTCTTTGGAACAGGAAATATGCAGGGTGTTTTCCACAGCAGTGTCACTTTCTGAAGCATTGGGGACAGACTGAACAGGTGATAGAGGACACTGCAAAGTTGGTCAGCACAGATCTTAAAAACTCAAACACTGATTCCATATGGTTCCATAGCTTTTCCTGTGCATGTAGCTTCTTCAGTAGTCTTGTTACTCAGTCTTTAGTTATGGACAACTCATACTGATTTTATTTACAGCATTTTTTTAACACTCATTGCACACCCAACCTACCTTGAAAGGGGTCTATTTCTGAATTGCCCAAGATTTATTCCATTTTTTTGAGGGGAGGAGGTTTCTTGTCTTCCTGGGGAGGCTGTCAAAAACAGGGCCTCTTAGAGCCCATTACAGCACTCCTTGTGTGATTTTGGGATATACAAGAAATAAATTGTTGTTGTTGATGGTCTAAGGTGGACTTGTCACTGCCCATTCCAGTTGGCGTGTTAGGAGTTGTTGATATAGTTGGGATGGGGAGACTGGTCATTGGAAGAAGGTGGCAGTTGGAGGAAAAATCTATTAAAAATTGTTCAGGATATTAGCTCTACCTGTGTTCTAATAATCAATATAGCATATGTATAATAATTGGTGGGACTGAGGACATAACATTTGCTTAACTCTTTCAGGGCTGATGTCGACTTTTTGTCAAAAGGAGGAGTTGACAATGGTAATCAACTGTAAACTGTGACAAAACCAACTGTTATGTTTCAGTTGGACTCTCGTTGCTAGAAAGAAAGTTGGCTTCATTGGTTTGGCCGAAATTTCCTGCGCTCATGTGAGTAGTAAGGTGCAAACAAGAGCAAAAATGGCACTGATATAATGGTGAGAGATCAAAGCGAATGCGTAGAGCAAAATACTCTGTGGAGTAAGTTTTACCTATTATCTCTGAACTGGACTATGACTTGTCGGACTACGATTTTGATACAAGTGATCAAAAACGAATGTGAGGTTCTAGCTTCAGCTGACTGGTCCCCACCTAATTGTGGTGCTGAACAGGTTCATGTAGCTGGCACGCCTACAGCAATGTTCACCAGGAGGACTGTCACTTAATGATAAGAGGTAGAAACCAGATTGCAATGCACAGCGACCAGTGAAGACAGCCTGGCACCAAGCCTGCCGCACATTCTTGGGGAACTGGCAGCCACAGAATGCAACAACAAACATTTTATGTTGATTTCTGTGTGAAACCATTGCTTTTCAGAAACTATGTTTTTTGGAAAAAATATTCAGCCCTCAAAGAGTTAATTAAACGTCATACAATCAGATGCATTTATTGTTAAAGTTTTAAAACAAATCTAACAAAGTGGTACTCTTGGCCTCAGTGGCACCTGTATTGTCAACAGTAAGTCACTGGAGGCCGCTCAGTTTTTTCAGTGGAGGTTCTGATTTGTCAAATGTAGTAATGAATATGTAAAGAGAGTGCTGTTTCTCTTCTTGCATGAGATTAAGCAAATAAATTTAAGGATTTTTTTTGAACAAACTCCAATTGAAAAGTACTTCACAAATCGGACAGGAAGCAGCTGTTTTCATTATTTCACACAAGGATATGAGTAATGGGTGCAATGTGCACTCCTTGTTAGGAGAAGAGGAGACAACAACACCCATTCATGTTAAGAGCTTGCTGATCATATAAGTTTTCTTTGTTTTTCACGAAATATAAAATATATTGTTTGCTTGCCTGCATATTTGGATCTGTTCAGTTTTGGCATATTTGCTTAGAAAAACAATAAATATTATTGTATCTATCCATACAATATATAAACTCAGTTTGACTCACCCAGATTGTTAAAATTTATTTTGAACACAACAACCCCTAATGTTGAATTCTGTATCTGCAATCTAAATCAGTTCTACAAAGGATATTCAGTGATAATGCTCAGTGTTAATTATTTTGCCTTATCTCAGCAGTAAACCATCTGTTGATTATACTGTTGTTTCATAAGCAATGATAGGATCAGCAATTAGAAACTTTCCATTATTGTATGTGCCATTTGTAATATATTATTGTTAAAAATTGCTAAAGCATGCAGTTCAGTGCTTTGATGAAAGACATTTTTTGAATGAGATCAAAGAAAGATATAGATAGAGAATAAAATGTAAGAGTTACATGCCCAAGTCGACATATTTCTTAAACTTCAGAGAAAGTGATGATGATGTTATCACCATGTTTCACTTTTACTCAGGAAGAAAATGTCACATTTACTGATTGCTGATGCTTTTCATTAGTAGGCGATGAAAAATTATCCCATGATTGTGAAGAACTGGAGCACTGATTTTGTGATAATAAACTGGGTCTCATTTCTGTTATAGATTTGTTTATTGTGTTGCTTTCTAGAGGTGGAAGGTGGTTGCTCCTTATTTCTTTTTTCACTGGTTGTATACAGTATATATATATATATATATATATATATATATATATATATATATATATACGCACATATATATACAGTATATATATGTGTGAGTGTTTATATATGAGTTGTCATTTGGACATGTTTTTTTTTCGATCTTGCCTATACTCCATGGTATAGCATTTTCAAAAAGTGATGTTTTCATGTATGAATGTGTGTGTGCATGAGAGAGGCAGAGACAGATTCAATCTCTTTCAAGTGGTTTGTGGAATATAAAATACAATTTTTGCAAAGGTATAACAAAACAAATGTTCTTTTATTCAAGAATAACAAAAAAATTCAACTGACAACAAGATACCCAGGACACATGATTCACCATTGTTTGTGTGTCGGTTTATATCCCTTCAACGATGACTTTTACAGGTAGTAAAACTGGCTGTTACAGACTGAAATCAAAGGCTTCTTCTTTTTGGGCGCATACACCATCAGCATGACACTGCCAGATGTAAAGAATAACGTGACAAATTGCTCGTTTACTAAAGTGACTTTAGCTGCAGATGGAAGTCCCATTTTACTTATGGTGCCAAGCAGAGTTTTGTTGCGATGCAGCAGTCTATTGGCCAGCAAAAGCGCTGTGAATAAGCTGTCTGTTGTTAAAGTCCTGGATTTGTCCAGTCTGATAGCAGTCACGGGACATCGTATCTTTGATTGCCGGTAAAACAAATGGTCATTGCTGCTCTTGTGAAAAGAATGAAAATAAATGCCATCAACTCAGAGAGGGAGAGGCAAGTTTGTTGTACCATGTGAACATAATGGAGAGAATAAAACTGAATAATAAAAAACAAGCTCTCATTTTTACAAGTAGCTAAAATTTACACCGGGTGTTAGAGACTCAAATCAAATATATGTTTTTATTATATTATAGTAATAATAATAATAATAGCAGATCACTACTCAAAATGCAGAGCATCTGGGGCCTCATGCGTAACACCATGCGTAGAATTCACACTATAACATGATGTAAGCACAAAAGTGGAAATGTGCTTACACACAAAAAAAATCCAGATGCATAAATCTGTACAAACACCAGCTTCCATGTTGTTCTGCTCCATAAATCCCGGTCAGCGTGAAAGTAACGCTTGTGCACGCGCCTGCTGTCCCACCCCGTCTCTTCCCAGAATTATGTCTCTTTGAATATGCAAATCAATATAAACAGCCCTTAAGCTCAGCATTCTGTGAAAAGGCAATGGCAAAAGCATGGGGGGAAACAGAAGAATTTCAGCGAATACCAAGTGGATGCAAGGAAAAACGTACTATTTGTTGGTTTAAACAGTGGTATAAACAACAAAAGGAAGTTGATCAAGTGACGTAGAGTGTCGAAGAAACTCAAAAGCTCAAGTTCACAAAGTCGCACAGTGCCCGAAATAAAAAAGAAGTTGTCAGATAAAAAAGTGGCCGTGTAAAGGCGAGTCGTAGCCCACCATCTGAGTTTCACATGAAAGCTTATTAGGGTACGGAGAAAAAAAAAAAAAGGCACACAGTGGGAAAAAAGCACGAAATGTCAGCTTTAATCTCGAAATTTCCACTTTAATCACATAGTTTATTTTGTCATTAAAGTAGAACATCATAAACTTCATCTTAAAACCATTTAATTAACTAGTTACTCAAATCCCATTGTAACTAAAGTAGCATGTTAAATGCTTTGTTTTGTATTTGATCTTCTGTGTGCTCTATGTGTGTGAATCACTACGTGCTTCCGGGCTTTCTCTTCCTCCAAAAGGACACAGAATCCATTACATTCGTAATATTACAGCTCTCTGAATAATGAAAATACTGAGATGTATACTTGATATCATTTTCATGATGATAGGAGTTAAAGCATGTTATTAAACATGGGAACACGGTGGCACAGAGATTGTTCCTGCCTCCCTTATGATGCTTGCTTTGCCGTGCGCGACCTTCGATGAAATAATTTATTGCAGAAGTACTGTCTCTTTCAAACCTACTAATCCCCAATTCTTGTCCTTACTTTTCTTTCTCCAAACACCCAGTCACCACACAGCTCTGTAATAGACGTTAATCATCTGTAAGCTTAGAACGCAGATTCTTCAAAACTTTTAAGGAACATTAAAATATGTTGGTAGTACATGTTTAATTATTCTATCCTTCCAGTGTTGCACCAGTCCCAGCAAGAATACAGCGCAAGGCAGCAACAATCCATTAATGGAGTGTCAGATCCTTGCTAGCGCAGCAACACCGTGTCCTCACATGTTTAATTTTTAACAATATAGGTTATTTAAATGAAGTTAAAGTTTTATCTGTATAATATAATAAACATATTTTGCTGCATTTCATCTTAAAAATGATATCGTCATCATATGTAAAGACACGCTTTATAAAGTGGCTCAGGTTGTGCAATATTATAACTGCAGTGCAAGTTTACAGTGAAGTAATCTATAATAATAAAAGGCGAAGCCCTCACTCACTAACTGACTGACTGACTGACTGACTGACTGACTGACTGACTGACTGACTCATCACTAAATCTCCAACTTCCCATGTAGGTAGAAAGCTGAAAATTGGCAGGCTCATTCCTTACAGCTTACTTACAAAAGTTAAGCAGGTTTCATTTCGAAATTCTACACGTAACGGTCATAACGGTCGATAACGGTCGACAACGTCCGCCATGTTGAACTTTCTTATTTATGGCCCCATCTTCACGAAATTTGGTAGGCGGCTTCCCTGCGCTAACCGAAACCGATGTATGTACTTATTTCGATGGTATGACGCCACTGTCGGCCGCCATATTGAACTTTCCAACGTTACCAATTTTCAAACTTCCCGTGTAGGTAGAAGGCTGACCCAATCTTCACGAAATTTGGTAGGTGACTTCCCTGCGCTAACCAAAACCGATGTACGTACTTATTTCGATGGTATGACGCCACTGTCGGCCGCCATATAGAATTTTCCAAACGTTACTAATTCTCCAACTTCCCGTGTAGGTAGAAGGCTGAAATTTGGTAGGCCCATTCCTTACAGCTTACTTACAAAAGTTAAGCAGGTTTCATTTCGAAATTCTACGCGTAACGGTCATAACGATCAACAACGTCCGCCATATTGAACTTTCTTATTCATGGCCCCATCTTCACGAAATTTGGTAGGCAGCTTCCCTGCGCTAACCGAAACCAATGTGCATACTTATTTCGGTGGTATGACGCCACTGTCGGCCGCCATATTGAACTTTCCAACGTCACTAATTCTCAAACTTCCCGTGTAGGTAGAAGGCTGAAATTTGGCAGGCCCATTCCTTACAGCTTACTTACAAAAGTTAAGCAGGTTTCATTTCGAAATTCTACGCATAACGGTCATAACGGTCAACAACGTCCGCCATGTTGAACTTTCTTATTTACGGCCCCATCTTCACGAAATTTGGTAGGTGACTTACCTGAGCTAACCAAAACCAATGTACGTACTTATTTCGGTGGTATGACGCCACTGTCAGCCGCCATATTGAATTTTCCAACATCACTAATTCTCCAACTTCCCGTATAGGTAGAAGGCTGAAATTTGGCAGGCTCATTCCTTACAGCTTACATACAAAAGTTAAGCAGGTTTCATTTCAAAATTCTACGCGTAACGATCAACAACGTCCGCCATGTTGAACTTTCTTATTTATGGCCTCATCTTCTCGAAATTTGGTAGGCGGCTTCCCTGCACTAACCGAAACCAATGTACGTACTTATTTCGGTGGTATGATGCCACTGTCGGCCACCATATTGAACTTTTCAACAGTCTTTGTTACTTATGGGCCCATCTTCAAGAAATTTGGTACACGGGTTCCCAACGCTAACTGAATCCTATTTACGTACATATATACGTCCATAGCCTGCAGCTTGGTCACCATGTGAGGCGGCGTTGGGTCTCCCATCCCATCACCTCCCACGTTGTTGGCTGTCTGCCTATATAAGGCCGTCCGTCGCTCCAGTCTCTACATTCCCTTCCTTGCTTCGCCATGGGATTCACGTCTCCCTGCTGATAACTACAGCCTTTTTGTTTAATCCACGGCTTCTCCGCTGTTTTATTATTTGTTTATTACAATTATAGTTATTGTATAGGTATTTTACACTTACTTTACATTACTCAGGTACTCATTTCCTTCATCATTCCAACCCCCATTACCATGTCTATCGAGGTAATCACCATCGATCAAAGAACTGTCACTTACCGAGTGGTTTCCATGCCCGGAGATGGCACCTACCTTTTCCATTCTCTGTGTTACATATTGCACGGCCATATCAGGCTCACTCTTGATATCTGGAAGAACATTGTGTCTTATGTATTGAATGACTGGGACAGGTTAAAGGTGTGGACTGATGATGGTACAGGAGATAATTATACTACACAGGAGCACTAGAAGAGTGAAATGCTTAAGCCCTTCACCTATGGTTCTGCATGTGAGTTGATGGCTGCCGCTGAATTGTTCGGTTGGTGCTTTCAAGTGTACCGAAATGGCCAAATATTTTACACCTTTCGACAACCGCCAATGCCTCTTAAACATCTTACATTCATAGGTGACAATTTCAGTAGTGGACACTTTGATGTTTATGAATGTTTAAACTCTCAAAAGCTGTATGTGAAGTTATTGATGAAACCGGTTGTAAGCTTACAACGCTTGACAGATGCCGAATGTCACTTCAACACAAGTCCTGCAAATACTGTCGTAATTGAAACAAACCATGAAACTGAAATCGATTATGACAGCAGCAATCCATGCTGTGAGATTTGAAACAAGATTACTGTTCACATGGCCAACTGTAAGTTGCATGCTCAAGAGTAAGCTCAGCGCACAGCTTGGTCATGTTACAACCGGAGGGCCGAACTGACAACATGGTATACAAAGAGATCCTTAACAAATAATTATTGCCATATTTTCCCTCACTTTAAAAAGGTTACATTTTCTTCTTAATAAAAATTTTAATGCAGTACTTCGCCGCTGCGAAGCGTGAGTATTTTGCTAGTTGTACTTATAAGTACAAACAGTTCTACAAGGAGCACTTGATGGACTGATTGAATGTGTTTATTGTTCTTGGGATGAAACTGTTTCTGAACCACGAGGCCCATACAGGAAAGGTTTTGAAGCGTTTGCCGTGTTAGAGAAGTTCAAATAGGCAGCATGGCTGAGGCAGCGTGTGTTTCATGCTGTATAATGATAATTCTCTTTCCGATCAGCTGCTCTGAGTGGTGCAGTGAGAGTAATATGGAAAAAGATGATCTGCTGTGGCAACCCCTAACGGGAGCAGCTGAAAGAAGAAAAAGAAGGTGCAGTGAGAATAACAACACTAAATCAGCTATGGTATTTGGAATAGTTTGGCCATTCCGTGGGCCATTATATTGTTACTGGTTAATTACAATCAGATGCATTAAACTAATAAACAATATGCGGTTAATTTCAGTGTATTTATAAAGCCGCGTCAGGGATGTGGATCTCAAAAAGAAAGGGTAACCACACAGGAACAGTAGCACTGCTTTGACGCTGGGTGCTGCCAGTCTGCAAAACTGAGTGCAGAACTTCCGCACGCCAGGGTATGAGCTACTGTGGAAATGTGCGTGGCTTTACGCCAATTTTAGGTTTTATACATTGTGATTTGAACGTGGAAACATTCTTATGCAACATTTTTGTGCGTACGCACTGTTTATACATGAGGCCCCAGCCTCAAACCCAGGCCCTTTGGGTTATAAGGCAGCGGTTCTTACCTCTGGACCATTCAAGAACACATGTAAAGTCCATGTCGATTAACATTTGAGCTTGGGTTTTTAACTCATTGCCAGCAACATGTAAATCAAATGCTTTTTTGTTTTCTTTGGTTATATTCTTGAATAAAAGAGCACACATGTTTATTTGATATTTGCACTAAAGTCTTCAAATATTATACACTCCTCGTCATTAATTATTATTATTAACTTGGCAAAGTTTCTGCTTTAGGTATGTGTTCAGGATTTCCTGCCTCGCATTTCCTTTCATTCTACGCTTACCCATATCTTTGTAGACAAGGAACACACATGAAATGCATGTATTCTAAATAACAATATACTGCATTATTTACTCTATACAATTCATGGCACTTTACATGCAAATAAGAAGCCTTGGCTTGAGCTGGGAGAACTTTTTGCCCAAGTTGAACTCTGTCAAGGAGGGGATGGGACAGCAGGCTGCTTGATGCTTGTGCTGAACGACACATTTACTTGATTTATTTGAGTAATTGTGTTTTGTTTTTGTTTTTATTTTTATTTTATTCTTTCTGCACTGGAAAATTGCACCTAAAAATTTCATTGTACAATGTCTCATTGCTACAATGACAATAAAGATTTTGATTGATTTGATTGATTTACATAACAAAAGACACTGATGGAGAGGGAAAATGGTGGGCCGGGATTGCGAGTTTTTTCATAGGCTTCAGGGATTTTAGTGTTAAACCTAATGATGAATTTGGAGTTAATAGAATTAAAGCAGCCACTTCACACAGTGATTCCAGACAGCATATTATTGCACTCATAGTTGATGTGCACAGTCACAACTTTGAGCATACGCATGAGCCACAGGATTCCTAAATCAAGCAAAGCATGTATGTCTACTCTGTGGATGGTAAAATGAATAAATAAGCAACAAATACATATTCTGTGACACATTTATTTATTTACACTCCCATTCCATGCTTTTCTCTTTATTTATTGTCATTTTTCACAGCACTGTTATTTATTTGTGTATTTATTTTTTTATTTATTTGATTTTGTCTGAAATATTCATCCATGGCAATGGACCCTTAAGGTCTTTATTTTATTATTTCTTTCAGTGATTTTTCACATAAACAAGTTTTAATCTATCATCTTTTTGCTCTACTGTACATTTTTTTATTTTTTTTTATTTATTATAATAAATATTTTCTTTTTAAAGATTCTTTGTGGTTCTTGCCTCTACTGGTCAAAGTTTTTACAGCTCTGTCACTAATAAGGCAATTTAGTATATTCTCGGACATTTGGAGTCTTTCTGAACATTTAAAGCCAGCTTCCCATTTTGGGGCCTGCTAGGCCAGAAGTCAGCAGGTAGTTGTCAGAGCCCAGCTCAGTTAAAGTTTGCCTTTTTTGGGCTGGCCAGAGAATGAATGTTCCTGGTCTGATTTATGGTCATTTTGGAGGTCTCAAACCCCTTTTTGCCATGTCTGAGTCTAAAATCCACAACACAGAACTTTTTGAGTCTTAATGTCTTGTCAGGTATGGCATGGAAGGACCAAGAGGTCACAATTGTTGGGCTGTGTTTAGGGCATCAGTTAGCATCTGACAAGAAAAAAACATCCTCCTGTATCAAAGAATAATCTGGCAACCATGAAGAAGATGGCATTATGAGGGAAAGAGAAATAAAAAAAGAAACACTAAAAAAGTGAGCAACATTTTCTGAACTTTTTGCCGGCTTGAGTTATTGAAATATGTTTGTGTTCATTTTTTCTTTGCAACCTATCTGCCAATAAGTGAAAAGACTTAGCCTGTTCCCATTTTATTTGCCTGTTGCATGACACCACTTTAGAAGGGAAGGCAGGCAATCTCATATCTATAATCAACAGAGACGTGGGGAAAAATCAATGCAAATGAGTTTTGCAATATTTTTCATCATGATATATGAGCAATACACCAAAAATAAATATTGAAATTTATTTTTATTTTTCAAGTATTTGCAGCACTTATATCAAAATCTGTGCGGCAGTGTTAACATTTGTAGTACACCTTTATTGGGAATAGGAACAAAACGTTAAATATGGTGAACTACAAACATTAGCACTGTTGCAAAGGTCACTATGCTACAGAGGTGTGACCAGAACATCATGTGTGGGTGGGCATTTGGCTTGTCTGGGGAGGCAAAAAATATCCATCCATCTATCCATCCATCACCATTTTTGTAGGGGGGTCAAATTATAATAACAACATAGTTTTATATAACATATGAAAGCAAAAATTGTGGCATAAATCATAACCTATTGTTCAATAAAATTAACAGAGGCAATGGAACTTGTATTATTATTTTTTGTGAACATATATAGAACTACATCTACAGGATAAATATCAATAAAGTCAAATGTATACAACATATGACAGCAAGAACAGAAACGTGTCTCATTGTAGTCATTAGGGAGGCTGTAGGATATCAGTTTCCAGTGTTTAACCCGGATATTATCTACAGGACCAGTCTGCGGTTACTCTTGGCAAATTCTGAAATACATTCATTCATGTCTAGATTTTCTGTGATGTTTTTCTCATGTGCCAGAATGACTAAATTTCTCTTCCTTGAATGCAGCATTGTTCGGCGGAGTGGAGTGAGAATGCGGTTCAAAGTAGAGGAAAAGCTTTCGCATACAGCTGAAGACACACCAATGATGAGTGCTGTGACATATAGCAAATGCAACATAGGGAAGGCCTCTTTGTACTGCTGAATGCATTTGCATGCTTCAGAGAGATTAGCATCAGCTGGCAGTTTATTGATCAACATTGCTTTTGCCACAGCAATTTCATTTTGCAAGCTCATGCTGTTTTGCTCTGTGCCTGCAAGTGCCTGAAGTGGTTTGAGGAGAGAATGATCAAGAAATAATTCTGATTTTGGCAGGAGAAGCGATGTGGCCCTCAATAATTTCTCTGAGAGAATCTTGTCTCCATTTCCACAATAGCTCTATCAAGAATGCTGAACATAGCCCTTTTAAAAGTCTGATTAGGAGCAATTTGTTCATCAGAGTCACCATGCCCAAGTGTAGACACGACAATACTATCATCAAGCTGTGAATTAACTTTCCGTTTCCTTTTGAGCGAATTGGTAGGCCTAATTTCACACTGAGAGAAATGCTCCTCCCAGAATGAGTCGCATCTCATCTCATTCAGTGTGGCCAGTGAAGCTGTCATCACCTCCCCAGCAGTGCATAAATCCACTGCATGTGCCTGTAGAATTGCATTGGCTGGTTTCAGCACACCAAGCACATGAAGGAGGAATTTTCCTGTATTGAAGAAATTCTGCTTTTTTAATTGGGTCAAAAGACCACATGCCTCTATGCAAATGTCAAAAGGGGCAGTGCCAGCCTCTGCTACCTCTGGGAGAAGCCCCCTTATAGCTTCCTCATTGTTGACAATGGACTTTGTGACATCATAATGACTGGTCCATCGTATTTCTAGAAGTCTTTTCAGTGTGGATGTACTGTATGTGTGTGAAACATAATGTCTGTGACAAAATGTGTTCAATGAATTTGACCAGTCAAAGAACTTCTTAGCCAGAATTTCTGATTCCATTGCATGTATCACTGTTAAATGGAGCTGGTGGTTGTAGCAGTGTAAATATGGAATGTACTTACCAATTTTGTTTTGTAATAAAGCCTGGACACCACCCCTTGCCCCAGACATGACAGAAGTACCATCAAAACACTGACACACTAAATTGTCTGGGCTGTAACCTAGCTCAGAGAGATGTGACAGAATTCAGTTACAAATAAATTCAGCATCAAGCTGATTCAGTTCAATTAAGCCAATCAGGTGTTCTTCAGGGATGGAGTTCTGGACAAATCTAATCACTACAGACAAATTCTCAATGTTACAGCGATCCCTGGTACCATCACTTTTAATGCAAAGTCCAGGAGTGTCAGCTTTTTCATATTTGGTCCTGATATCTTTTACCACCATTTTAGCAAGAGTCTCAATTATTTTATTTTGAATTACATTTGATGTGTATTTTGCGTTGTCTGGGATGTATTTCACAATTTCTGCAAGTTTGGCATCTTTTTTGATTGTGTAATCAAAGAACTTAAGGAAAAGTCCCTCCTCTCCACCTTTGTGATTGTGACCACGCAGAGCCAGTTCATTGACTGCAAGGAACTGAACGGCCTCTCCAATGCTTTTCACATAGTATCTGTTCTTTTCTATCTGGGTTGGACCCAGTAGTTGAACTATGCTTTCACTTGTCTCTGCCTGGCACCGATACTCTTGCCATGCAGACATGGCTCTAACGTGCAGGATACTAGACGTGTGTTTGTGGAAGTCGCCACCGTCTTTTTCTATAGCTTTTTTCCAATTAGTGCGCTGTGCTCCGTGTTGGTAGCAGCGGTGCTGGGCTCAACTGTGGAGCCAGCAACTTGCGGAGGGACAGAGGTTAAAGATGTCTGCTTTTTAATAAGCCACCTATGCATAGCCTTTGGTGTTACCAACCAGACAATAAAAGAAGAATGGAACGTATACGCTGTTTTAATTAAAGAATGCGGTCAACAGGTTTCAAAACGTGTTGCAAAATGTGCTGGCGAAGTGAACTGTGAGCAGCACTGTGCCTGTCTAGTGGAGGAGGCACTGACGGATACGCCCCAAATTCAAATGGGCCAATTAGAAAGCAACTCAGTTTTGAAAATCAAATGTTATTCTTCTCCAGAGTTTTCATTGGACAGACAGAGCATTTCGCAGGGTGGGCACGGCTTGTCCCTGGGGGGCAGTGCCCACCCCAGCCCCCCCGTGGTCACGCCTCTGCTATGCTATACCAAATGCTCTGTCCACATTTAAATATGGGATCAATGTGGTTTTCCAATGTTGCAGTAGAGATTAATATGAAATATGCATTTTGTAAGCATTGCTGTTTTAATATCCAGTACTCCAAGATGTTGTAAACAATTTTTATGCCTTTAAGTTTAGCTAACTGGAGCATAGGAATGCTAATTTATAATGAACATTGAATTCAAAAACTGATGTAATCAAAGAAAAAAATGGAAAGGCAATAAACTTCAGGTGAAATTATTCATCATGTACAAGTTCCAGAGGGATATGCAATAAAGCTTGGCTATCAAAAGAAAAGGAGACCAATTTCCTTCTGTGTAAAGCAGATCGTCACAGAATTTTGTTACATATATCTCATTGCAATGTACATATAGGAAGCATCTAAAGTATTAAACACAGATATTCAAATAATGATTTAAATATAAAATATTCTAATGTGAACTATTTGTAGACAGCACATCTACAAACATAAGTGGTGATATCACAAGGACTCACCCAGCATTAACGTCAGATAATGAACAAAGGTTTCTGTTATGGACTGTAATTGAACATTTCCGTTCTTACTCTGGAGCAGGGGTGTCGAACTCCAGTCCTGGAGGGCTGCAGTGGCTGCAGGTTTTCATTCTAATCCTTTTCCTAATCAGCGAGCAGTTTTCACTGCTAATTCACTCCTTAATTTTAATAGCCCTGTTTTGGAGGATTCAGTCCTCTGAATTGATTTCTTTCTTCATTAAATGACAGCAAAACAGAACTGAGATGTGAAATGAGCCGACAGATGACCAGCTAAACTGGGATTTCAAACTCCAACCAATCTCTTAATGAGAAGCTGATTCTTGCTGTTAATTAAACCCTTTATTTAATTCCACAGTTTGTTGCTGCTCTCATTCCGTCACAGCAGACATTTCCAAAACTGTTGATTTTTCTGTTTTTTCTAAGAAAGCCGTCAAGATGTTTTGGTGACCTGAGAGATCAACATGACTGAGACCTTCACCTTTTGTTTATTTTTAGAAATTGTGTGATAGGCACAGGTGAGATGGTCATGTGGCGGCTCGTTTTGTGTCTCATTATTGTTTGGCCGCTAATTAAGGAAAAAAGAGACAACTAAGGGGCCTGAGTCAAGTTAATTAAAACTAAGGTAAAAGAAGTTAATTAGCAGCCAAAACTGGTCACTAATGAGGAAGATGGTTAGAATGAAATCCTGCAGCCACTGCTGCCCTCCAGGACTGGAATTCGACACCTGTGCTCTGGAGGACGCTAAGATGGTTGAAATTCATTTCTACTATTTGAAAGAAAAAAAGTGGGATGGATGGAGTCAGGAGTTTCCAACAAGATACTTAGTATATATGTAATTCTTACGGTTGTAATGTAAAATAAATAAATAAATATATATATATATACGCCTCTAAGCCAAGACTGGCCAGAACGTTACCTCCCCCGGAGCGGTAGATGGCAGCCCCCCTGGGTTGCAGTGGTGCCTAGGACTCCCATAGGGCTCCATGGGAGTTGGAGTTTGGTGTAGCCCTGTTTGGATCTGTGGGCGCCACCAGTGGGTGCTGCAGCATCTACTGAGCCCTTATGGGCAGTTTTTCCACCACACTCAGAAGTGTTATTGGAAATACACCATCAAGCACTTGGAGCACTTCTGGGAGCGTTATAAAAGGGGCCAGCAGACACTATTCTGTGAGCCAGATTCAGGAAGAGGGAGATGAAGCTTGAGGAGTGGGGGGGAAAGAAAAGAGAGATGAAAAAGAAAAGTATTGTGTGTGTTTGTGCTTAGTGGGACTGTGCTGTGCCTGTGGGAAACAGGGAAGACATTTCCCACGAGGTGAAGAAAAATAAAAATTTGTGTTTTTATAAGGGCCTCCTGCGTCTGTCTGTGTAGGGTTGAGTGGCTGCTACGCCCTCTACATTTGTCATAATATATATAATTTCATTAAAATATACCTCCCTTACCATAGTGCTCATGACGCAGTCAACTTGTCGCCTCACCTCACACATTTATGCTTACATAAATTAGCTGATGTCTGGCCAATTCAGAGTCACCAAATCTCCTAACTTCCATGTAATTTGGATGTCGAAAGAAAACCAGAAGGCCTGGAAAAAAAAAAACAACAACAGAGGCAAGAGATATAATGTACTGTGCCACTGTACTTCTAAAAGTAAAGGTTTAAAAACAATTTTTTTACACAAGAATATTTCTTGAACCCTAATCTGTACCTGTAAAATAGAGGATTGGGAAACTTTTCCTTCAAGAAATGTAAATTATTAGACATATATTGTTGACACGTGAGAGGATGAATGCATAGGGTTTTAAATTCAATTCAATTCAATAAGTTCAATTAACTTATATAGTTCTCTTCTTTGAATAAATTGTATATACTGTGTGAGTTGCCTGTTGTGTGTAATATGTTGTTAACGTAGATTGGTGATTCTTTTAAAACCGACCAAGTAAAGTATATTATGTTTATTAAAAAGTCTATGCATATTAGTTAAACACATGGACCAACGGTCCTTTCATAAAATGCTACGAAAAGCTAAATATAAACAACAGTAAGCTCTCCGTTGTTGTTTGCAAATGCAACAACTTAACACTTATGAATTCTGAACACATATGCACTGTGTCCTGGAGGGATTATCAATATATGGGCTTGTGAGGACTGTTCTTTAACTACAAAAATCTTGTCTGTTCTCCACTAATGTGCCGCTACCTAAAACATTTTGATTTTCCAGTGCATATCAGGCCATAAGCCTTCTAATAAGAGCAAGATTAAGGGTTCTAGCTCCACTAGATTGCAAGTAATTCTGTCAGACAGACATTAGTATTTTATATATATACAGTGCGATGCAAAAGTTTGGGAAAACTTGTTAATAGTCATTATTTTCCTGTATAAATCATTGGTTGTTACGGTAAAAAATGTCAGTTAAATATATCATATAGGAGACACACACAGTGATATTTGAGAAGTGAAATGAAGTTCATTGGATTTACAGAAAGTGTGCAATAATTGTTCAAACAAAATCAGGCAGGTGCATAAATTTGGGCACCGTTGTCATTTTATTGATTCCAAAACTTTTAGAACTAATTATTGGAACTCAAATTGGCTTGGTAAGCTCAGTGACCCCTGACCTACATACACAGGTGAATCCTATAATGAGAAAGAGTATTTAAGGGGGTCAATTGTAAGTTTCCCTCCTCCTTTAATTTTCTCTGAAGAGTAGCAACATGGGGGTCACAAAACAACTCTCAAATGACCTGAAGACAAAGATTGTTCACCATCATGGTTTAGGGGAAGGATACAGAAAGCTGTCCCAGAGATTTAAGCTGTCTGTTTCCACAGTTAGGAACATATTGAGGAAATGGAAGACCACAGGCTCAGTTCAAGTTAAGGCTCGAAGTGGCAGACCAAGAAAGATTTTGGATAGACAGAAGCGACGAATGGTGAGAACAGTCAGAGTCAACCCACAGACCAGCACCAAAGACCTACAACATCATCTTGCAGCAGATGGAGTCACTGTGCATCGTTCAACCATTCGGCGCACTTTACACAAGGAGATGCTGTATGCAAGAGTGATGCAGAGGCCCACAGCACAAACAGAGCCGCTTGAGGTATGCTCAAGCACATTTGGACAAGCCAGCTTCATTTTGGAATAAGGTGCTGTGGACTGATGAAACTGAAATTGAGTTATTTGGGCATAACAAGGGGCGTTATGCATGGAGGAAAAAGAACACAGCATTCCAAGAAAAACACCTGCTACCTACAGTAAAATATGGTGGTGGTTCCATCATGCTGTGGGGCTGTGTGGCCAGTGCAGGGACTGGGAATCTTGTCAAAGTTGAGGGACGCATGGATTCCACTCAGTATCAGCAGATTCTTCTGGAGACCAATGTCCAGGAATCAGTGACAAACCTGAAGCTGCGCCGGGGCTGGATCTTTCAACAAGACAACGACCCGAAACACTGCTCAAAATCCACTAAGGCATTCATGCAGAGGATCAAGTACAACGTTCTGGAATGGCCATCTCAGTCCCCAGACCTGAATATAATTGAAAATCTGTGGTGTGAGTTAAAGAGAGCTGTCCATGCTCGGAAGCCATCAAACCTGAATGAACTAGAGATGTTTTGTAAAGAGGAATGGTCCAAAATACCTTCAACCACAATCCAGACTCTCATTGGAACCTACAGGAAGCATTTAGAGGCTGTAATTTCTGCAAAAGGGGGATCTACTAAATATTGATTTCATTTCTTGTTTGTGGTGCCCATATTTATGCACCTGCCTGATTTTGTTTGAACAATTATTGCACACTTTCTGTAAATCCAATAAACTTTATTTCACTTCTCAAATATCACTGTGTGTGTCTCCTGTATAATATATTTAACTGACATTTTTTATCGTAACAACCAACGATTTATACAGGAAAATAATGACTATTAACAAGGTTGCCCAAACTTTTGCATCCCACTGTAGATTGTATTAAATGAACTGTATTGTGATAGTGTCATTGGATTAAGCCATAAAGTCAGTCCACTCAGTGTCTGATGAGGCAGAATGGGTGCAGCTAGATGAAAGGCTGTCCTCTTTTTCATCCTATTCAGCACCCATGTTGTTTATCTTTAGCAGCTAATGAAAGTCACTGAACCAGCAGACTGACCCCTGTTTAGTTTTTGTGCTGTGGCCATGTCTGTCACGCACAGATCACAGGACCATCTTACACGTGGACCTCCCAGCTAAATGTCAAGATTCAACAGGGCACAAAATGGTTCAGCGACTTCATTTACACTGTATAATCCAGATCAGTCAGTCAGTCAGTCATTTTCCAACCCGCTATACCCTAACACACCCACAATTAAATAAGCTGCATGGCCAAGACCCCATTCCAACTGAGGTTTAACTCCATTTCAAACCATTGTGATTCTTTCTATGATACTGGAAGGAATGTAATAAAATACGCTCAGTATATACACTTTGGCCTATAGTGTGCTCCACATTTCAAAGTGTTAACAGTTTGGTTTAATGCATCTGACTATTAGCTTGGAAAGAGGAATTCCTACCCTCAACTTCTAAGAAAAAACAGCTACAGACGTGACAGCTGAGATGAATTATGAGGAAACAAAGACAAATCCGTGGGAACTGATTTTATTTTTGGAAAAATCAGAATGTATACTCAATTCCCAATGCTATACTCAAATTGCTGTGACTTTTTACTGATGTCTGTGAGGCAGTACTTTAAGAATGATCTATGACCCGGTGCTGGATGATGACTACTTCTGGAAGTATCAAGCTGGCGAGAAAAAACCTCTGCATACATTGCTAGTGTGAGTTATCTTGCAAGTCTACCTCACATGTGTAAACATGTGCAGGCTGTAATGGGAATAAGAAAGAAAATTCAAACTTACACAACAAGAAAGATCAAGGAGGTGATGATGGGGTGAGGGCGATATGTCTAACTGTGAGAATTTGGCTGTATTCTCAGCAAAGGGACTGTGTTTTTCGGGCACCTGGGATTCTTTGCACTGCACACATTTTGAACATGACTATTGCCTAAAATCATTCGGATTTAATGTCTCTGAGTCAAATTTTCAGGTTTCAGTTCCACTAATTTTAACGGTTAATAGAGAGCAGTTGTTTTTTCGATTTGGATTTTCAACATTTGCCTGAAATGAACCGCGTTAGACTTTTTTGGTAAGCATTCATCTTTCATGACAGTTGAGAAGGCAAACAACATTCTAGGCTGTGCACCCTGCAAGAGCAGAGTGCAAACCCATTAAAATCAAACTTAGCATGCTGTGACAGGAGTCTGGACGCACACCCCAGTGGTTTTGCTTGGACGAAGTTGGCTGAATTTGTAACTTTTCTGGTTTTGTCTGTATTGGTGGATGGGGACTAACAAGAAGTAGCAAAATAAAACCAGTCCAAACATTTTAGATTGACTTAGTAGTCCCCTGAATACTGATTTCTAAGAATTAGAGTTTGCGGTAAAATAGATTCTGACAACCTGTTTATCTTTGTTATGGAGAATGAACAAGGGAAAAGCATAGTAAAACTTCAGGCTTTGATGACCTCAGATAAACAATAAATTCACTTCATGGTATTAATTAGGATTAACAGGTATTTTTATTTCAAAGGGTGCAACATAATGACACACAATTAAAATTAACATCTTAAATTCTCCTCTAGCCTGATTGTGTGACCTGGATTAACTCACACATGACAGATGTACTTAAAATCTAAGAATTCTGAACTCTTTTTTCAGGGAACCCTACTCCATCTGGAGCTCCAGTTCCTATTCTAAATAAAAAGTATAAATGCCAAACAAAAGGTGACTTCTTTTTTAAAAAATAAACAAAATCATTAAATCATTTTTACTATGAAAACTTAAAGGTTCACTTTTCTCTCTTGAATTATTCTTCAGGAACTAGGAGCATCTCTAACTTGTAATACCTGGTTAAAATAGCAAACCACAAAGGCAAAACATGAAAGACAAGACATCAGAAAGTAAAGGACTTTCTTTAGGGACTTATCCAGAGGTTGTGGCCTAATAACAGGCAGCAGTCAGTGAACAGAAACCATAGACCAAAGTTAGAAATGACAGCCAAAATTCAAAGTCAATAAAAAAGAAGCAAAGTTCCTAATCCTGTTCTAATATCCTTTTTCTAAATAATGAATATATGCAAAAGCTTTTAATTGAAAATCTGAAGATTTGGATGCATTACATTGCACACCACTATCTGAAATACTGATGCTAAGATGACATCACAGGTTGCAACCTGATAGAGCTTGGGCGATCATGTGATTGTGTCAACAATAGCATGGCCATGCCCGATGACAAAATGCTACATAGCAGAAAAAGACAAACAAAAGTATATCTATATATGGACAGTATTTTACTATATCTCTGGGAATTTATGAGTGTTTTGTGTACGCCTTTCCTCTTAAACCAAGATATTCTCTATCTGTCCATCTATCTATAATTACAATTATATAACTATATAAATATACTGTATACATACACTATATAATTTAGAATTTATAAATATGAAGCTTCTCTATAGAAATAAATGTTTTGTCAAGGATCTTTAACATGTTAACCATTTTGGCACCTTTAGATAATACTTAAAAGATTATTTATTTGAAGAACATACCATTTATCTGTGTGCTGATTGGTGGGAGAGATAGGGAATTTGAACAGGGAAAATGTTTTGTGCTGTGTAAATGAAATTTATTTTTTATTTAAAAAAATCATTTCGCCTGTAATCATAGAATGACTACCTCTAAACGACAGTGTTCATAGGAGCAAAAATATTTACATATTAACTTATTTTTTGAATAAACTATAAATTAATCACAATTTCAAGTGAGCTTATTTTGTAGGCATTCTCATGTTCTATGTTATACCAAAACAATCCACTGGTTACAACACAATAAATTAAAAATATTACATTAAGATAAAGAAGAAGAAATTTGTTAGTATTGTACAAAAGTCTGAGCACGCTGTCTGTTGCGTCATCGCACTCGCAGGTTATGTGTGAGCGTGCCCACGTGTTGTTTCTGTATCTGATACGTGGAAAATGCCGTACTTTCAAGAGTCTGCACGCACCCGCATTTATTCAATTGTTTGTTGACTTTGTGTGCGTCTGTTTGATGTAAGTTACGCTTTGCTGTTTATTTTATTAGAAATAATTTTCTGCAAGTAATGGTAAAGCTCGTAACGTTGTTTAACTAACAAGTTCAGACAACCCTTTTTGTCAAAGTGTGTTCAGTTTAACATTCAAAACTGTATAAGTACATTCAGAAATGTTGCTTCTTTATTAATATATAAGAGCTTCAAGAAAACAGACTTGGTAATAGTTGCTTAAGTAGTGATTTGTCTGAGTCTGTACAGTGCTAAAATATTTCGTAAATTTTATTTAGTGCCTTTTGTCAACGACAGCACGTCATAGCGCTCTGTTAATTTCTGCTGCCATCTGCTGACCATTTTGGACATTACCTGTTTAGCATTCTCTGAGCCTTTATTTTGTGAGTGATTTTATGTTATTGTATTTGTTCTGTTTCAGAAACCACATATAAATATTTGTCTGTAAATAAACATTTAGTTCGACAAAGCCATTGCAACTATTCCTTCCTTTGCAACGTTCAGCAGTTAATTGAGATCTTTCTACCTTAATTCTGGTCTGCCTCATCCTTCTGATTGAGGATTAGGATTTGGTGCCACAGACACACACCAGTTTGACACACGCACTGTTTAACAAAATGGTCCTTCGAGCTGGAACTTGTGTGCACCAGCAACCATGGCAGCATCCAGAAAGACAAGGGAGGAGCCACTAACATGTAATCCCCGTCCAAGCCGGACCCGCCGCATCCCAGGACATCTGGAGGACTACATACTAGGTTACAGTAAGGACAGCTCTAGTTATAAACAACATTTTGCAAACATATTGTATTTTGTACAAAATCTTTAATTGCCAACTGATGTCAGAAGTAACCTTCCTTGATGATGATATAAGAAAGGAGGAAATGAATGTTTCTAATCTGCAGTTTCCAATCAAAACTGTTAATACATTAAAAAAAAACCTTATGAAACTAAAAAGATCCATTACTGTGTGGTCAGGGTGACCACCAAATTTACATCCTTTAGGTAAATGATAACTTGGGTGGGCTTAGGATAATTATTTTTACAGTCTCAGCCACATTTTCTGTCAGATTTCCGCAGGAACAGCGCAACTGTCTTTTTCATTTCTAAGGTGCACATGTTACTTAAATGAAAGAGAGGCTTTCTGAGATAGCCATGGAAAGAATCCTCAATAAACAAGACTGTCAAGTTTAAATAGAGGTTGATGTGACAAAAATTGGAAGCCATGCCTTTCAAAACGTAAAAGACCATAAAAAATAAATAAAATACGTTTTAAGGTCTACTATATCATTGTTCATTCAGTCCAAAATATAAGTATAGCCAAGACCAGGAATTTCTATCAGATTTAAATCATTTCAAAAAAGCAGAACCAAGAACATGTCAAGGGCAAAACCAAAACCAATATATCCAAAAAAAAAAACACTATAATATAACAGTAGCTGTGCCACAGACGCGCAGTTTACACCTTTTAAACTATCCTAACCCTAATAGGTTACATCACAAACAATGTGTATATGTGCTCAGGCTCAGGCTCAGGGTATTCACTTCAAGGTGGGAAACAAAGTCACAGAGAACTCTGTACACAGTCGTCAAAAAGGACTTCATTCTCATGTAGGAAAAACTGTCCGAGATGCTGCTCATAGTAATAATGTCCACGAAACTAAATTTTCGGCCCATAGAATGTCTACAAACTGGGGCCTTTATATATATATTACATTCTTAGTTCTGAATCGCAATCTGATTATTTAGGTGGTCCGAGGTTCGATCCCCATAAGGGGATGCAAAAAGTGCGTACACCAGACAAGCTCCAACAAGGGCGAAACACATGTTGTGTACTTTGTATTATTTGGCACATACTGTATATGTATATATACTGTATATGAGGTGTTTTACACTGTATATATCTACTATCAGAATTCAGTTTGTGAATGTCTTGGATGCAATCACTGGTCTCAATGGTAGTCTGTTACATTGTGCATGCAAGATTATGCACAGAAGGTTTTTGATTTGCATCAGCCAGCACAATACTATGTTCAAAAACTATGGGAAAAAACCCGTGTGGAAACTTGGAGAATATGCAGGCCACTCAAAATAGCTATGCTGATCTTGAATTGGGGCTGCAGTGAAGTGTTTTGTTTTCTGTACGCTGGCTCTGCAAATGAATGATTTTTAAGCGTAAAAAAACAGAAGTGCCATAAATGCTTTATTGACAGGTAAATCTAACCTTTTAATTTTAAAGCTGAGTTGCTCTATCAAAGTCTGACACCATTATGTGAATTCTGCAAAGTGTGGCTGCCAATAGTGCTTGCCAGTTTAGCTTTTGCCTCTATAGGTCTAATCTAATACTTCAAATCCTGTGTCTGGCAGCACATTCCCCTAGTCTCTGCTACTCCTGATTCAACATTTTACTGTCCAGTTTGTCTAGCCAAGAAAAGCACAAGACAAGCAGAGCCGGATGAAATGGAATCTTTTCAGCTCCTGGAAAATAGAGCTTCTTTCCAGCTCTTGCAGCTGCTGATATCTTGCTCTGTAAGCAATAGGCACAGTTGGAGACTTTATAAAATGTTTTAAAACTAAGTGAAAAAATAGAAAAAGACCCACACAATATACACAAGCTCTAAATTTGCACCTTTTATCTGAAAATAAAAGAAAATCAAATTAGGCTTGTTTTATACTGTACAAGTACTCCACATTAGCCAAATTAAACTAAAATTCTGCAAATTAACTAAAATTACAACACCTGAATCTTTTATAATTGTATTTGAAAACTTGCTCTGGTATTACCAATCATCCACTGAACCAAGCACTTGCCTGTTATCAACTGAAGTGATGTTCATTTGTCGGGAATAAAGGAAGCTGCTTCTAGAGGATTCCACCCCTTGGGAATCCATTCCAAAGCAAAATGTCTACTGTGGACAGTAAGACGCTTTCAGAAGAACTTCAGCATACAGTTGTGGAAACGGAAAGTTAAAAGACAGATATAAAATTGTTTCCAAAGCTTTAAGTGCACCATGGGGCACAGTCAAGAGCATCATTAAGGTGTGGAAATCCATCCAGTTTGGATAACTGACAGCAGAGGAAACTGATCAGAGAGGCTGCCAGAAGGTCTATGGTAGCTTTGAAGATCCCCCTGGATTTTAAGGCAAAGGCAGGACTTTGTGTGTGGCTAACAACAATGTAAGAAGTGCTCTGAAAACTTGGCTTGGGTGCTTAAAAGCCACAATTCTTGTTTATATTTTGCTAATTTGCACCTTATGATTCTTTGGCAAAGTGACAAAAGGTCCTTTGAAAACAGACCAAAATCAGACTTTTCAGCTGAATCTAAAATGTTACATCTGGTAAAAACCCAATAGATCTTAAATTTAAAGAATACAATTCCTACTGTAAAATTTGATCCTTTTTTGGGGCATTTCTCTTTATCAGGGCAGAACACGTTTCATAGAAGGTGGATGGTGAAAATATTTGCAAATTATTAAAGGATATTTGTGTTGTGTTGTTATCTTTTTTCAAATTTGTGGCCAGGTTGTTTCAAACTCATTATTCTGATTCTTTTTTACACTCGGAGGTTACAAAGTGTATCAATAAAACAGGAATATTTTTAAAGAAAACTGGGCTTCAGGGCAACACTTTAAAAAAGACAGTGACTTGCTATATTCACAATATATACAGTGGTGTGAAAAACTATTTGCCCCCTTCC
The DNA here is from genome assembly GCA_026402145.1 of Polypterus bichir lapradei. Classification (NCBI taxonomy): domain Eukaryota; kingdom Metazoa; phylum Chordata; class Cladistia; order Polypteriformes; family Polypteridae; genus Polypterus; species Polypterus bichir. Next base: position 12,753,151 of record JANRMT010062825.1, read on the forward strand.
TGATTTCTTATACTTTTGCATGTTTGTCACACAAAATGTTTCTGATCATCAAACACATTTAACCATTAGTCAAATATAACACAAGTAAACACAAAATGCAGTTTTTAAATGATGGTTTTTATTATTTAGGGAGAAAAAAAAATCCAAACCTACATGGCCCTGTGTGAAAAAGTAATTGCCCCCTGAACCTAATAACTGGTTGGGCCACCCTTAGCAGCAATAACTGCAATCAAGCGTTTGCGATAACTTGCAATGAGTCTTTTACAGCGCTCTGGAGGAATTTTGGCCCACTCATCTTTGCAGAATTGTTGTAATTCAGCTTTATTTGAGGGTTTTCTAGCATGAACCGCCTTTTTAAGGTCATGCCATAGCATCTCAATTGGATTCAGGTCAGGACTTTGACTAGGCCACTCCAAAGTCTTCATTTTGTTTTTCTTCAGCCATTCAGAGGTGGATTTGCTGGTGTGTTTTGGGTCATTGTCCTGTTGCAGCACCCAAGATCGCTTCAGCTTGAGTTGACGAACAGATGGCCGGACATTCTCCTTCAGGATTTTTTGGTAGACAGTAGAATTCATGGTTCCATCTATCACAGCAAGCCTTCCAGGTCCTGAAGCAGCAAAACAACCCCAGACCATCACACTACCACCACCATATTTTACTGTTGGTATGATGTTCTTTTTCTGAAATGCTGTGTTCCTTTTACGCCAGATGTAACGGGACATTTGCCTTCCAAAAAGTTCAACTTTTGTCTCATCAGTCCACAAGGTATTTTCCCAAAAGTCTTGGCAATCATTGAGATGTTTCTTAGCAAAATTGAGACGAGCCCTAATGTTCTTTTTGCTTAACAGTGATTTGCGTCTTGGAAATCTGCCATGCAGGCCGTTTTTGCCCAGTCTCTTTCTTATGGTGGAGTCGTGAACACTGACCTTAATTGAGGCAAGTGAGGCCTGCAGTTCTTTAGATGTTGTCCTGGGGTCTTTTGTGACCTCTCGGATGAGTCGTCTCTGCGCTCTTGGGGTAATTTTGGTCGGCCGGCCACTCCTGGGAAGGTTCACCACTGTTCCATGTTTTTGCCATTTGTGGATAATGGCTCTCACTGTGGTTCGCTGGAGTCCCAAAGCTTTAGAAATGGCTTTATAACATTTACCAGACTGATAGATCTCAATTACTTCTGTTCTCATTTGTTCCTGAATTTCTTTGGATCTTGGCATGATGTCTAGCTTTTGAGGTGCTTTTGGTCTACTTCTCTGTGTCAGGCAGCTCCTATTTAAGTGATTTCTTGATTGAAACAGGTGTGGCAGTAATCAGGCCTGGGGGTGGCTACGGAAATTGAACTCAGGTGTGATACACCACAGTTAGGTTATTTTTTAACAAGGGGGAAATTACTTTTTCGCACAGGGCCATGTAGGTTTGGATTTTTTTTCTCCCTAAATAATAAATACCATCATTTAAAAACTGCATTTTGTGTTTACTTGTGTTATATTTGACTAATGGTTACATGTGTTTGATGATCAGAAACATTTTGTGTGACAAACATGCAAAAGAATAAGAAATCAGGAAGGGGGCAAATAGTTTTTCACACCACTGTAATTAGTAGGGAAATGCTCTTTAAATTAAAGAACAGTTAAAATCAGTGTTACAAATAAATTAAAATGTATGTCCTATATTACAACATGCTTGAGAGAGTCTGGCATGTGAACAGCCCAATTCTCTACAACAAGACAGAAATATAACAAAGCAATGATCTTGGGTAAGTTGGGATCATTTGCATAACCCAGTCAGGAGACACATTAGTTTGCACCAATCAGCATACAGATAAATGGTATAATTTTTTAACACCTATATTTTTAAAGAGGAATTTCTTACAGAGAAATTGTTAATGAGAACAAAATAAAAAGTATCAATTGCCATTATCACCATTGGCCACATAGTTTTCCCACCAATGAATTCTTGTACATCTGATTTACTACCTTAAATTTCACAGTAAAGTTGTAGATGTTAGCACCAAATGATCACATTTCTGTGCTCAACTTATTACTAATCTAAAATGATGGAACTTATATTTTCTAGGTACAACACTTCTGCCTCATTCAAGCCAAAGTAGACTTGTCAAGACTTTGGTTTCCCACAAATGAAATAAATAAATCACCATCTTTGGACAGAGTGAATCGTATTGTCATCGCAAGTAGTACACATAAAAGCGAAGCTGGAAAACAACAGCAAGACGGGTAAGAGCAGGAATGTGGAGATACATCAGAAAGGTGGTAAAAGCAGGAATGTGAAGATGCAGCAGTTACTGTAGGTAAAGTTAGGAAGGTGTATAACAGTAGGAAAATGAGGAAATGAAAGCAATGTCAGCTTTGTATGTTGTTATCACATTTGGATATACAAATCTTAAAGAATTTTCCAACGGAACAAAAAAGAAACACAGGGCTGTGTGCTGATTCTGTAACAAGGCAGTTAAAGGGAACACCATCAAATTTCTACAGGCACCTCAAAATGAACCACAAAGGCAGGTAATATAAAGCTTTTATGAAATAATACATATGCTAAAAATCTGCGACTTAGTAAGTCAGTGCTAGCTTTTTATTATTTTTCCAGCTTGTGTAAAATAAGATTCAACATATTCGCTTTCCAGTGGAAGTCTATTGCCTTCTTATGCTAGAGAAGAATTGAAATTGATCACTCACAGGTTAGTGCAGCATGAATACACATGTGCATACACATACTGAGTTACAAATGAATCCCGTGTAGAATATCTAAAAAAAAATAAAACTGTTCAACTGTGTTTCAGAGATGCTGAGTTACTGAAGCTGAGACTATTGCATGGGGATTTTCAGAAGAAAACCAATCTAAGCAACAGCTGCAAGAAGAGTCACCTTCACTCAAATACCCAAGATTACTGGCTAGATATCAAAGCCATGAAAGGAAGCACATGAACGATCGAGAATCCTCTGTAGCATTGTGAGTACAGAAATACTTTGAGAAAATCAAAGACCATTATGATGAAGATGCTCTCAACTTTTGAGAAAGAAATTAGGATAAGCTTCCTGGTCTTCATCCCCTTGTTCTCAGAGTACAGTCTAATCCTGCAACTTCGGCTCCTGTTGAGTGTGTTTTCAGCAGTGGGGGTCTTATCTTGACACCACACCGTGCCCGAATAAGAACCAAAATGTTGACAGATTTAAGGTTAAATTATGCACTGTGGATGTAAGATGACTTAGATGTAAGATGACAAGTTTTAAGAGCTTTTTTTTCTTTTAGATGCAAATGTTGCATGTAAATATTATTAAGAAACTGAAAAAACTGTTAAACCTGGAGAAAGTACAATTAAAAAATTAATGAAGAGAAAAAATCATTCATTTTCTTTTATTTCATACTAGCCATCCCTCGTGGATCTGCCCACATAGTAGTGAAACAGGACAGTGAGGATGGCCCCACCCGGCTCCCTAGTCCTGACTTCACACTTCATCCTCCCCTTGGCCTGCAGCCTCTGTCTCGGATTAGTGCGAATATATCGCTTGAGCAAGCGAACTATGATACATAGCGCAATGAGAGAAGTCGCAAAATCAACTGGAATGTTCAAGCAAATTACAGAAAAAAACTCATTCTAAATCCGTTAAGTAGTTCTCTCGTGAAAAGCGGACAGATGTAAAGACTGACAGACAGACAGGCGTTGGATTCTACATATGTAGAGATAAATATGTGCATTATTATTTATAGTATGTGAACATTAAAGTTTTTCAATAATAGGGTCTTTTGGAATTACATAAATGAAAATATAGCCCCAACATGGGTGCACTCTACCAAAAAAAAATATATATATACAGTACAGGCCAAAGGTTTGGACACACCTCCTCATTCAATGTGTTTTCTTTATTTTCATGACTGAAGGCATCAAAACTATGAATGACCACATGTGGAGTTATGTACTTAACAAAAAAAGGTGAAATAACTGAAAACATGTTTTATATTCTAGTTTCTTCAAAATAGCCACCCTTTGCTCTGATTACTGCTTTGCACACTCTTGGCATTCTCTCGATGAGCTTCAACAGGTAGTCACCTGAAATGGTTTTCACTTCACAGGTGTGCCTTATCAGGGTTATTTAGTGGAATTTCTTGCTTTATCAATGGGGTTAGAAGTCAGGTTAGTTGGACGATCATTTATTTTTCAACAGGACAATGACCCCAAACACACCTCCAGGCTGTGTAAGGGCTATTTGACCAAGAAGGAGAGTGATAGAGTGCTGTAAATGGTCATGAAAATAAAGAAAACACATTGAATGAGGAGGTGTGTCCAAACTTTTGGCCTGTACTGTATATATATATATATATATATATATATATATATATATATATATATATAAATTCTGATTGTGAATTTTCAAGTCTTGGTCTCATCTTGGCCTTGGTTAGGACAGGTCTTGGTCTTGACTTTGTCTTGGGCTGGATGATTCTTGATTTTGTCTTGATCTCGAAACATATGGTCTTGAACACATCAGTGCTAACCACCTGCCCAAGCTAAGCAATTGATTGAGAAGGCCCATGGTAAGATATGTGACCAAAAAACCCAATGGTTACACAGGCTAAGTTCTAGAGAACCTATGAAGAGATGGGTGAAAGTTCCAGAAGGACAACCTTCATTGTAATACACACTAACCTGGGCTTTATTAAAAGTGGCATGACAGAAGCCTCATCTGAGCCAAAAAATAAAAAATACACATGCAAACCTGTGCTGAGTTTGCAAAAAGGCATCCAAAGGACTCACAGAATGTAAGAAACAAAATCCTCTGGTGTAACAAATAGATATCTTTCATGAAAACCTGCTTCTGTGCTGTCTAGACCTCACACTGGGCTGAAGGTTTACCTTCCAACAGTGTAATGACTCTATGCAGAAATCCTTGAGTTGCCCAGCCAGAACCCCGATTGAACTTCTCTTAGGAGATCTGAACAGCTGTCCAACCGTTGGTCTCCATCTAACCTGATAGACCTTGACCGGATCTGCAGAGAAGAATGGCAAAAAATCCCCAAATCTGGGTGTGCAAATTCTTGTCAGAACCAAGATGATTCCAGGTTATAATTAATGGCAGAGGGGCTCCAAACAAGTACTAAGGAAAGGGTCTGAATATTGGTGTCCAAGTGATATTTCATTTTTTTTTTTTTTATCTAAAAATCTAAAATCCTGTTTTTACTTCGTCATTTTTCAGCACTGTTTGATGTGGGGAAAAAAGGAATTTAAATCATTTTAGCACAAGGCTGCAACATAACAGAATATTAAAAATATGAAGGGCCAGAATACTTTCTGAAGGAACTGTTTGAAATTGGGAAGTAAGCTGTCACAAGCAAAGAGGAAGAAAAAAGAAAGAATTGAGATAAAGAGAGATAAAAGTTAAGGAACAGAGTGATACTTTAAAGTGAGCAATCTACACAACTTGGCAGACAGAGATCACCACCTATTAAAATAGACTCAGAGTCCATAAAGAAATTAAATATATGTAAAAGGTGTATCTTAGAAAATATTTCTAAAAATAAATTACATCTTTCCAAACACAGAAAGTATGTTTAAAAATATGATATTACCTTTATATTACCATCTTAATATAACTTTTTGTAATGGACATTACAAAAAGACAAATTAATTAAAATCAATACAAACATTTTTTAATAGCCATAATATATAAGCAAAAAACCAATGGATTTTCTTGATGTAGTTTGATACAGTCTAAAATGACACTGTAGAGGAATAAATTGCACATATGTTGATTTTTAATCCTGTTGTAATTTTTTAAGAGCAAAGAATTCTTGAAGGTACAGAAAAGCAGCCAATTAAAATAAGAACTTTAGTGAAGCAGGAAAGTAGAGAAGAGCCAAGCAAAATGACACCTTTTATTGGCTAACTAAACAGATTACAATATGCAAGCTTTCTCATTTAGTTCATCTTCTCTCCTTCCTCTTGTAAGAAGTCCAACAAGGACCCTCATAAAACATGTCCTTGTGCCAGCTATATTTTCTCTCTTCCTCTTTCTCCCTCTCTTTCTGCTTTTGTTTTTTATGCCTGTTATCCTCATTACTTCCCTAGTTGACAGAGTCTAACTTAAAATAAGTTTTTTTCACTTACAAGCTGTTGTTTGCTCCATCTCTTTGCAATGCAGATTCTAGAAGCAATGGGGGAAACCACTAAAAGGGCTGCAGGTATCTCAAAGCCTGCACTGTTTTCCTGGCAGGGTGGAAGTGGAAGTGGGGGACCATATCACACCTCAAAATGGAACCTGAAAGTCAAGGTGGGCAGGCACCTCTGTAGGAGAAATCACTGTAAAAACAGGACAAGCTCTTTTTGGCCACTATACTCTGAAGGTATAAAACAAGGCAAATCCAAACAGAGGTCAATAGAGGAGATGGGTGTAAGTCATGACAGTAATATTTTTCATTTTAACATACAAAAATATAAAAAGAGCTCATGTACAGCCATTTTAATGGTGTATTTAGTTCTGTATGTTCAGTAGGTCCTGATTTAAATGATGTTTTTCCAGCATGGTATGACGTGAGGGTTTCCTTTGCAATTAGAGCTCCAAATCCATCTATCGATTGCTAATTTCTGTTTTAAGTTTTGGATAGAGAAAGTTCCTGATGAGAGGATTTAGTGCAAGGACCTCATTTGGTGAGCTAGTGGCTTTAAATTGAACCGCATGATGATGTACGACTGTGGGTGGATTAATGAGCTAAATGTGTTGCCTCATACTTGTCTAATACCTTGTCCTCTAAGGTATACAGAGAACACCATTTATTAATTATACTTGAAGGGCAGGGCATTGTTTAAATAGTTCAGCCAAAGAGAGTACAGTTCATATTAGAAATTGTTTATTACAAAGGTTTACAAAATGTTTTTGAGACATTGCTTGAACACCATCATTGAAAGCATGCTTTAGTTTCTTCATGGCCTTACAAAATATGGAGTCCTCTGAAACTCAGGTCTGAACATTGCAGAAAGTGAATATTTTTTTTTTTAGCTTGAAAGAACATAGCATAGTAAATGACATGTCTTGATGCTCTGTTGTACAGTATATAGAATGATTGTTCTCACCCTTGAACACAAATAATATTTAATCAACAAACTTACATTATCTGAAATAGGAATAGCATATCCAGAAAGCAAGTTCACAGTGACTTTGCAACATAACATACCATTTTCAGTTCTACTTCACCCAATTCAAGGATGTGAGGAGCTCTTGCACCTTGTTAGGTGCATGGTGGGAACTAATCGTGAACATAACTTCTTCTTTTTCTATGACCAAATTTTTATTGAATCCAACAAAATGCAAAAGAAGAACCAATCACAACTATTCAAACAAGTAAAATCAACACCTCCTTCTCCGCACCCTGCTTCAATCCCCCATTGAGTGAATATATATTGAAAAATAAAATAAGTGAGGACAAAAAATGAATAAGAGGGAACATAGAAGATGTACCCTCCAGTCAGGAAAGAGAAAGGCTGGAGGAGCCTGGCCTTATGGGTTAACACTTAAGTTTCTATATTACTAACCCCTTGCTACTAAGTTTCTAACCATCTCAATTACAGTAACCCACTTGCTGACATTGGCAATGGATGGTCCATTGATTTACAGAACAGAGAGTGTGTGGAAAACAAGATTATAAATAGAGGACTTCAAGACGGTAGTAGAGAGAGATGTTAGGGATTTGCAGTGAGAGATCTGAGCCAACCTGGTAACAATGGAATCCATTGCGAGAAAAGCCTCCACTGTAAAGAGGTATGATAGAGAAGGGTGAGAATCAGAAAGAGAAAGAGAAAACAATCACTGTTGAGTTCCAAGTATATGCAGTCACCAAGTGACTTAATGAGCATGACAAAGAAGCGTTGAATATGTATTAATCATCTCAATCCAATGTAAAGTTATCAGGAGCAATATAACAGAATACTCTACCTCATACCACATATTTATATATGAATCTTTTCAACAGATGTTCTCGAATAAGATGATGAGTCCCTGACTCAGTAACTCTAGGACGTTAACATTGTTTTTATCCTTGTGTAGCTTCAGTTTTATTTTTCGGGGTCACTGACTTGCTCAAACACTGCATCAGGATTTCCTTCTGGATTTTTCCTAATTTTGCTGCAGTCTACCATATGTCCATTGGCAAAGTCTGAGATGGTGGACTGTTTTTTTTTTAACAGTGGCATTCTCTTTGCCAGTCTCCTGTAAAGCTGAAACTGGTGAAGCACCAAGCGACAGTTGTATGCACAGTGACTCCTTTGTATTTTTGAACTCCTTCAGAGTTATCAAAGATCTTTTAGTGGCCTCACTCATTCATCTCCTTCTTACATGAACACTCAGTTTTTGTGGACTGCCTGCTCTAGACAGATTTACAGGTGTGTCATGCTCTGTCCATTTTTTAATAACTGATTTAACAACATATTTAGTGACATGGGTATTTTCTTGTCTCCATTCACGAGATTGTCTCCAATAACATTTTCACAAAGTTGTTAGGAGCGTTCTTTTGTCTTCCTTTGTATAGGTTTGGACAGGAAACTGACTCGCCACAGTTTGGGCCTTCCAAATAAGGTGCATTTATACTACAATCAATTGGAACAGAAAGGTGCTGTCCATTGAACTAATTATGTGACTTGTAAAACTAATAGGTTATATGCACATGGTAGTGCTGACGTACTTCTGGTAAAATCTCAGCCAGCTCAGTCACTTCCATTGTCCATACTGCAGTTGTTTAGTGGCGAGAATGTCAATAAAAAAAGAAGTTTAAGTTTCAGCATACAGATGAACATTGTTGTGTGCCTTTATGTTGAGCTTTCTGTAAATAGAACAAAGGTATTTCATTTTCATACATTTCCTTCCGATGCAGACACACAATCTAAATGAATCGTTACTATCCGGAAAGAGAGCTTTACAGTTAGTCCCCATACCCGAGTTTGTATCCAGCATTTTAAAAAGAGGATTTTTGGGAGCCAGGGTCTGGGACAGGGTGGCGACTGCTGAAGAAGGGAGCAGTCCCTCTGTTGTTTGAGTGGGACACTTTTTCTGTTTCACTTTTCAGACTGTGGTTTTGGGAGAGGAGAAAACAACTGACAGAGGATGACACACCGGATGAGGAGGAAGATGATAAAATTCTCGAGGACCACAACTACGCTTCAGCTCCAGCAGTTGTCAACCTAGCACTTGATGAAAACATGTCTCTCAGAGAGGAGATTCTCAAACTGAGGAAACAAATTGAGATCCTTACAATGAATCAGTGGTGTGGCATTCGTTTTTTTTACAGGGTAAGATGCCCAGCAAACTTATATTAATATGTATTGTAGCATCGGCGCCACATGCCACAGTGGATGAATTCTCTGCTATTTAAGGTTGCTCGCTATCCTTAAAAGGACTGTTTTCTTTTTGCCACACTAGTTGGAAAAATAGTAGAATTTTATAGGTACTCCTCATATTGATAATGGAATGCCAGCTCAATCTTTTGGTGACACATTCCTGGCTGATATAATTTGTCCAGCGCCGTTGCAGTATTAAGCTTGCATACATATTCACCTGTCCCTGGATAAAGTTTAATGACAAATTATTGAAATTCAGTTTTTTTAAAGAAGCCTAATGTAATCAGATATTTGTCCCATGTGATTTTATAGTAGACACAAACTTTTAATACGTTTTCATCTTACCTTCATAATTCTGGATATAACTTAAAACATATAGTTGGAAGCCCTTCTCCTTTTAGCTCCTGACGTTTGGCACAATCTTTGAATAATGTGACCGTCGTTTACCGGAAGTCTGGGCATGTTTTGACACAGCAAACCCTCTGGCAATGGCACGTGTTGATGTGCCATCCTGGAGAAGTTGGACTACCTGTGCAACCTCTGTAGGGTCCAGGTATCGCCTCATGCTACCAGTAGTGACACGGACCGTAGCCAAATGCAAAACTAGTCACTTGCTGTTCATTGGCAGACCTGAGTGAGTGAAAAGGACCAGAGGACCTCACCAGTGTCTTCATATATCCAGGTGTCAGCCCATTGACTACTCTGTAGATAAGCATCAAGGATTTGAATTTGATGCTTGATACTCCAGGGAGCCAATGTAGTGACCTGAGACGAATGGCATGTGCCTGTCTTGGCTGGTTGAATACAAGCCGAGTCGCTGTGTTTTGGACCATCTGCAGTGGCTTGATTTTGTGTTTTATGGTTGTTTCTCACTTTGACATTAAACAGTGTTTTTCTGTTGTCTGTTTACCAAGCATATGGGCATCATAAGAAAGATCAACACAAAGAAATAGCTGTTTAAACATTTTTTAGTCTGTGATAAACAAAGAAGTTTAATGGTTTTGTTTTTCTTGTCTCAATTACACAAAGGCTCAAATCCAAAGACAGCTACAAGTACCCTTATTGTCCCATCCAGTGGTACACACAGTATCTGGTGGGGGGTAAAAAAACCTTGGGAGGTCACTTAAAACGTAAGCCTGTAGTCATGAAAAAATCTGAGTAATAATTATATTTTAAAAGGATTCCAAATCTTGTGATAAATGCCAAATCAAGAGACCTTGCACATAATTTTGAATATCAGTGTTTCCAGAAAGACAATAAGCAACTGTAGAGCATCATTTATAATGAGAGGTTTTTCAACTTCCATTTAATGGCTTCATTTCAAATTGTGATTGTGCTAGATTTTGTAAGAGGTATTTGGACCTTCAAGTCTTTTTCATTTTTCATGAGGTGCCATGAATCAGTGCTTGTCTCGTTTCCTTTAAGTTACTGTAGGATGGCTGGGAAGAGCTGTTGGCTCTAAAGATTAGTAAAACCAAGTATATGATATGTAGGGTGTATCCCGATGGCCAGGCTAAATTGCCCACCTCAGCCTGGTCATTCTGCCTCCCTAATCATCCCCTGTCACTAACTGGCTAACTATCGCCCACCACTTCACCACCTAACAGCAAATGTGTGGGGAAGGGTACTGCCTCAAAAATGGCTACCGTTGCATCATCCAGGAGGATGCTACACATTAGTGGTGGAGAAGTGGCTCCCCATTCACTAAGTAAAGTACTTTGAGTAGTGAGAAAAGCTATATAAATGAAAAGAATTATTATTACTATTTGTAATGCTTCTGACTATGATGCTAGTTTGAAAAAAAAATCTGACTAGTTCTTAGGGAAACGTACTTGCAGCTCAGGGTTTGGCTAGGGTGTGTCACCTCGAAATGCGTATATACAAAATCATGGTATTAGTCACTCGTCTCAGTCCAAGGCTTCAGTTAACTAATAGAAATAATAAAAAATGTTAAATTGCTTACATAAAAAGTGTGCTATGTAAAGTATATGTACTATGACTGGGGAAAACTAGAGTCTCAATGAGATGCAGCATTCTTATTGGTCCTTAATTTAGTTTAACTTGTAATCAAACGTGGGAGGTTCCCTAAACTCCCAAAATGCTTCTTTTTCTTAATTCAGTAAGGACTTTTTAAAGATATTATAACGTGGCAATAATGTCAGCTTCACTTAATCCAGTTATCCAGTCTAGGTCTGGACCCTATTTCAAGAGTACTGGTCATATTGCAGAAAACAGCCTTGGAGATGATGCCAGTCTACTGTAGTGACCACTCATGCACACACCCATGCGCACCCGTGGCCAGTTTGAAATCAACAGTTAGATGTAGACACTTATCTTTGGGAATATGGGAGGAAAGTGGGAGAGTGTAGGAAAAAAATAGACAGACATAGGGAGAATGTACAAACAAGAGATATTGGACCTGTAAGGCAGTGCACTAAACGGTATACCTTCATTCCAACCCAATAAATAAACCTTTCAAAATGAAAATCATGGGCAAAGACATTTCCTTCCAAAAACCCATTTTTGTTATATACATTAGATTCAGAAAGTATTCAGACCCCTTCACTTTCTGCACACTGTATTGAGTTGTAGATTTCATTTTAAATGGATAAATTTGCCATTTTCTCCAAACCATCCAAACTGAGCTGACCCTCTAATGTACTCATTTCTAATCCTATCCATCCTCATCACGCCCAGTGCAAATCTTAGCATCTTTAACTCTGCCACCTCCAGCTCTGTCTCCTTTTTTTGGTCAGAGCTACTGTCTCCAGCCCATATAACATAGCTAGTCTCACTACCGTCCTATAGACCTTACCTTTCACTCTTGCTGATACCCGTCTGTCACAAATCACACCTGACACTCTTCTCCACCCATTCCACCCAGCCAGCACTCTCTTTTTCAGTTCTCTTCCACAATCCCCATTACTTTGAACTGTCAGAAACTGAAATCTCTCATTCCTATACAGTATGTATTCCAGCCCTCTGCTGTGGTGCAACAAAGGGGGTCAGGTACATCCTCTTTACTTTAATTATTCTTGCGATGTGTCTAGAACCTGATTAAGTGGTAAACTGAACTGACTGAACATCATCTAGAAAGGCACACACCTGTGTACACAAGGTCCCATAATTCACACTGCCTGTGAGGAGAAAAGCCAAGCCATGAAGTCCAAAGAAGTCTTAGTAGACCTCTGTAATAAAATTGTGGTAAGGCATAGATTAGGACAAGGGGATAAAGCCAGTTCTAAAACTGAGTGTTCTCATTAGCACAGTGGCCTCTATAATTGTGAAATGAAAGAAAACTGGAACCAACAGGACTCTTCCTAGAGTTGGCTGTCTAGCCTAATGGAGTAACCGGGCATGAAGGTCACTAAGAACCCAATGGCCATTTTAGAATAGCTTCAGAAGTCCTCAGCTGAGATCGGGCAAGTATCACAATCTCAGCAACACTCCATCAATCAGGCATTTGACAGTTTAAAAGACCCTGTGAGTATGTCTGATGAAGACTAGGCATTGCTCATCATTTGCGTACCGTGGTGGTTGCAACATCATACTATGGGCTGCTTTTCAGTGGCAGGGAGAGGAGGACTGGTAAGAATTAAAGGAAAAATAAATGCTGCCAAACACAGAGAGGTAATTGAAGAAAACCTGATTCAGAGTACACATGACCTCAGATTGAAGCAATGAATCACCTTTCATGATGACAATGACCCAAAAGCATAAAGCCAAGACAACACTAGAGTGACTTTGGATCACATCTCTGACTGTCCTTGAGTGGCCCAGCCAAAGCCCAGACTTAAACACCATCTGTGGATAGACATAAATATGGCAGTTTACAGATGCTTGTCATCTAACCTAATGGAGCTTGAGAAGGTCTGCCAGGAAGAACGGGATAAACTGCTCAAATCCAGGTGTGCAAAGTTTGTTGAGACTTACCTGTAGTAGACTTTAAGCTGTAACTGCTGCCAAAGGGGCTGCCAGAAATGTTCTGATTTAGAGGCCTGAATACTTACATCAGTGAGAGACTTCAATTTTTGATTTTTAATAAATTTGCAAACCTCTCTGAAAACAGGTTTTCACTATGGATCACTGAATATAGATTGATGGGCAAAAATTAAAAAAATAATCTTTAACACGATAAAATATGCAGAAAGTGAGGGGGTCTGAATACCCCATGAATTCACTATATTTTCTTACTTGCTTTTTTATAACATCATTGCTTGAAAAAAGCTTAATATATTAGTGAACTTCTCACAGTTTGGAAAATAATGAGCACCACCTAGTGGCTCTTATGCCATTAAGTTGTTTTTGATATTGTACTTTATGGCAACTGCAAAAATCCAAACTCTTGACCTTTTCAGGATTCATATTTTTTTTCTTTAAAGGCTGTTCATGGGAAAAAAGTTTGAACTTATCAAAATTTATGATGCTTGGCCATAATTCAGAATGCATTTGAATGAAATAGAGAAGACAAAGGAGCTGCTTTGGTTTAACTTTCCATTTAGGCTTCCAGATGGTAGTGAAAACATTTTTTTTAATACACTGTCCTCATTTACTATCAGCGTTCTTGAGCAATTCATTGTTGACTCTGTTTTAACTCTGTAAGCAGTGCAGAAAGTGGACACAAGTGCTGCTGCTGCCTCAAAGCACTGAGGTCCTCGGTTCACCTCACAGCCTGCTTACTGTTTGGAGTTTCCATGACCTGCCAGCTTGTGTTAGGTATTCTCCAGATTCTGCACTCCCTTTTCCTCTCACTTCTCAAAGCGTTTCGGGTTAGTCTAATTTGCAACTCAAAATTGGCTATGTATGACTGACTGAGGGTTTGAAAAATAACATGTCATCTGCAGAATGGTTGTTTCTGTGCAACAGATCAATGCACCTTATCTTTCTATACTGAATCATAATCATGTTACCTTTATAAAGTGTATTGCGATGGTTATTTGGCGAAGGCTGCTCTTTAAATACTCTAGTGTTCCACTGCAGTTTGAAGATACAATGACACAGTTATTTGAGTGCCATTTGTTCTGCCCCGCATCTTGTTAGTTGAGACTGTTATTTGTTGTAACTGTCCTCCCCCTTCATCTTGTCATTTATTAACACACCACACTCACAGTGGTACTATAAAAGTCTATGAAAATCACGTAAAGCACGTAGGTCCCATAATAAACATTTGAATACAATGCACCCCATGTGTCTCACGTAGGCACCCCTTTATCTCTTGTTTCGGTCACGTCCAAAACGTATCCTTAGGGCATATAAACCCCTGTGTCTGGTTAGTTGTGGTACGCAGCAATTTGAACCTCTGTCTACGCGCTTCTCTTCGTCTTGATACAACCGTGGAAATCACTCGCCTTGTAAGTGTCTTTTAAAGCTTTATTGTTTAGTGTACACTGTCTGCTATGTATTGCTTTATAAATCATTCTTTATTGTCTTTGATTGTACACATGTAAATGCCTGTATGTTTCTTTTATATATGTTTCAGTTTACAACGAGGTACGTCCAGTAAAAGCCTTCAAGAAAGCTCGCTCACCCCTTGTCGTTCTTTATGTGGATGTGCCAAGTTGTTTAAGCTCTCTGCGGCCGCATTGCATGGACAGTGCGGAGTGAGGCAGAAAACCATTGCCGTGTAGGTGTTTGTCAAACTGCTGTCACCTTTTGTTGTTGGTCATACATGGAATGGCAGTTACACCACTAAGACCCGTGGCCTGGCAAACTGAGGAAAATTCAGACCAGACAAGCCATACTTCTTCCAAATAGCTTCCCCAATTGACAGTTAAATAAGCAAAAGCAAATAGTATCTTATATATAATATGCTACCGTGGCTCTCCATTTGTCTGTCCAGGATTTTAAATCACCTGTAGCTTGTAAACCGTTTAAACTATTGACCTGAAATTTGGTACACATATACTGTGTGACCTCTACTGTCCACTTTAGAAAGGTGATGATTTTTATTACTCTTTTTATTTTTATTTTATTTTATTGTAGAATCAGCTCTCTGCAGCTTGAAGCAGGGCGGCCGTGTGGCATATGCATACAGGTGCCATTCTCATCCCTACAACCTTTGCCATCACTTCCTCTACCTCTTCATATCTTAAATCGTTATTGAGGCAGATTGAACACTTAAGTGCCAACTTAAGACACACAGAACACTCAAAAACACACGTAAAAGTCCAAAAGATTAGGCGGGGGATGATGAGTGAATGTAAACCATGTCCAGCTGGAAAGTGTCCTACGGTTATTACATTTGAATGAAAAATTGTTAAATTGCTCCTCTCCTCCAAATGACAAAAAACAGTCTCACCATATAATCCTCCATGTGTCTGTCAACTCCAGAACCCTGGGGTTTTGCGTGGCGATGATGAAGTTGCTACTGTCCGTTGTTGAAAGCAGCAAGTGGGAAAAGGTGTAAAATGATTTGAATCGTTGCTCTTTCTTGGCTCTTTTTCGTCTTGTGAAATAACAGTAATAGCTGTATCTTTTTCCTTTCGTCCTCATGTTTAAATAGCAATGACCCAGATAGAATTGGTGGGTTGGACAGGGAAATCTAACATGAGGGGTCACGGTTCCATGGCGTTATCCTTGCACCTTTGATTCAGGGGCCAATATTTTCACAGACATACACAGACCATATAAACGGACAACACTATGAAAGACGCAACTCAGTACAGAACATATTTAAGACATCGCTATTCATGTAGCACCGCTACAAATCAATGTGTTAGAATATACAGTATGTGGGTTCCCTTGCAATATTTACTGTATATACTGTACACTGAGAGCAAACAATAATCTTGTCTGAAGAAATGTAGAAAAACAATAATCCTCTTCTCAAAGTGCAGACATCTTTTTTTAAATACAGGTATGTGTGTGAATCCTGGGAAAAAGTTTGTTCTAGTGCCCTTTGGCATTCTCATACCTCCATAATTGAAATGGGGCAGATCACCTCTAAAGCTAATGTCAAGAGGTACCATCTTCATAAATGTGTGCTGCGGTGTTGTGGCATGTGGTATCCCAGCTTTCATCTATGCTTTTCAATTATGTTATTTTTAGGTACATTCACATATAATACAAAAAGCGCATATTGCAAGAGACATATTCCACTGTCCACATGAAACAACTTGACTCCCAGGGGAATAATTTGTAGAAACAATTCAATGTTCATCAAGATATCTTGAATACAGTGTATTGTACACATTTCAGAATCTCCCACTGAAAAGCATTGGCAAACTTGCAAACACATCTATCTTAAAATAAGGAAACATTTCGTGTGACTTCATCTACAGATTAGTATACTGTTTTAATTTTACCTTAAGAGCAATTACTTCAACTTATATTTTTTATATTTTTCCTTGAACTCATTCAACACCCAATTCTGATGGCACAATGGTGAAACACCTGCAATTCTGTTTGCTGAAGCAAGTACACCTTGCTGCAGGACATGGGATGGGGCGGGGACAGATGTAGGTGGGGTTGGATGGCCAAGTATTGCCATATAAAAAACATATGACATTAGATGTGTGTTAATGTATTGAATTTGCTGATAAAATTATTTTTTATTTATTCAATACTATAGTAAACATATTATTTATTCATTTATCACTATACAAGATCCCTTATACTACCAGAATGCAGTGGGTAGTCTCATTATATGCTAACAGAATGCCCAATCCCATGTTTGTCTCTGTGGTCGTGAGACGTCTTGCCTGAACCTCAGTCACAGCAACTCACTTCTCCTGCTCCTTGAAATTGAAGTGGGTAAGTGACATAATGTTCATTTCCATAAAGGTAAAAATTAAAAGTAACTACCTCATGCAGAACTGTATAAAAGATGGCACCAAGACACTTTATAGTTCAATGATTAAAAGTGCACTCAGTATTTCTCCAACAACAACCTCACGGCTACGTTATCTAAACATTATAATGATTCAGCATTTCTTTGACACTGTAATTTATCAGCAAAGTGTCACAATGATCCACTACCTCTGAAGTTCGGGTACAGCCAAGATCTTTATCTTGAGACTTCAGCACCGATTTTCTGAAGAGAGGAGTAAGGTGAGCCTATCTCTGCTGGTTGAACACCAGATGTGTTACTGCATTTTGAATCATCTGCAGTGACTTGGTGACACATGCTGGTATTCCTTCCAGCCGAGAGCTGCAGCAGTTCAGACGTGACAAGATCAAAGCCCTGACCAAATTTTGTGCTGCATACTGCTTCAGATATGGTCTGATCTTGCAGATATTGCGTAGAGTGAAGGCTGAGAGACCATTGCAACATGGTCAGTGAAGGGCAGCTATGCTCTGATCACCATCCCAAGACTGCATACTCACTTGGCAGGTGTTAGCGGTAATGGGGTGTTGAATAGTGAGTTGTAAAGTGTCTGCACTTCTATCCAAACTGTACCAAATGCCACCAGAATTTTGCAGTTTTAATTCAGAACTTCATTGGCTCTTATCATAATCTATAACAAAACAGGATGATTCTTCTGTTTAAGATATGTGAGAGAAATGATTTGTAACCTTTATATGTGAAAGGCAAATTGCTGTTGAGGAACCTGACTTGGTCCCCATGCAGCCCTCTCTACTCAAATTTAGAAAGGTTTCTTTCTCTGAGCTAGTCAACCTTGGAAGGCTCCTGTAATCCTGAGATTCACCTGGTTGCTGTCTTTTCACGGCTTTAAGTGCTGCCATGTCTTTTTTTGTAGTGCGTTGCTCAGAGCTGCAGACAATACTCCGGACACCGTCTCACTACCACATTACAAGTCCAAACATAATATTTTCTGATTTCGGTTGAACACTTTTTACAATATAACTTGACATCTTTCATTTCTTCAAAATTAATCATTATAGTGAATCTTTATGAATGTCTAAGTAAATTATGTCTTATGCTTTGCAGGAGGCCAACACTCCAGCATAAAATAATTTACAGTATTAATAACACATATTCAGTGCTTAGTTCAATTTTTTTCAGCAGTGTTTGGGCAGGTGAAGAAAAATGTCACTACTTTAAATTCTGAGCTCACAGGATATGACCTTTATTTAATCCTTAAGTGCTTTCCCTCAAAAAGATCTCCTAATGGCACTGATTTCAAATACTCATAATATACTATAGGTAATTTTATCTCGGTCAACAGCAGATACAGCTGCTAGTACTCTGTTTTGAGAATGTGAATGTCACCACAATTATTCAGCTTCACTGATGTCCGCTCACACAACCTGACATATAGAAACTTACAAGTCTAACTGATCATGACTTGGAAATTTGGTTGGTGGTCCTGAAGCAATTTGCAATTTCCTGTGAAAGAGCGGTAGTAATTGCAAAAAAAAAAATCTTTTTTCCAATGTTAGTATTAACATGTATGAGGAGTCATTGTTAATCAACCCAATAATTTAAAAAATGTGTCAGAAGGTGTTAAACATAGACGAACGACAATGATATTTTACCAGCCAGGTGCTGTAAGTAGTGATGGAGATCAAGGCACACAAATTATAACTACACGGACCTTACAAAAATTGAAAAATATGTATTGTCATTCTAAACAATAAATAAATAAGGGCATTGTGATAATAAAATATAATTTCATCCATCCAGATATGTAAGTCAGAATGTTACTGACACACCTAAATACATCATTCACATTTCTTTAAAGTTGTTAGAGTTTGAAATTTAAACAAAAATAGATGAGAAGCTTATTCACTGTTTTTGTAAAGAATGGCTCCATCATGTCAGCCTCAAATACGGTTCACGACTGATGTAATATAGTGTACATTTCATTAAGAAGTTGAAAGAAGTATCATAAGTACGTTAGCTTCACTTTGACAAATGCCTCCTTCAAGTTGAACATCTAGACTAGGCACTTGTTCTGAGAAACCTGCAGTCTTTAGCACAGATACTGTGCATATTATCACTGTAGATGCCATGTTGAGAGTTGAGCCAATCCCCTGATTTATATTTAGCATTCCTAACACTATTGTATTTGCTTGTAGCTCGTCTTCTGCTGTCTCACATTCTTATGTTCTTGTTTGTTCCGCACTTCACTTGTTAGCTGTGCTTTATATATTCTGTCCTGGTTTTTCTCTGTAATGTATTGGTATTTAAACAGTTTTTTCCGCAAGAGGTGTTGTAGTGAACCCCAAAAATGCTGAGGGTGACAACAGATGATGAAGCTGCTATGCTTTTAAAACAAGGGATGAATGGAATCAAGCCAACACCTAATCCCTACAGTATTTCCTCCCCAACACCCGAATATTAACAACACACACCAGAAAAATGTCCATATAGATTAAATATATTCAGCAACAAATATATATTAACTATTTACTATAATAACTATTTACAAACACAGCAAAGAATGACAATGACAAAAATACAAAACGAATGGCACAAACAAACCCCATGACGATTTTTATAGTTTCATAAAAATCTTTACGGTAAGTGATGAGTGTGGATCCTGAACAGCAAACAGTGGTTAACAGAAGGTAAGATGTGATGGAATAAATCCCCTTTTGTAAATTGCTTAACGGAAATATGGGTAAAGAACACAGTCCTACCACCTGAGTCCAGAAAGTGAATGCAAAAGTCGTGCAAAATCCTCATCTGCTATGAACATTCAGTTCAAAAAGGGGTTTAGGTGCTGCTGATGATGATGAAGTTGGTGGAAAGTGGAAAAGTCAAAACGTCCCACCACATACTTCTGTTCCAGTTTCATATCTACAGTGCCTATAATTACAAACTATAAATCCCACAAAACCCACCCATGTAAATCTGCTTAAACATACAGTGTTGCTATTTACATTTAACAATCACCAAACAGGACATACATACAAAAATGAAAACCCCCTATGTAGAAACTCTACAGTGCTAGTCACTTGTCTTACCCAGACGTCATTCATACTGAGTCAGTTTAACTTTTCTTACAGGATGCTAAGTAGGTTTAATGTCAGATGCAAGACTGGGGTGATGTTGTCAAAATTATCTAAACATACTGTATATGATGGCAGTGGAATTACAGATAGATAATTCATTATAATTAATTCAAAAATAGAATTCACAGGTCAAAAGTTGACTGGATGTTGAAAATGCCATCTAGAAAAGTGCTTCCAGACTTTCCAACATCTCAAATTGTCCATGTACTGATTGGTGTGATAATGTACTGTACATGGTGATTTGTCAGTTTCATCACCGTTGATTTGGTAGGTTTTTTTTCTTAAAATGGAAATGAGTAGCACTAAATGAAATGAGAAAAAACAAAAGGGAATGGTATAGTTAAGCTCATAAAAGCCCACGGTAAGAGACGTTCGGCAGCTCAACCCGGCCGGGACGACCCAGAAATGGAAGGATGGGGGAAGGCAGCTTTTTTAGAACACTGCCTCCCACAAGACACTAGATGGCAGCTTCCCTGGACTGCAGCAGTGTCCCATATTCCAGCAGGGCACTATGGGACATGGAGTTCGGCAACACAACCCTACTGGGTACCGTGGGTGCTGCCAGGTGATGCTGTGAGACAAGGATGGGAGGCAAAGTGCTTGCCTACCCAGGAAGTACTAGAAGGTCACAGGAATGGAACCACAGATGTATTTCTGGACTGAAGAAAAACTTAAGTTCTCTATCCGACCCAGAAGTGCTGGCAAGTCACGTGATTGGAAGGACAGAAGAACCCAGCAATCAAGCCAGAGTTGGTTGGAGGTGGACGAAGCTTGCTGGGAGGTGTGTAAGAGAAAGAGAGAATCATGATTATTGTGTGAGATTTACTTGTACTATTGTGGCTGTGGTGCTTGAAGGGCACTATAAGAAGTAAAAATTACTTCTTGGTGCGTTTATCCTGTGTCCTTGCGTGTCTGTCTGTTGGGTTTAAAGGGCAACAGTGCCACCTAGCATCCAAACCACCTTTACTTGTAGATACACATGAACAAAAAATAAATTAACATGTAGGGAGGCACAATAGTGTATTGGTTGGCACCTAACAGCAGACATTTCAATTCAATGTTAACACTGGCTACTGCACGTTCTTACCATCCTGACATGTGTTTTTCATGGATGTCCCAAAGATGCCAAAGATGTTCATCATTTAGGGTAATTACGTTTGTGTTTGTGTATGTGTGTGGTAGTAGTCAGAGCCGGTCAATCCATTAGGTTCACCATTTATGAAAGTTAAGGGACTCCAGACACCAACACCACCCGGGTTGTAGAAATATGATAATAACTAGCTGCATGTGGTCTTTGGGACAAAAAAAAAACAATCCAAAGACTGCCTAGCACTTTTATTATATTCCTGAACTTGGAGAGGCGTTACAATTCTTAAGAATTACCCAGTGCAGAGAACATGGACCCTCCTGTGCTTGCTGCCCCACTGACTTTCATAAGAAGACATTGACAATACCATATCTTGACATTAGTCCTATTAATCTTTGTCTCGAGAAAATACTTCCAGATATACAATGTTTGTAATGAAAACTTCAAGCCTTGCCCTTCGTTGCTGAGGTGTTTTACTTGCACGTTGTTGAGTCATGGCATTTGCTTCGTTTCAACATTGTGTCTCTTCATCAGTGTTATTAGTACGACATCATTGTTGAGCGGTGGTGTTTGCTGCACACAGTTTTTGTAGTGAGAAGTGAAGTGCATGCAAGCGCCGAAAAAATGTAAAAGTGTGTGGAGGGCCATCTAGTGGCTTAGTTGAGCATGAGCAGAGCAAACTGCTCCACACACACACACACACGGGTATTTTGTTTATGTATGTCTAATATGATATGTACATCAGGAAACATTTGTGTTTCTGAAGGCACTCACGCTCCTCCCTGTTCATCAAACTCTGATGGCAGCCTCAGTCAACCCAGCTTAGGGCTTCAACTGGCACTGATAGAAGTAGTAGTATTGGTATTGTCATGAGCACCGAGTACAGTGAATTTCTTACTAGCATGTCTGACAACATGCATCATGTCATTCTTCTCTGGTGTCATGATAAATAAGAATGCATTCAAATACACAACTTTATTTACTCTTAAGTTTTTTTATTTATATTAGAAATTATAGGGGCCACATATTTTGATTAACTTGCTGAACTTAATAATGTCTGTGCTCACTTTAAAGAAAAGCTAAGCCATTTAAGATGTCAACCGTAAAATATTATTTCATTATTTTACTGGTCAATGTGCTTTACTCAATTGTCACAGAATACAGGCCTGCTTCCTGCTTTATGGTATGCCATCCGGGAAATACCCTGTATGTGAAGTGATAGACAGGTTAAAAAAGGGATAGATAGGAGCTGGGCAGGTCAGACACCCAGGCAGAAGGTAATGTTAAGGAAAATAAAAGTCAAGACTACCAACCTAAGTTTGCAAGATGGATGTCATTTATTACCATTATGATTTCAGTTCTTTTTTAATTTTTCTCGGGTTTACAGGAATCCAGAAAAATCATCATCACGGCAATGTTTTGGGAATTTTAACATCCAAGTAATCCAATTTGGCAAGTAGAATTGTAATTAGAGTGTTTATTTAAAATTGATTATTTTTTATCGTCTTTCCTGACACCATTTTGGTTTGACTATGGGCGCCGTCATTTTGTGGCTTTTGTGTTGCTCATTTCTACCGACTTACTTCTTTGTGTTCTTGATTACTGGTTATTTGAAACAAAGCTGTGTTTTTTGACTCCAATTTTTGTTTTATGATTTGGCTCTGATGTTTATTGAGCTTTGGGGATGGTATAAAGCAATTTGCTGTTGTTATGTGTTATTGTTATTAATTTATTGTAGGCCTGCATGACTGGGAAGTTACTCTGCTACCATTAAGGCCACCATATCCTATAATTGTGTACCGAGTCCTGGAAAAGACCCCAGGCAAAGATGAACAGGAAAGAGAGAAGGGTGCAACAGGATGTCTGCTAGAATCCCTCTGTCTATAAGGTGGCAGAAGGATGCCATTTATGCAATACGTAGCTTGCTGCTACTCATTATAATGGACAGGCAACACAGAAGTTACCAAGTCCTTTGTTTAGGAGCATGGGCTCAGGATTGTAGAGATCTGGCAGTAATGGGGGAGGTCTTAAGAGAGGTTTTCCAAAGTTTCAAAGGCTCTTCCAGACTCTGGAAATTATTTTTAGAATGTCCTTGGTAGTGGTTCCTGGCTGAGGCTTAAAAGTTTTTCTGGTTATAGCCTTAGTGAGCTTAAAGTTGGGACATTTGTGGTTATAAGGTGCTCAACTGGTGGAGGAAGAGAGGCCAGAGGAGATGTTAGAGAATTAAAGTGAGAGAGCAAGAGAAGGTACAAAGACATAAACAAGTGGACCAGCCACTTTTCTTTATAGACGGGATATCAAAGAAATGTAATGTCATTTGTGTTTTGCACCCTCTGTCTCTAATACTTTGTATCCATCTGTCTGTATTAGGTTTTGTAAAATAAACCTTTTTCTTTTACTTATTGTAGTACTTCTTTTCATTATTTGGATTTTTTGATGACTGTAGATTGCCTAGTGATCAAAACTGGCAAATCCAATAGGCTAATCTTGGCTGGGACCTAACCATTTTTGAGCAGAAAGCCAAGAAAAATATTTTTATTTTCTTACAGTTTTGTCATGGAGAAAAAAGAGAGTTCCTTCATATTCTGAAAATGATGTAAACATGACTGGGACAACACCAATTCAATCTCTTGTGTAGCTAAATAAAAGAAAGATATTATTGGAAGATGAAGCAATTACCACCAAAAAGCTTCTCCCAGTTAGTATGCAAAAAAGAGATTGAAGGGCAATGCTGAGACTGAAATGAAAGTTCTCAGTCACTGGGGTGCTGGCCAGGATGGATTGGAGTCTGCTCACCACAAGGAAGATGGTGATGTTAAGCATAGGATAACAAGACCAATGTAATCCTGGGAAAGACTGACAACAAAGAATTAATTCTCTATTTAGTAACTGGGGGCAGAATTACAACAGGCAACTGCTTAAGAATAAGGTAAGACACTTTCAGAGAGGAGATGATAAATAACAGAAAAAGTCATCACAGGGTTATAGGTGCACACTTTGCTTCATCATCTCCCTCTTCTCGATCTGCAAGCCTTAGTTTAGCTATTCAGATTGAGCAAGTGGGACAACAAATCAGCAGTGAGGGCAACCTGCATCCACATCAAGTTGAAGCTGGTCACATTGTTACACTCAGTTTCGACTATAGGTAAAGCAGGAGGTACAAGAACTGTATCCTTAAAATGAAGGAAATGTCATTTAAAGTTATTCAGCCCAAAGTAACCAAATTGAAGCCCTTCTTCAGTCTGTGACTTTAATCACAATAGCTACAATTAAGTCATTGATATTATGACATAAGTGTATATATAATTGTTTTGCATTTCAAACATCCAAACAATACAATTAATGATGATAATCATGATACATTTTTGTAGTTTAATCCCGCACTCCTTCCAGATCCCCAAAAAGTAAAGTAACACCCAAAAGAAAAACAAATAAATAGCAGACCTTAAATCACATGCATCGTCAACAAAGTTACTGCAACACCCTTAATCTTTCGGTTCCTTCCTTTTGACTATAATTATAATCTTAGCTTGATGAAGAAAAGAAAACGTTCAGAAGGTGGAATGGAGCCATAAACAAACAAATATCTCTCACATGTCCTCCAGATGGATTTATTTCAACCCTTGTCCTAAACTGAGATTTGGAATAAAACCACTAGTTGGAAGTCCAACTTCTTTTTATGACAACCTTTTCCAGTTCCCTCTCCAAGTCTATTTATTCAAATCCCATCACTTGGAACAAATGAAATGTCGATAATGGCAAAGTCTTCCCCTATACTTCCAAGTAGTTGTTTTCTTTCTTTTCTTTTTTATTCCTTTATTAAAGGTGTGTTTCTATTACTGATGTCACACCATGACAATTATGGTGAACCCCAAAACCGCAAAAAAATACAAGGATTAAAATATCGCATGAAAAACAGCCTTACAATTCAAGGTGATGATGTCAAAACAAATTTCCTCCAACACTGTATTAAGAAATAATTTGAAAGAAAAATTCAATGGAGCAGAAAACATGACAGACATTAATATGGCAATGATGCCATGTGCCCATCCAAGGCCTGCATCTTCACCAGGACTCTGTTCCCACCAGAACAATGCCATCGCAGCAGTTACAGGTGGGTGAAATCAGTGTTATCTCCATGAGTGACTGCCTAGAAAAAATGGATCAGTCTTGGAATGAGTATTGTGTAATTGCTAAAAGAAGATATAGCTGCTGTGTTGTCTGAAGTGTCTAACTTTAAGTCACATAAAAGTAATTTACAGAGAAACTGTCTTGTTGTCTAGAATCAAGTAGCTTTGAGTTCTACATATGGAAGACACCACCACAGCAACAAAAATAGGAAATCACAGTGAACATATGTTCACTTGTTAAGCTGGTCCAAGTAACTCTTAACTCCAAAAATGATGACTACCTCCATGATAACTAAAAAAGTGATGGTAACAGCAGTCTGCACCTATTACTGAACAACTTTGAGCTCATCTAAACATAAAAGAAAGGGACACTGAACTGAGAGGCACTCACTGGCTAAAATGCTTCATCAATATTGAGCCCAAAAGTATCACCAGGTACATCAGACACAGTTTTTTGCTGGTGAAAAAAAATCCCAGCAGAGCCTAATTAGAACTGACATGTGATACAGCATCGTGCACACCCCCAAAGAAGCAATTAGTTCAGTTTGAGACCATATCAGGAAGAGGCAGCTGAAGACAATGACTGGTCCACTGTCTTGAAAGCAATTAGTAAGACAGAAGGGTCTCTGGTAAGGACAGTACCAGATGAAGATGATATGATGGGGGATTTGGTTTTATTCCTTAAATGCTATAAGAAGGGAAGGTCTTTGGAAAACCCCTTCCCCAAAGGCTTTGCATGTCTAACCTGGGTGGCATGAATGGAGAGCAAGTTGATTGAAGTTGGTAGAAATAAGGAGGGAGCTGAATAGGGCCCAGTTGCTCTTTGAAATTCCCAGTAATGTAATTTTCCACCTATTAAAGGGGTGCCTTTTCAAAATACCCTCTTATTTAACCTGTTTAGTCTGCCCAGGACTCAAATGTGTGTACATAGTTCTGCTAAGGTCCAGTGAGTTAGATAATGGCACCTGAGGCAGGGCATATTGTTGTAGCACAACTCCCTTATATTCTCACTGGGCATGAGATGAAACATTTAATCAGCATCCAAGGGGGGGCCCAAATATTACAGGAATCATTCAATGGAATGAGAGAAGCGTGTAGTTATCAAGTATGCTGCTACGTATCATGTAAATACAGGTCTGGTTAATCAGTCTGCTTGGTGGCATCATGCTGAGTTGATCGAGTGTGTATTTCTGACGTTTATTCTCCAGTTGTGCTGGTGACTTTGACGTTTGTTTTTTTTTACTTCAAGCAGCCATGCTAGATTTTCAAGAGACAATAATGATCACACTTGTTTGACAATGACAGACTTGTTCATAAAGAGTTTGCTCCCTGTTGACAGACTATTTATTAATCAGCAGCATTACACTGAACTTCTGGGGCTCTAATGGGAAAGAATTAGGAAAAAAAAAAGTATGGAGAAGTGGCCTACCCATTGCACCATGAGAGAGCACCTGCACACACCGCCTTGTCAGTCAAAGAGCTTTAGACCAAAAACAATGTGCTCGTTACTCTGCACCCCTATATTCTCCAGTTCTCACTCCCTGTGATCTCTTTTTGTTCCTGAAATTAAAAATTGAGACTGAAGAGAAGATTTGTTACTCTGGAAGAAATTCAGGAAAAAAGTGCATAAGGCTCTCTAGACACAGTTAACAAAAGACAAGTACAGGAAATGTTTTGAAGAATGATGGAAGCATTGAGATAAGTGTATTGCATCTCAAGGAGAGTAGTGTGAAGGTGACTAAAAGGAAATTGCTGGAAGTTTTATAATAAATGTGTTTATTTTAACAATTCCGGAAAGTTTTGGGATCCCCCCTCATACAATACATATTTTTATGCAGTGCATTCTTGAAACAACAGCCAAAGTAATAAATAGTTAAAAATAAATATTTTTTGTTAAAAATGAATAAGATTAGCTTAGAAACAATGAATCCCATACAGTAGGCATTAAGAAATAAAACTGTATAAATTCTTCCCGGGTTCTGTTTATACACTCCCAAAATATTACTTTTATTGAGTTTTGCAGTAGTGAAATTGACTGCAAAACAAAATTCACTAATCCTGCAGGCTTCCCTAAATACCCTGGCAGTTTCTGAACTCTCCTTTACAAGCTAAAGGGCACCTGCCATTTTTTAGTTAAAAATACAGAGTAAGAAAGATCCCTCGGCATCCTTCGTAAAAGAGCAGGGTGTATCCTGATGTCCAGGATAAATAGTCCACCATGGCCTAGTTGTTTTGACCTCCTAATCCTCCCCTGTCTCTAATTGTCTCTCTCACTCTCTCTCCACTTCTCCACCTAACAGTATGGTGAGTGCACTGGTTCAAAAATGGCTGCTGTCGCATCATCCAGGTGGATGCTACACATTAGTGGCGTTTGAAGTGGCTGCCTACTCATTGAAGTGCTTTGAGTAGTGAGAAAAGTGCTATATAAATGTGAATAATTATTATTATTGTTATTGGTATTGTTATTAGACTTTGTACCTGTGACTGATACTTTAATTACATTCCAGAAAATAACAAACAGCAATATAACATAATCAAAAATACACAACACGATATGTGAAAATCGGGAGTATGAACAAAAAGATCATGCAGCGACATGCAATTTCAAAATGTGCCATTTTAATTCTTGGATACTCACTTTTTGAAATTTGTAACTTTTAAAATAAAAATATTTCTCACTATTTTAAAATAAGGCCCCTGGTGTGTATTGAATTCTGAAGATTTATACTTAATTCTTTTTTTTTTTTTGTAATATTATTTCATAATAATAGTTTTGCATGAAAATGCCATCCTTACCAAAGTGCCACCTGAGGCATTCACCTAGTCACCTCACTTCACATGCCAGCAGAGTTCCAGTTATCCTACTGTTCAGAAAAGTGTTATTTCTCAATCACTTGCCATTTGTTGCTTCGACCTGTAGGAGGAAGACTGGGAAAGAGAGCCTTCTTGGGACCACGCCATTTGACAGTGTTACACTTCTTGGGACAGCAGGGCTGAAGATGCTCTGGTCAAGAGTACACTAACGGTGAAGGCAGTGAAGGAAGATAAGGGTGTGAACTTCATCAGATGATTATGGTCATGCCAGTGGAGTTTGGCTGCTTGCATCATGGACCACTATTCTTCAAATTTACATAGGAAGTTCCTGGGACATGAAATGCATGAAAAGCATTGATTGAGGAAGGAGGGATGTTGGGAAACTTCACCAGTCTGATAAGTAGGCAAGCCCTTTATGTTATACATGGCTCCCTGCTACCTAGAGATTAGTGGACAGGTGACCTCCATGTTACCTGGCTCTCTGTGAGTGGTTCTTGCAGATTTCAGTGACTAATGGAGGGAGTACTCAGAGGAATGGCTCAGGACACTAGAAAAGAACCAACTCTAATCTAGAATGCCGGTTCATCTGAGGCCACAATCTGAATCATATCCACTAGGTGATTAACCAACATACATGTATTTAGGATGTAGGAGGCTAACTAGTGTAAACCAATAAAGAAATGGCAAGAATGTGCCAAAACCACACAACAAGAGGGAAGCCTGGATCCGAGCCAGGAGCCTGGAGCTGTGAGGTAGCAGTGCTAACTGCTGTGCCACCATGCCACACTAATTCAGTAATAGGACTACAGAATTCTAATTTCTTCATACAACAGAAGCACATGTGACACTGCAGAGTGGAGGTAGCAAATAAAAAGGTTTTTATCAAAATTCAAAATAATATTACATATATTCATTTTGAAAAATTAAAATTGGGAATGAGGAGTCAATTTATTATGTGGTTGTGTTTATGAGCATTGTGTAAGATTCTGAGTGTGTCTTGATTTATGCTGTTTTGGTATTTTGGTTCTGGGTCCTTTGCATGATTTCTTATTTCATTGCTGAACTTGTTTGCAAGGGGCATAGCCAACAAAGCTAAGATAAAAAGAAACTGTGTAAATGTTGGGGAATGGCCAGCAGAGGGCAGTAAATACCACTTAATGAATTAAATGTCACAATGCTATAGATACTATTCTGTTAGGCTCATTTTGAAGCCACTTTTTATATACAAACTATACAATACTAAATTTACTTGCCCAGGGGTATATCAGACTGCTTTACTGTCGAAAGAAACTCAGTATTAACTGTGTAAGAGTTGTGTTTTAGCAAAAGATGCACACATGGAGTTGCATTGGGGTATATGCAACATTATATATGGTTATAAATTATGCAAACCACCATAGAGATGCCTCCATTTTCTTTGGCCAAGCTAGCCAAATATTACTTCTACATCTACTTATTATTGTTAAAAATAATTATTGGAAAAGAACTAGCATTTTATTAATTTGGTGTATAGGAATGCACACAGAATTTGGTCCAGTATATTCCACTTTATAGCACCAAATTTAAATTTAAATTTTGCTAAACATCTCTACTTTCGAAACAATGGTTAGAACTGGCAGGTCACATCTCCAGAGTCCCAAGCTGCAGCACTTGAAACTGGGCAGAGGAGAGCAGATAGGTGTATTCCATAACCTAATGACATGTCCTATTCTGCCAGACTGATAGAATTAAACTTGTTTAGTCTGAAGCGGTTTAGGCTGTGTGGGAATCTAATTTAGGGGTCTCGTTTATAAAACTGTGTATGTATTTGAGCAGGAAAATATATGCATGCAAGAAGAAAAAAATGCATACAGTGTAATAAATGAAACCACTCTGAAAACCCCAAGAAGAGTTGGGGAATGAACCCATATAATGTCTGTCAGACTAAATGAAAACATTATGGCAAAACTGATCAAAAACCAAAGCATTTGACAGCATTGTAGTTAGTACATGAGGTTTATATGGTGGCAGGAAATGATATAACACAGGAAATGACATCAAAGCAGACAGATGGAAGTGATGTCCTCAGTGCGGAAACCAGATTCAGGTCATCCATAGTAACCAGAAGCGGCATCATTATGGAGGGCCGGAAGTGACATCATCTTTAGGGCTCGGAAGTGACGTCATCATGGCAGAGCCATTAGTGACATCATCATAGCGGAGCCGGAAAGTGACGTCATCGATGGTATTCGGAGATGGGATTGTTGTGTACTGGCCTTTTTGGGAAACTGGAAGTATTGTAGGTAAGTTATGATTATTTTTCTTCTTTGGTTCTATTTAAGGAGAGAGAGAGGCATTAGTACTCACAATCAACCCCTTATATTGTGTAATATCACTCACCTTAGAACTTGTTGGATGTCTCCTGAGTGCATGTGTGTGACAACAGCTAAAAAAAAAATAGATTTATTACACCTGGCATACACAAATATCTATGCAATTTACCATTTAGAAATCACAATCACCTTGAAAACATTCATACATTAGTGCACCTCCCACAATGCTCATCCATATATGGAGTATGCTAATCAGCCTTATACATATGCAAATATGATGCAGCAGAGCTTCATTGGCTGGTAAAGCAGCCTCCCTCCTGACACACTGAGAGCCCACCACCTGCATCCATAGCTGTGCTGCACAATTGACAGCTCAGCATCATGTGCAGCATCATAGTGCCACTTCTCTGCGCTCTGGGGGTCCGGGAAAGATGTAAAGAAGCAACTTCTAGGCAGGTAGCCGCTATCACCTGCCACATGTAATGACATACAGTAACTGCTGTTACAATGAATTGTACGGGCCATATGAAACACTGAGGGTTCAGCCAGTTACCTTACAAACAAGCCAGCCACAACGTACAACATCGTCACATCTGTCATAGCTACTTTGCCTCATTTTATGTGCTGACCCAGGCCAATATTTTTCAGTCACATCTTGGATGACTTTTGCATTAATGGAATGTAACTACTTACGGTTAACAAATGCAGCTTCATTCTCGCTAGGTGCTCTTATTGCAATATGTGTGTAGTAAATTACTCCGATCACATTAGTCTAACCAAACACTGCTGCAAATTGCTGTTTTTTCTTGAAAAAAGATTTTTTTTTTTTGTTTTTTTGTATGTGCACCAAAAACATAGCAAAACCAGACATAATGACGAAATTACAACAGTACCCAATATAAACTGACGAAAAACCAAAATATGTGTAAATACGTAGACTTGACTCTCTTAAAAGGGAACTAAAATACAAGTAGTGCATCATATTCATCAGTTTTTGAGGTCTAACATGTTTGTCACGTCAACTCACATTATGTTAACGGTTTGGTGATATGAATTATTACTATGCATGTGAGCCATCACTTAGTCAATTCGACTGCATTTCCCTGCTTGATCAAAGGAGTTGTTATTTCCCAGTTTCTCCAAAATGCTGTGTACACATGGGTCAGAGCTGCCATAAATGTATTCATGTTCTTCCATCAAGTTTTCTTTCATAAATCTTGACATTTGATGGGAATTTGCATACCCACAAATTTAGGTCTCTTTTTATGTGGACGCAGGCTTTATAAATGAGGCCCTGGTTTTCAAAATTCTCAAAAGCACTGATAAAGTAGATCCAGCAGCATTCATCCAACTAAATGGTGAATCAGATACCTGAGGACACCAGTGGGAATTAAGGGGATGTGCATTTAGGACTGAAGCCAGAAAGCACTTCTTTACTCAAACACTACTGGGAATATGGAACACACAACTGAGACATGTAATAGAAGCAGAAACTGCGACATCCATTAAGAAGAATGTGGACAAGATATTGGGCTATTAGCTAAACAAACAGGCATGATGGACTGAATGGTCTCCTCTTGTTTGGCAAATTTCTTAAGTTGGAAAACCAGCCTGGATACTGCCTGTATGAAGCTCTCATGTTCTCCCCATGACTATGTAAGTAGGTTTTTTCCTGATTTACCCCATTTATCCCAAAATTTTATATGATAGATTTATTGGTAATTCTGGCCTGTGTGTGAGATTCTGACCTGAGATGTACTACTACCCAGTCCAGATTCCTGCCTTGTGACCAGTGCTACCTGGGTAGGCTCAGACTCCCTGCTATCTTGAACTGAATCTTAAGTGGGTTACAAAATGATGGTTGGATTTTTACAGTCCTTTTCTTGTGTCTTTGTTCAGATGGCGTTGCTTTCACAGCTGTTACTGTCAGGAGAAGGTTGTTCTTTGAGACATGGTTCTATTCTGTGGGTCTTAACACTGCACATCTTATACAGAATACTAACAAAAAGATAAAAGTTCTACTATAAGAAGAAGGAATGGATCAGCAAGTGATTAAGAAAGTGAGTGTGCAGGACACTATACACCTTATGTTAGGGACAGTACCTCAAACTTTTGGATTGAAAGAGAACTGACTGCCTTAGCTTACTGTCCTGTATTTCTCAACATGCTCTAGTGGAATTATGGAGAAACAGAGGTAAACTATATTATTACTATATTCACATCATCCATCCATCCATCTCTACATTTTTTGACCCTACTTATTTCAATTCAGGGCCACAGGAACCTAGTTTAGAACCTTCTGTCTAATTAGAATTGAATTCAAACTAAGAACCACTTCGGGATGTGGCACAGTCCTTTGTAGGGCTCAGTCTTTCGCACTCTTTGGCCAATTTAGATTTCTCAACTAACCTAGTGTGGATATCTTTAGGATTTGATAGCAAACCCCACAGACAAATCAAGGGAATGTGCATGAACCAGGATATGAATGCAGTGTTCCATATTTCTGAAGTGTCCACTGTGCAAACAAAATAATTTTCGATAAAATAAAATCCTACTGTGTCCTAGATGAAAGTAAAAAATCAACAAGCAAAAAGAAAGTCTTTCCTGTTGAAACAGCCAAATATACTGAGTCATAATCATAAAATGCAATGAATTGAATGTCTCGTAACTGAAGCCATTGGAGCTGTTGATACTATTTTAATGTTTTTTAAAGAATTGCATGATTATATAGTTGTATTATAGGAGCAGGATGTCACGGTGGCATAGTAGTAGCACTGTTTACTCGCACTAAGGAGTCTAGGGTTTGTGTTCCTGGTCCTCCCTGCATGGACTTTGCATGCTCTTCCTGTGTCTGCATGGGTTTCCCTCCCATTGTCCAACGACATGCAGGATAGATGAATTGGTGAGGCAAAATTTGCCCTTGTGTTGGTTTTGAGTGTGCTTGTGTGAGTTCTCCCTGGTGTCCTGTTCAGGGTTCGCTCTTGCCTTGTGCCCTGTGCTAGCTGGAATGGCCTGTTGGCCCCCTCCCCAAGACCCTGGTCTGGGTTAAGTGGGGTTAGAAAGTGACATTATAGTAGTACAGTGGTTAGTGTTGTCACTTCATACGCCCATTATCCTGGTTTCAAATCCCACTGCTTGTAACTGTGTGTGTGGAGCTTACGTGTTCTCTCATGTCTGCACAACTTATTCCCTCAGTGCTTTCACTGTCTTCTCATATCCAACAGCTGTGTGTGTGTGTGTAGAAACTGGGTCAATATGAGCATAGTTGTGCACATAAGAGGGTCCTGTGATAAACTGGAGACTTATTCAGGGTTGTTTCCTGCCCTGTGCACAATGTTGCTTGCACAGAGTTCAGTTACCTCAACCCCGAATTGGACTAGACAGATCTGAGAAATTATCACCTCTATTGATCCATTTTCTCAACATGTTTATTCATCACAGATGAACAGGGAACTTATTCAAGGCAGAAACAATCCCTGGATGACACATCAGTCCAATGTAAGGTGTAAATGTGTGGACACTAGGGGTCACTGTTGCCCCTTCTAACCCCAACAGACAGACGCAGATCACAGGCTAAAACACCAAGAAGTTGTTTCATTTATTTCCTTGTTCTTTAAAGTGCCCATAAGCACCACAGCCACAAATAAACAGGCAAGTAATTACTATATATCACAATACAATTCTTTCTTTCCTCCGCCACACCTCCCAGCAATGTCTGTCCTACACCTCCTGACTCCAGCTCGCTTGTTGGGTCTTCAGCAGTCCTTTATATAGTTCTTGACTATAGAAGTACTGTGGAGTCATGAGGACGGAAATCCAGAAGTACTTCTGGGCTGACGGAAAACTTGAATTGTCCTTTAGACCCGGAAGTGCTGGCAAATCAAGTGGGAGGAAGAACAGAAGCACTTCCGGGTCAAGAACTATATAGAGGACTGCTATAAGGGAAGAATGACTCCCCAGGTCCTTCCATAGCATCCCTTAGCGGCATTCACAGCAGCCAACAGGCTGAGATAGCGAACTCCAAGTCCCAGGATGCCCTGTGGGAATCCGGGGCACCGTTATACTCCAGGGAAGCTGCCATCTAGCGTCTTGGGGGATGCAGTGTCCAAAAGTAGATGCCTTTCCCCATCCTTTCATTCTCGGGGCGTCCCGACTGGGTTGAGCTGCCGGCCGTCCATCACAAAGACATCCAAGCACAGAAACACATTCACACTAGGCCCATCCTGATGGTTCAAATAGCATAATATGAAGTGTGGAATTAAAAGCCACACACACAAATAAAGACCACATAAACTATACACAGAAGATGTTCCAGCTGAAACATCAAACCAGTGCTGCCAGATTGGCAATTCAATTTAGTGGTTGATTCTGTTGAAAGGTTTGTGAATGCAGACTGGGCCTTTCAAGAAAGACCATAACATTTTTCAAAGCTGGAGAGAAGCCCCACATACAGCTCAAAGAAAAGTCAGGCCTCCCTAACACCATCACAGATTGGGAGCTGAGAGTTTGATCTTGGTAAATGACTAAATTTTCCAGCACATATACTATCAATCATGCTTCATCTAGACATGGCCATTATTGTGGAAACAACTAATCATGGTGGATCAAACAGTGCCCTTGGAAGAAGCCAGCAAAGAAAATGTGCTAAGTATCAGGAAGGGATGGAGCAATGCCATAGGCAAGGATGAGCCCACTTATGAGCCCATGGACTTGCAATGTCACAGCTTCGCAGGGCAGAGTATCTAAAAGAAAAACTCTTAGATCCATTGCTGAAGCCACAGAGAGAGCCACTAGGTGTTTTTGGATTTAGAGGGCTGATCTGTGGGTGATTGCAGCTGGAACACAAGTTAGGGTCTGATCAACCCTGGCTTGGTCATCAGGGAGAAGGGGTCTGATGCTGAAAGACCTGAAACCTCCTAGTACGCCAGACTATTAATGATGCAACCGAGTGCTACCATACCAATTTTCTTCAAATATTTCACAATTTCTGTTCATTTATTTTGTGTACATTGGACTGTCATCCCATCAAAGACTGAAAATAGCAACCTGCTATTCACTGGGCATCTCTTCATTTACCCAAACCAACAATGCTTCTCCATCACTTCTAAATGTGTTCTCCTGTTCACTGTTTTGCTTCTCAAAGGATCTGACTTCTTCTGTTAAGTGCAAACTCAAAAATGTAAGGCTCCCTGGGTTTAAGAACCACACCAAACCCTTGCAAGCAGCCATATTGTGCTGTCATTAAGCCTTATATAGCAGCCTTGAACTGAATAGTAGCCGTCCTTTTTATTTTAAAGAACCATGGACTTAATATTACCCTGAAAAATAGAAATGACTGCCTATGGTGAGCAGATGTCTAACTCAAGGCTAAAGGTTCTTCTTGGTAATCTCAAGGCCACTTTTGCTTTTTAACAATGAATACACTTTATGAGTAGTGAAAACCAAGAAGACCCCAACCCAAATACCTCACCCAACCTGCTTAAAAAAGTGAAAGATATTTCCACAATATAATTCTATACGTAAATGCCCTGTCCTCCTGCAGTGTTAACTGTCTACTGAAGGGCTATCTCTTTTAATAAACCACGCTCTAAGTGTTACTTTATGGGAGACCCCATAGTCATTTAATTTCTTTAAATTGCACTTTAAGTGGATGATCCTTTAAACCACTACTTTGAATACGAAGTCAGTGGCACCAGTAGATGTTACCTTGAATTTGAGTGATAAGGATGCTGCCAGTATCTTCCAACTGTTTTTGTTAATTGGGCCTAAGGTCTTTGGGACAAGCCTATGCAGAGAAAATAATCAAAGAGGGACTAAAGTGCACAGAATGACCAGCAGCATGAAGTTCTGCAGAAAAGCGTAAGAATAAAAAAATGGAATTAGGACAATCAGGACGAAGCAGTCTACAGTAGTAGAGGCCTAGTACCTTTGCCCCAGACTGTGCATATGCACCTTAGGTGGAACATAAACATGACCCTTAAGGAGACCTATGGGTCAAAGGTGAATGCTGAGCAGGTAAACTAATATTGCATTAGTTGTAGACAAGTGGATGAATCAACCCCAGAGTTTAGTGATAGTCCATAGAAATGTTTTCCCCTTCTGTGTACATTGAGGGAGGGGTGATATTACAAATATAAGATTGAGATCTGTCTCCCAGGAACATGAACACGTGGTTCAACTAATGAGGACTCATTTAAGGCATACACAAGAAGTGTAAACTGTGAGAAATGGGGCATTAAAAAGAAGAATGGAGAGGTGCTCGTCAGGAAAGAAACACGTATATTGCTGAGATGTATCCTGAAGGTCTCTTATAGTGATGGGAATTTTATTTCACTTTACTGATTCGATTCTTTCAAACCACCCATTTAAGTGAATCGATTCCTTTGATGAATTAATTCACAGCTGGCACATATAGGACGTTATTAGGTCCCTCTGATCACATAACAAATAGATAATTTAATAGTTAGTACATTATTTTGTTTAATTAATTATATATTTAGCATGATGATAATTAATTTGTCATTGCCCCGTTTCAGTACACAAAGCATGACAGCACAGTTAATATACATAATTAAAATAAAACAACTATGCAGGTAGTCATTTGTTCATAAATCAAATGAATGACATTCTTGAGACTCTGGTAATGATTTGTTTGTGAATCAAATGATCAAGAACTGTGTGAATTGTTCTTGGATAATGATTCAAATCGTACATCAAATGAATAAAAATCATGCACTTCGTTCTCGGGTAATGATTTGATCGCAAATTAAATGAACAAGAATCGTGAGACTCATTGTCAGGTAAAGATTTAATTCAAACTCAAAAGAATCAGTAAATGACACATGCCTAGTGCTGTCAATAAGCTGTAAAAAAGGTGTGTGCTAAAGTAAAGCAGAAAGCAAGTAACTGTTAGAAATTTGAATATTTTAATGAGGTTTAGTTTTTTGTAATTTATTGATGGGACATAAACAGATTAGTTTTAATATACTGTTATTATAAATTCAGTTTAAAACAATTCCAATAATTAATTTTACAAAACAAAGCAATTTTAATGTGTTCTACACAGTAAAATGTCTGTTAAATCAAATTAACTCTTACAGTGCCAAATTAAACCTTGAAAGTGTATATATGATAAGTGTGGACCCATATGCACACTGCAATGAATAACAACTGCACAGAATAAATGTTGGGGCGGCAGCCCTGCCATTCCCATTTACTTCAATGTCTTTTTAAGGGAAAACAAAAAATGAATTCAATGGTGCAAGTATCAATAAAGCACTTTAACAAAATAGCCCCTTTTGGCCTTGCAATAACAAGGATTTCGTCAATTAGAGAGCTCCATCTTGCGGGTCGCTCAGTCAGCTAAATGACGCCTCCTTCTAGCCTGCTCGGAATTTATGGGCTGGAGACCGGAAGAGAAGAGGCCAGTTGCCCTCACTGTGCATTGT
Organism: Polypterus bichir lapradei; assembly: GCA_026402145.1. Lineage (NCBI taxonomy): Eukaryota > Metazoa > Chordata > Cladistia > Polypteriformes > Polypteridae > Polypterus > Polypterus bichir. The sequence goes on from JANRMT010062825.1 coordinate 12,791,199, forward strand.
CTTGGCACTGTGGAGGGAAAAAGAGAGGATAAGGTTACCACCAGTGCCTCCTCTCATTTCAGGGGGGTAGTACATACCTCAGAAAAGCTCTGAAGGTGATCCCCTGATGCACATGTGCAACAACACTAAATATTTGGCTGTGTAATTGTTGTATTGTACTTGTATGATGAATGAGAGAATCATCAGTGACAGAGATGTCGTTCGCTGATATCGATATAGGTTGAACTCAAAAATCCATAAGTGAAGTTAATGAGTCGAGACATGTCATTCAGGTGATTCTTGCACATACACTTTAAACAACTATTAGCATCAGCGAAACAAAAGACATCACTAAGGACACACACATGCTTTAGCACTTCCCTTGAACTCCACTGAATCAATTTTTTCATTGCTTGGAAATTGATTTGTATGATTCAATGAAAAGAGTTGTTCAAAAAAATTGAATCCTTTGTGAATTGCCCATCACTAGTCACAAGGAAAAGAAAAGAAAATGCTGAAGTCCACAAAAAGGCAGGGGTCAGGTATATTGTGGAGAAAGACATGGAAATTTGGATGAGGTGGTTTTGTTGTACAGCAGGGAGGATGACCCAGTTGGAAAACCGCAGTGGGTGTCAGTGGAAGGAAAAGGATTGAGAAGAAGGCTGAGTCCTAGGTGGGGAATACTTGGTAGCTAGATATCTGAAGGTACTGGTCTGCAGTACGCTGCTAATGAAAACAGAGGATCTAAAAGGACAACCAATAACTTTTTGAGAAACAGCTGAAGAAGAAGAAGAAGAAGAAGAAGATGAAAATGGAGGTCTGTTCTCCCTCCATTTGTAGATTTACTGACCAGGATGTAGATCAACAACCCTGATCTGAGATCGACCGTCACTGCACAGGACAAAGGGATCCCTTGTATCAACAACTGCTGCACCAATGTTATGTAGACAGCTTCCTCCATACTCACCTCACAAAGTTTTCCCATCTGGGATCCAAAGTCTTTATTCTGTTATTATGTTTTCTTTTATAGTACCTTGCAGATTTTTTAATTTAACACACGTAGATTCAAATATTCATAAATAAAATTTATGCCATGAGCATTCATTTTTCAGGGCGTAAGATTCATTGATCCCTCATAGCAGAGCCACACAATATTTTCACTATTATTGATGCATGTTCATCATTGAAATAACCAAGATGACAGAATGGAACAAATAATGCACAGTGTGTTTAATGTATTAATTTATTTTTGACACATTAAATCCAGTTATGAATAGCATATACAGTTTATACACATACATTTTATGGAGAATTGATTGTGTAACTTATTAAGTTAACAGTCAAATATACCTTTCTAATTATCACCTGACATATTTGACAAACCTATGCACTTCTTTTTGTTTATTTTTATTTGCTTTTACTCTTAACCAAAAGGAGGGTCTGCTGACATCCAATTTTCCAGCTCAGTGGAGGGAAGAATTAGACCATAAATTCACTGCTGTCACTGGAAAAGGTGGGACGCTCAAAGTCTACTTTTCTTTTTGACCACTAGGCTACACTCACAGCCTTTTGTTAAAGCCAGACATTAGAATCAGAGATTGGTAAAATCCAAATAAGTTTCACAAGTTCCTCTGCATTAAAATCCTCAAAACCCTAAACTAATAATTATGATGATTATTGTTATTATGATTATTATTATTATTTTTGGTTAAAATGTCAGTGTAAATTTGCAAAAGAGACAATTAACTGTTGGTATTCCAGAGTTTAAACTAGCATAATGATGCCATCACACTTAATAGCATAAAAGAGCCTGCATTTTACCTACTGTGTGTTCATTTATTTCCTCTAAGAAACTGGACTTTTTATTTTTTTTCCTCTTGATTTTATTTTTATTCCAGTTTTTGCAAATACCTTTAGAAAAGTGTATGTGTCTTTTCATTATTACTATTTGTTAAGCCAGCCAGACCTTTGGCTGTAAATCATTCTTCTCTCTTTTGGGTTAGTAATTGCAGGAGAATAAATCTACTGTCAGGGAGTTAATCAATCAATCAGCACAGGATCAGCAAGACTGGGAGGAGATAGTCTTTGGAGGCCGGCTAGAATGAAAGAGCGAGGAAAGTGTGCATGAATGTGTGACTTAGTGAAAGAGTGCGCTTTGTGGCTTTGCACCTCATTCTCTCCCAGACTCGCTACTAAGTGTGCACTGAGGGAAGAGCCTTTTTTTTTTCTTTCTTTCAATGAGGCACTGCCTGAAGAGGGTTTATCATATGCTGAGACACAGACACACATTCTCACACATAAGAAAAGAATCCATTCCTTTTTGAAGCTACCAGCAGATGAGACAGCTCTGAAAAACCTACCTACCTGCAAGGGAGAGCCAGCATCTGATAAGAGATCTGACTGACATATAGGGGGGGGAATACAAGAAGCAAGGGGGAGAAAAGAGAAGAAGACAAAGAGGAAGAAAGCGTCACTGCAGAAGATCAGAAGAGGGCAGACCAAATGAAATGCCAAAAGAGAAGCTGCAAGCAAGCAAAAAAGTGATTTGGCTGTGTGAGAAGGAAGTAAACTTCGCAAGAGATATTTTACGCAGTGGTCATTAGGACCTATTTTAACAACTTGCAAAGAGAAACAAACAGCATCTCAGGACATACAATTCCTGCAGAAAACAAATTCAATAAACATATAATACTAAAACAAGAGAGTCAGAATCCATCAGAGGAAAATATTACGTAAGGTGGGGAAAAGAACATACTATCAGGATGCAACTTTGCTCTGTATTTGTGTTTATGATTCTGCAGATCCACAGAGTTCACCTACAGAAGTTCTCAGCACTGACGGTAAGGATGCCTTCCAACTTGCATTTCACGTCTGGGGTTGACTTGTGTTTGTGGAAAGTGCAGCCAGATCGCTGTTGTCTTGCATGTCTTCAGCTCTGAACCCTGGAACGTCCGTTTCTAGTGGTGTACTATTGATGCTCTTTTAACAAAATGTGCATTGAAAGAAGCAGACAGAGATGAATGATTGATTTCTAAAGGAGTCAGCTGGGAGCTTGGGAAGCTTAAAATATTAATGACTAGAGTTTGTTTAAAAGAATCGGAGGACAGCGCAAGGAGCATGACATCAGCATTTGCATTTGCCAGAGTTTTTATAACAGTAAACAGTGGAGGTAAAGACCAGTGCGGGGGAATAACGTGTCAAGTTTACAAATTGAAACATTTACTGGAAGAATTTGAAAGCACTTTTGGGTGACGCTGATTTCCATTCCTTAAAAGAAATTGGCAAGATACATGTATTGTAAATGAATGCAAATTAAGTCCTCCTAACAGATTTGCTTCAAATTTTCATTTTTGAGGCTATTTATCATGCACTTTATGTAACATTAAAATATACACTATTATTCATAACTGCTGGTTTGAATAATATTCAACTAACTGGTGTACTGTATTCTAACATTAATTTATTGAGGTTTGCTTATATCATCAGCTCTCTATTAATCACTTATCTGTATGAGTGAATACATAACTAATTTATTAAACTATTAATTGATTACACTGCTACTAACTGACCTGCATTACTGATGATCATATTATTAATTACCATCTACATTACTTGTTACACAATCTAAATGACTTGTTATATAATTGATTACACTAATAATCAATCATTAGTATTACTGGTTACACTATTAATTGACTACACTATTAATCACTAATCTGCATTAATGACTACAATATTGATTGATTACTCTACTAATAAGAGATCGGCATTACTGGTTTCACTATTACTTGATTACCATACCAATCAGTGATTTACATTACCAATCACATTATTAATTTATTACCTTATCAATCAGTGATCTGCATTACTTGTTACACTAATAACTGATTACCTTTCTAATTAACGATTTATGTTACCAATTATATTATTATTTGACTTCTTTATTAATCAGCGAGCTGTATTACTTGTTACACTGTTAGTCGATTACCTTACTAAAAAGCGATTTATAGTGTTGATTGCATTATTGATTACCTTACTAAACAGAAATCTGTTTTACTGATTACACTATTAATTTATTACACTACTAATCAGTGACCTGTATTAATGGTTACACTGTTTAGTATTACCTTACTAACTAAAGAGTTTCATTACCGATTACATTATTATTTCACTTCTTTACTAATCAGCAAGCTGTATTACTTGTTACACAGTTAGTTCATTATCTTACTAATAAGCAATTTACATTGTTGATCATATAAGTAATTGATTATACTACTAATCAGAAATCTGTTTTACTGACTGCACTATTAATTGATGACACTGTAAGTCAGTGATCTGTTTTACTAATGACACTATTAATTGGTTACCTTACTAATCAGTAATCTGTTTTACCGATGACACTATTAATTGATTACCTTACTAATCAGTGATCTGTTTTACCAATGACACTATTAATTGATTACCTTACTAATCAACAGTATGTTTTACTGATGACACTATTAATTGATGGCACTGTTAGTCAGTGATCTGTATTACCCGTTGCATTATTAACTGATTACCTTACTAATCAGTGATCTGTTTTACATATGACACTATTAATTGGTTACCTTACTAATCAGTGATCTGTTTTACCGATGACACTATTAATTGATTACCTTACTAATAAGTGATCTGTTTTACACATGACACTATTAATTGATTACCTTACTAATAAGTGATCTGTTTTACTATACTATTACAATTCAGCGATCTGCAATACTGTTACCGTTATTCCTGCCTTGCTCCATTAACACACAGAGTAATTAATGTACATTTATAAAGTGAATCTGTCAATTTGGCTTAATGTAATTTTACGTTTCAGTATTGACATTCTAAAATATTATTGCTAAGGCAAAATAAGTAAAATCATTACAAAATAAAATCCTATATTGGGTCAGTGCATTAATTTAGCTGGTAACTATTAATCACATACCCACACTCCTCGTCAACTTGTTTTTCATATATTAATTATGTCTGTAATTGCTCATCTAACATAGTATTGATGGTGTTGAATAAGCTACAGGGTACTTTTTCTTTACATATTTAAAGTATTTTTCAGCATTATTTAGTTAACAGTGAAAGTATCAGTCCCTTCTAATCATCATGATTCTCATTGAACAAAGCTACTGTAATATTTAGCTATCAGGTTCTGTAAACAAGCCAGTCAAAGCCTTGGTAGAATATTCACAACCTTTTCTTATTAGTAAACTCCATCTGCATCGTGAATTACTATAATTAAGTAAATGGCCCACTCCGCTGCTGTTGCGTTTAGCGCAGAGCTGTTAAAAGTACTGGTCAAGTGTACAGATCTGCCCCCGTGACAAAACTGTTTACTTAACTTGTAAATGTTGATTTATTTGTCTTAATTTGAAAACTGTTTAACTGAGGCACATAAACTTTCTCCGCTCTTACTATAATTGTGGGATGTAGTAATCCCTCGACTTGTTTAGAACGAAGCTTGCACTCTGTATGTGCTGGATGTTTTAATAGAAACTGATCTGTATTTAATTACAGTTTACCGACCCTATTCACATGGCAGCATTTTTGTACTTCAAAATATAAACTAGCGCTTTTGTAATGTTTGTCAAGTGACAAAGCAGTATTCACCGGAGGAGACGGTGTAAAGTTGTATAGCTCCCTGCAGCTCACAAACGTACTGCACATAAATGCTGTAGCACAGCTACTCTGTCAAAGACTAGATGATGCATTTAGAAAATCTGATGTTTTCGATAACGTTCTTCTTTTAAAACCTCGAATGAAGGGGTTTTCAAATTTGAAAGGAACTAAAACCATCTACAGAGCAACAAGGCCACTCGATGTAAAAGAGGAAGCAAATCTGTGATCAACAACACAGTTGCTGTTTAATGGCTAATAATGACATACTGCACAAAACACGCCGTTTTCGTTCTGTGATGCCTTTGGTTCAGCATTTGCAATGTAGTCATCCAGCTGTGTGTTAGACTGAGCCGCGGGCTCTCTTTCAAAAGCTCATCCATGCCAGCTCTAAAGGCACATAATCTGCACTGACAAATTGTGTTATTCATCCGGCACTAGTTGCTGGAAGCTATAACTCCACCAAACACTAAATTCACCACCAAAATAAATGAACTCATGGAGGATTGCTTGGAGCAAAGTTAAATGAGGATAGAAGATTTGATAATCTTATTGCAAACTTCTAACTTTTTCTTGACAGCAATCGTTTGGTACTAAAAAGTTGGTTTTTTTTTTCCATTACCTGCGGAGCAGTCCAGTCATCTGAAGAGTAAACAAGGATTTAATTTCTACATGCGGCTAATCCTTACACGTCACTTTAGTATCAAATGGTGTTGTCACGTATTTACAACTCTCATACTGCATACTGTCTGTAAGCCACAGAAATATTATCCTTATAAATAGAGAGATCGATAGGTAGATAGGAAGAGAGATTTGTCTAACCTGCGTATCCTGATCAGAGTAGTAGTGCCTATACCAGTGGAAGCTAATCCAGGATGGCATGCCAGTCTGTCCTTTAGGCAATTTAAAACCCCAATTAACTGAACATGCTTGTCTTTGGGGTGTGGTAGTAAAACCCCCGTAACCATGCAAAAACCCACAAATGAACCTAGGGAGAGTTTTCAGACTCCACACAAAAAGTATCAGGGTCTGTAATTCTAGAGCTGAGAGACAGCAGCACTAACCACCGGACCACTACGCTCCCATGTATGAAATCTTAAATCATTATTTTACCACCAAAAGCAAAGCATAACTCATCTAATTACACACAATGGCTCTGTCTATCCCAAAGTGAAAGTGCTTCACAAAAATAATGAAGAAATGTGAATGGAATTTATTGTCACCTTTTATAGCTATGACACGGGACATGAAAAATCCAACAGACATTTTTGTGTAGCTGTTCAACCAGTTAAACATTTGTCTAGTGTGATAAAGCAGATGCTTCCAAATAAAGAGGGCAATAAATGTTCGGCTAGACTTCATTTCGGAAGCTGTGCCATGTTCCATTGGCTTTGCCAAACTACCTCTCAACTAAAAGACAGGCAGCTCAAAATTAAGGGTTGGTAGAGGCCACAGAAGTGGTTTTGAGGTCACTTTCCAAAATGCTGAGAGGCCCATCCATGAATCTCCTCTTATCTGGAATCATGTGACGTATTGGGTGTAAGGCAAACAAACAAAATTCATTTTACAGAGCACCTTTTCTTCATTAATCATGTAGACAGACATTGTGCAGTTGTTTTGCATTGCCTTTTCTTTTACAACTAGAGTGGAGGTAAGTTTAAATGATTTGCTCAGGGTCCTGCAATGAATCACAGGTGGGGATCAAGCCAGCAGTTTTGCAAGCTTGAAGTTCAAAGCCTTAGCCATTATGCCACTCTGCCACGACATCACCCTGTCAGACTCTCAGATATGTCCGTCCCAGAGTACAAGACCATACGCCCTCATAATACACTTGTATCTGAAACGCTGAAAGTAACGGTACACCTAACATTTGCTATCCATTAAAAACACGGGCAACCAAATAAAAAAAAATAATAAAAGCTCTAAATATTAATACCTTAGGGCAGGCAGTATTGCATAGTGGGTTAGGCTCTGGAGATCAATTCCCACTATTGACACTGGGTGACCAGGAGCAAGTCACTTCACCTGTCTGTGCCCCAACTGGTTGTAGGGAAAGGGTTGTGGTCAAAAGAAATGTAACTGATTATATCTCTCAAATGTTGAATGTCACCGTCGATAAAGATGTCACCCAAAGTATTAAGTAAGTAAAAGAAAAGTAAGCCTCACTACAAGGAAAAAAACAGCTATTATGCTTATATTATTTTAGCGCTTCTATCTTGAAGTTTTCACATTTTAGGTTCATTTAGAGTAAGATTGGCATACACTGTGCATTTCCTATTGACACCTAAATATAAGAGTGTGCTTATTATTCTATTATTTAATGACATTGAAATGCATGAGCAAAATCCTTTGCATAATTTGTATTGTTAAGAGTTGCATTTGTATTAAAATAAAGTCAAGATTTCACTTTAAATTTATAATGACCCAATAGGTACAGACAGTATATTTTACACAAACAACAGAAAGTGATAAATACAATGTACAATGTTTAGTTTAGTTTTAAAAATTAGGTTAAAAGAAGAAGAACTGCCTGTTCTAAAATGTTAGTTAATAAGATTATATAACTTCACTTCACTCTGTAAATGTGATAACAATTAGCCTATAAAGTCTATTCACGTGTTTATATAAACATATGGTCCACATATGACCATTCCTGACTTTTTTTCAAAGTAACTGCTCAATATAAATAAACATAAATTCTTTCATACAAATGCCCTACCATCGCTAGAGCCCATCATGTTTCAGTTCTTTTCTTTGCCCCCAGTGCTGCCAGGATTGGCTCTGGTCACCCAAAACCCAAATTTAAATTAGATTAAGTGTGATTAACAATGTGGTGTTATAAAATGATCTAAAATATTGAATTCAAATGGCCTGTGAGGGGCTGGTTCCCCATTTCGTTTAGGCCCCCACTGTGTATTCAGTGTTTCGGGGTTAGGCACCAGCTCCCTATGACCCTGAACTGGGTAAACATTTTAGAAATGAATTATGGCTATGCAGTATAAATAAAGAAACCCTTGAGCTTGCAGTGAACGTCTCTCTTTATGCTCACATAGAGAATGTACTTTGTTAACTATTTTGTCACAACATGGAGACATTACTTTTAGTAAAAGTATATTGTAGTGAATGCATTGCTCATGGACAAACTAGATATCGAGTGAGCATCTAAACATAAAAAAAAAGTATGCTGTGGTATTTGGGGGGCTCTCACCCTGACCATTTTGAGGGTTTGGGGACTAAGTGCCTCTCATCAAAAAGAAAAAGAAAAGGCTGCTGGGATGTAGGACCAATGATTCAAACCTAATCCAACATTTACTTTTTCTTTAAAAAAGAGAGTATGCCAAATGTAATAGGGCTGCAGCCACCATCATCTTGTAGGGTAGCCCATGCATAGCTTAACTGAAACGAATGCATAGGTTATTGGCTAATTAAGCTATAAAGCTTTAAAGGTTAAACGTGGTTGTATATAATAATAAGCTTTGTGTGCTCAGTAAGACGTGTACTCTCTCAAATAAGATCAGTACATTGAAATTAACCAAAGATGTGTGATTTTGGTGCAGATTCTCAGAAATTCCAGTTTGTTTATTATGTTTGATCACTTATACAATATAAAATTTTATGTTCATTATAATATTATGGACATTGCCATGATTAGAGAACTTGAAGGATCTTGCTTTTAGTAAGATTTATTTTTATATTTTAAACTAGCCTTTATTTGAGTTGATCACAAGTACAGAATTGGGGTACTGTGATTTGTCCCTTTTACAGTCAGGCTTGAACCAGCATCTCACAGCGTGAAGTGCAGTACATTAGAGTCAAGGCTGCCCGTTATACAATACCTTGTCTGTAGTACTTTATTGAAAAGTGTTATTCTAAAATAGGTGGTAGACGAGTGAGTATTAAAATCTAAAGTTACATTACAGTTCTGTTTTCCTTAGGGACAGGCGCCAGCCCCCTACGACTCCAAACTGGATTAAGTGGGTTTGAGAATGAGAACCTATTGCACGATGAGGAAAAAACAACAAAACAAAAAGTTTAAACAGAGCAATTGGCCTCAACTATGGCCCTAAATGACTGTTTTCTTGACTTTCTTTTATTTCTGATATTTGAACTGCGTTTTGGTCAGCATGTGCGGCACTGTGGTTTGGGTGGTGTCTCACAGCTTCAGGGGCCAGTGATTAATTTCTGGCAAAATATCATTCTGCATCTGCGTGGATACTGTCAGAATAATCCTGTATGTATCCAAATCCCAAAGTCTTACTTGTTACATGAACAGGTGACCTTAGATTGGCTTGGTGTAAGTGAATGGGCTGCCATTCTTTGCAAGGGTGCTTGCTGCTTTGTTGATAGGACAGGCAACCACTCTTCATACATGTATAGGCTTTATACATAATGATTAATACTGAATGTTTTAGCAATGATGTTTTGTGTTATTCATATTATATTTGAAACTGTTGTATAGAGTAGTGCTTCTCAACTTCAGTCCTGGTGGCCAACCGTGGCCACAAATTTTCATCCCAATTAATTTCTTCTTTTAATTGAACACCAACGTTAACTAAGCAAATTGTTACTTCCCAAAGTGTGTGCTCTTTTTTGTGCCACTATAGAAATTACAAACAAGTTATGGTAAATTTTTACTGAATGAAGCAGGCTTTTGTGTGTTAGAAGGATAAATGGTTATATTATGCTTTTAAATAAGTTGTTTGTTTAAGCTTTCGGATTATTCATGCCATTATTTACTAATAAGCACTGACACTAAAATAGCTGTGCTTCAGTATTTAGTGTTGTTTGCACTGGTGTCTGCTCCTCTTATCATTATTTGCCAGTATTCAGATATAATAAAGAGAGCAAATTCCACAGAAAAAGTGAATTGAAAAGAAAATGACCTAATGAGTTAAAGACACAGACAAAACACAAATATTTCTACATTTCTTACAAATGTAAATCTAACACTGATGTACTTTTGGATAAGCAAAATAAGAGAAGAAATAAGAAGGATTCCCCACAGCTGGATCACTGATGACTCTGAGTGGCCTGGTGTGAGTGACTGAGTGACTGAGTGAGTGAGTGAGCGAGTGAGTGTGTGAGTGAATGAGTGAGTGAGTGAGTGACTGAGTGAATGAGTGAGTGAGTGAGTGACTGAGTGAGTGAGTGTGTGAGTGAATGAGTGAGTGAGTGAATGAGTGAGTGAGTGAGTGAGTGAGTGAGTGAGTGAGTGAGTGAGTGAGTGAGTGAGTGATTGAGTGAGTGATTGAGTGACTGAGTGAGTGAGTGAGTGTGTGAGTGAATGAGTGTGTGAGTGAGTGAGTGAGTGAGCCTCGGTTTTTCCAGCACTGATACAACCATGATAGCTCCCATAGCATCAGGAACCTTCACTGGAACACCTGGGATTATGAATGGGTGAACTTTCGGCTGCTCCCGTTAGGGGTTGCCACAGTGGTTCATCTTGTTCCATCTTACCCTGTCCTCTGCAGCTTCCTCTGTCACACCCATCACCTGCATGTCCTCTCTCACCACATCCAATTCTGAATTTCCCCATGGGATTAATAATGTTTGTCTAATCTAATCGAATTTGTCAGGTTTATACAGTATAGATCTCCATAATGGATGGCAATCAAGATCAATCACAGCATTTGTTCCACCTTATTCAGACAGAAGATGTTAAGTCCATTGGTTGTCATTTCATATCACTGAGGCGTGTGTAGGTAAATGGGGTTTTTAAGTATTTAACAATTCTACATCTAGTACATATATATATATATATATATATATATATATATATATCATTTGATAGGAAAAAAATTTTAAAAGAATAATTTTTTTTAAAAAACACCTATTTCTGTAGGGGTACGCTACGTTACCATTCAAACCTCAAAAGAAATATGGAGGTATTGAAAATGAAATTTTGTAAGTGCAACTTAAATTTTACAACCATAAGAATTTTTCTTCACTAAATCTGAAGCTACGATAACCCATTCTTGTATTTCATTTATCTATCATATATCCATTTTGCTTTATGGTGGACCTTCTTTCAGTATTGCACTCTTTGCTATGTGAAACAAATACTAGGTCCTTAACATTTGGGAAATAATCAGCTAGGTAAAGTATCGTGTGTTATAAATGCAGTGCCTTCAGAAAGTATTCAGGCCCCTTCACTTTTAATACATATTATTATTCTGCAGACTTATGCTAAAATTGTTTAACTTCATTTTTCCCTCATCAAGCAGCAGTCAATACTACAGAATGACAAAGCAAAAGCAGCATTTTAGATTTTTTTGCTGGCTAGGGAGACCTAAGAAGAGTCATGGTTTGTTCCAAACTTATTCCATTTAAGAATTATGGAGATGACTGTGCTGTTGGGAAACTTCCGTGCTACTGAAAATTATTTTGTAGCCTTTCCCAGGTCTTTGCCTGGACACACAATCCTGTTTCTAAGCAGGTAATTCATGGCGTGGTTTTTGCTCTGATACACATTGTCATCAGTGGGACCTTCTCTAGATCGAGGCGGGCTTCTCCTCATTGTGTCCAATCAATTGAATTGACCACAGGTGGACTCCAAACAGGTTGTAGAAACATCTCAATGATGATCAACAGATTGAGATGAAGTGAAGACTTGTGTCCATTTGATATGTCAATTTTTTTCTAAAATCCTGTTTTCACTTCATCATTCTGGGTTATTGTGTGTTGTTTGGTGAGTGAAAAAAAAAAGAATTAAAACCATTTTAGCCCAAGGCTGCAACATAATAAATTCTTGAAAGAATTGACGGGGTTGCAATACTTCCTGAAGGCACTGTGTATATTTTTTAAGGGTGAAAACCTCTAAATTCCAAGTCAGCAAAATATTGTCACTTTAGTTCAACCCTTTAAATTTGTTAACTTAATTGCACAGTCTCATGGCCAATTCAGGGCACATTTCACTACATGTTGTACTTGTATAACTGTGGATTTGACAAATAAATAATCTTGAATCTAGGTGTCAATCTTGGAGTAAGTGCATATTAATAAGAATACCAACAAACATACATTTGATACCATTTTCAGTTTTTAGTAGGACAGAAGTAAAATATATTTTTATTACCATTTCTTTATCCCACATGCTAATTTCCATTTTCAAAAAGTGTTTGTGAACAGATTAATTAGTTATGATATGTTAAATTTGTCTTTCTTTCCTACAGTCAAAATTTGTTCAGAAAGATGGACTGCAGTTCAGTCCTTCTCTCCTGGATGCATGCCTGTTTTTTCTCTTTATTTATTATTGTAATTAAGTAATTCCCAGTCTAAACATTACAGTAAACTATCATTTGTTTATTAAAAGTTGAACTCATTCCAGTCTGTGTCTAAGATAATGGGAATTTAGCAACCGTGCAGACAGACCCAGGGTTATCATTTGAAACTAGAGAGAGAGCAACAGAAGGATAAAGAAAAACTGGGAAAAATATCTTCAGAACTGAAAGCTAGAAAACGCTGAACCTGGGGGGTCCCAATAAATGCTTACGGAGTGCCACATTTAAGTAGACAGGCTGCCTTGTGAGTGGACAGAGAGTTTCCGAACTGGATTTAAAGCACGTAATAAAAGAAATTCCTTGCACATGGTTTATCGGGCTGACTAAATTTAAGGGAGTAAACAACTTAGTAAAATAACATTGTGAAGGGAAATAAACAGCAAAACGTTTGCAATCAATGACATGCTTACTGTAAAACCAGATATTCAAAGCCAACCACATATCTTTGTGTTGGTGTTACTCAGAATGATGTTTGATATTGAAGCCTGATTTTCTTTTCAGTAGAATGTGATTTTTAGTTTAATGTCTTTATTTCTAAAGAAATAATTTTGACCTTCATTCCAAATAATTTTACAAATTCTGATTACATGGGTGATTTTTTAGGCTATGTATTTCAGTCTTTGAAGAGAAAAAGACTTCCACTTCAGTGGCTTACACCTTTAAAATAAGCGTGGACACCGACTGTGTCCCGGGCTATGAGAACTTTAATTCTGCACCTGCTATTGCTTAAAGCCCTTACCCCCCGTCCTCACGTTTTCTCCTGCAATTATTCATTATACTTCTTTCTTTGATAGAGTTAATGGCACAGTTAAATCCTGTCAGTATCTTCCTTCCATCAGGGTGAGAACTAATGAATAACACAGCCACAGCAGGAAATTCACAGTGCGAGAATTTCATGCTCCTTCTCTTCAGCTCTGCTGGCGAGCCATTGAAGGATTATCCGTCTGCTTAGTGTGTGTGTCCCATCGCTGATTTTTTTTTAAAGACACAATATGTGCTCAGCGTGTGAGGTTTTTCTGCCTTTCCTTTTCACTTTTTGTAAAGATCTGAAGTCCATATTGTGCAAGCTGAAATCCATGTTTTAGGCAATGTAATTAGTATGTTTGACAGAAACCAGCAATAGACATTTGTTGAAAATAAGCAAATTAAAAAATATATCAACTGAATTAATCAATATTCTAGAGTTTTTAGCAGATGTGTCAGATGTGATTGTGTTACCAAATGTGACACGATCCTAAGAGCCTGAACCATGCAGCATGTTAGATAGGTGAAGATATTTTAACGGATAATGCCAATGTGCATCCATCCATTCATCCATCCATCCATCCAAATTCACTTCTTTAACAAGGTCGTGGGGGGCCTATCCTATTCCCACAATACAGGACACAAGGCAAGAATGAGCCCTGAAGGGGCAGCCAATCCATGAAAATGCATATTCACATACACACACACTTACACCCACACTCTCTCGTACTGGGCCAGTTTAGAGTTACCACTTGTGTTGGCAATGTGTAAAGAAAAATGACACAAATACAAGAAAAACATGCGCCCTTCAACAAAGTCATGCATCGAAATTTCAGTGTTCTGAGCAGCAAGGCAGCATTGAGCAACCCCAATGCCAACAGCAGAAAAGTACAACTGACTAATGCAAACACAAACCTTAATTGGAAATTCTCTTTGACCTTTTGTTATCTAACTACGCACATAGAAATACTATTTTTTTATAGTGTTTAATAAGAATTCCAGCGTGAGGGAATTTACAATGTGCATTGTGTAGTTCACTGAGTCAGGAATCCTGAATGAATTCTAGGAACTTTGAAGTGCTGATTGTTCACTAGCTATGTGGCAGGACAGGGAACACAAAAAAATCCAATGTAAATATAAAGTTTGGCACTGATAATCTTTCTAAATATTTACTAAGTTTGCACGTATACATTCTTGTCATTGCATCTAAATTTACACATATTTTGATGACTTTTGGGGAGTTGAGTGGTGCACTGGTTAGCCACAGTGACTTGATATCTATCTATCTATCTATCTATCTATCTATCTATCTATCTATCTAT
>JANRMT010062825.1:12806185-12816248 GCA_026402145.1 Polypterus bichir lapradei
CTATCTATCTATCTATCTATCTATCTATCTATCTATCTATCTATCTAACTAACTATTGCGATAGTTAATCACAATCTCTAAATTAGCCAGTTAAACTGTGTTAGAGAGGTTTGTATGTAGTAAATGTTCCCTGCCATGACTCTTCAGCATTGGTCTTCAACCTTGTGACTAATACCAACTGTGACTTTGTGTTTATTTTTGCACTGCAAATGTCCTGTCTGTATTCTGTTCCATTCATGACATATGACTCAATAGGTTTGGAACAGTAATATGTATCATTAATTACACTGAATCAAACGTATTATAAAGTTTAGGCCCATTTTTTCATCCTATTTATTCTAAATCAGGATATCAACAACATCATCTGTAAGAAAGGAAGGAACCAAACTTGAAATGACCTTCAGTATGATGTCTAGGTAAAGCTCTTAATGTTTCAAGATTTAAATATGCAACTGTGTAGAAGTCCAGACCAGGGGCTTAGCCGGGAATAGATTTTAAGGTGGGCTGGTGTAAAAATGGGTGTTCTAGTTTTTAGCGGGATACATAGGGGCACTTTTCCAAAAAAATACATCTATTCATTCTGTAGGACAGTCACATAACTGAATTATTAGAACCATGCAAATGCTGAGCAAAAATGATTAAGGCAATCAAATGTTGTTGTGCCATGGCTGACACACACACAAAATCAGTCCCTACCTGTCCTGTATTTGATCCATTTGAACTATACATACCATTTTGCAGAGAAGCATTGAGCCCTTCCGGTTATTGTAGTTGTCAGACATGATTGCAAATTAGGTGGAACGGCTGGTTCATCAATGTCTGACAAACCTTTTGGTGGTTCTGTCACAGCATACTTGTCTTTTGGGGTCACTAAAGCCAGAGTCTCCTCAAGTGAAGACGTGATTGAAATGTTTGCTGCGGTCATTTTCTCAGCCACACACTGTTCTATATTGTGTGTCTCATTTATGCCCAGGCGTTCCTTGATATTTCTGTTTGTTTTGCTATGTCAGAAATAATCCCTCAAAGCAATAACCTATCTCTAGGTGTTTGTCGAAAATACTAAATTAAGCAAATGAATGTTCTGTTAACTGTCTAATGACTACTTCCAATTGGGTTAAACATACACCGCAACACCTCCTCATTTATTTCTTTATTGAAATTCAGTAAACCAATGGGATTTGACATACCACTTCAAAACCAAAGGAAAGATAAAATAAGAAATACCCAACCAATTATAAAAATTAATGGAAAATTTCATATACAATGAACTAATTGGCTGGGCCTATGGCCAATCAGGGTGGACCTGGGCCCCACCAGGCCCGCCCTTCCCTATGCCACTGGTCCAGATCATACAATCACCTTTGAAGTAAATGTTCACAGCTTAGAAATTTTATTTAAAATTCTAAAAATAAATATAATTCTTTTTAACAACAAATTTATTATTGCAAATACTGAACATGATATCTTCAAATATTTGCCACATTTGTATTTGAATTTTTTAATTGTTCAGGTAGACAGTTTAATGGGTTTCATACTCCCTTAAACATTAGCAAGAATGGATCAGTTAGTTAGTTTTGTATTATAGGACGAGGTGTAGTAATTGATAACAGATCTTTCAACATTGACCCAGTCTGAAGAACAGTGTATCCCAAAATGCGTCTTCTTAAGAAAAAGAGTGCACCTTCCTTTTAGGGTTAAAAGATACTTTTACTCTCTAGACTTCCCTTACATAAAGTGAACTTAAATATTTGATATTTACTGTAATCTTTTACAGACCTTAATCTTCAAAACCACATAATTTTTGGAACACACATTATCAGCTGTTAATGTCATAATAATGCCAGAAATTGTGTAGGAATGATCAACTGAACACTGAGTATACCATGTGGCATATACTGACATGACTTTATTGACAAATCCATCTGTTCTGATCATCGCTGGGTCAACATATAAAGACTACTTTCCTTACTATCCATAATTAATGAGAAGCTGTGGAGTATGAACCGAACACTGAATATACCATGTAGCACATGAAAAAAGTAGCCATGGACAATTTGACATGACCTTCATGTAACATCCATACTCGTATGTTGTGTTAAATGCTGCTTTGACTTAAGAGGGCTTTTTTTTCCCATACTGTTCGTAATGGTCCATACTACATCTAGTGTTCAGGCAGATGGAGTTTCTTGATTTTGGTGCATTGCCCTCAGAACCAGAATTATGACACTTTTGGACCAGTTACTGAATTACAAACCTTTTGCAACAGTACTTACAATGAGATAATTTTCCACAGACCTTTCTCATGAAGGAACCTGTATCAACATAAATAGCTGTGATGAAGATATGCTATTCCAATTAACACAGCATATGTTTTCTCCACGCAGAACACATACATGAGAACTAACAAAACAAACCAATTGTGACCAAAAATACTCAATTAAGCAAATTAAGTTTCTGTTAACTGTCTAATGACTACTGCCAATCAGGTTACACATACACCGTATCACCGCCCCATTTATTTATTTATTGAAGCTTTACCGGACTACATATGTAGAGCTCCTTACCATCTGCAACACTACTTCTTTATAATTCAAGTAAGCAGCACAGAGTGAAATAACCATTTGCAAAGAGAAGAGCAGTAAGCTATTGAATGCTTCTGTGTTTTTCAAATTAATACCAAAGAACTGAACAATACTTTAAATCAAGAAATAAAAGAGTCTCGACCAGATTTATCACATAATCACATTATAAGACTTAAGCAGGAACATTCTTATCAATTTGAGGTCTTAAAATAGAGAGAAGTGTATTTGTATTATGTATTATTTCTGCATGCAGGACAAAATGATACAGTGTAATCATATTTTGTCTTTTCCACAAAGTGAGAAATTAAATTATGGCCATGATATAAAAGTAACAGCTCAGATTGCCAAGAGAACATCAGATGGGTGGAAAGGTAAGATAAATACATACGGTATATTAGGAAAGTAGGGAAAAACGGAAGGGAGTGAAACACAAAAGACATAACAGCAGAGAGAAAGGAGTCATCTTTTCGTAAAAAACAAAAAAGGAAGATGAAGGATTTGATTTTTTTCTGGAGGATCTAGTCAATGATATTTAACAAGATATCTTACTCTTACCAACAACCAATGGACTTGAAGACAGATAATATGCATTGTCAATTAGCCCAGACAATACCAGTCATAATATCCCATGGTTCCAGTAAGTATTACAAAGAATATTGTGTATATTTCTGAAAATGTACTCCATTGTTAAAAAAAGGCTTACCTTTGTATTATAAGAACCCAGCAAAGAAATTATAATTGACCATTTTTAAAATAGAGATCATACTTCAGTAAGTTGAAGTCATCGAGGTATTATTAGACACATATTCTCAATGTGTGAAGTATAAAGCATCCTACTTTCATTCCCACATATAACCTGTTCTAAGACTTGTGAGGCTGCACATCTCGTAAGTAAGATATTGTAAAATAAGGAGGTTTCACATATTTAGGCATATATTACATGACAACATTATTACTTTCTACTGATCTTCCCATTTACCAAATTGCTCGTCAGTTCTATACAAACAGATAGGCATGTACCGCCTAGTATAGAATTATAGTGATTGCAAAAACACAAGAAATATAAAACACAAGTGACTACCTGACTGTAAAGGGTCCTCCATAACTAGAATAGAAATTACCCAAACCACAAATTTTTCTCCCTTCACAAGTAAAAGATGTTAACTTCCCTGACACCACAAAAATGACAATGAAGAACATCTAGTGTATCTGCCACTCTGGGCCCTTACTAAATTGTTTGTTTTGTAACCGTAATCTTTATAATTACTAAACTAATAACACCTTCTGTTTTTCTCTTTTTTAACTCAATAACTCACTCTGTATTGTTAAGCATTTCTAATTTCTGTTTTGTCTTAAGAATTACTTTGTAATATCACCAGACAACAACAAAGAACATTCCGACACTCATGCCACAGTATTAGCCCTGATCATCTAAGTGACACAGCGACGTCTTAAGTGGAGGCTGCAGCAGGTGGGCGTGTGAACAATTATACATCTTGGCCAAGCTGGGATGACCCCAAGCTACAGATGTTTGACAGGGCTTTCATTCTTTTTTTCTGTCTGATGCGAAAACCGAGTAAAGCAAGAGAGAAAGAAACAAAGACAAGAGCACAGAGGTCACAGCTGCAGAAGGGTATTCCAAGCAACTTCAGTTGTCTTTTGAGAAACTCAAAAGTCAGTGACCCAAAACAGGGCAGTCATTCCTAATCGAGCAGACGGTAAACATGCAAGGTCAAAATTAGGAATGGAATGTGAATGAAAGCATAACAAAACTAAGAAATAACACATGGAATAAGGATAGATAGATAGATAGATAGATAGATTGATTGATTGATTGATTGATTGATTGATTGTATGTTATTTGTCCCTAAGGGGAATTTACAACTTACAAAAGCTCCACAAAAGTAAAACTCTTATAACAAACAATAACTCCCCAATTACACAAAAGAACATATAATGTCAATAATTACAACACAGTACAAAATATTATTTTTACTTTTCATTTTGGAAGTTCCTGTGACTCTGATGAAGAAAACAAAAAGATTTATGATTTTCCGCAGGTCTTTATGTTTATATGTGTTCCTATACACAAAAGCCACAATGGTGTAGAATATAGTTTCTGCAAGTGTTACAACATTCTATGTATTTACATATTATGGAAACAGATGTATTTTGGCCAAAAAATGCTAGTATATCAGGTTAGTGGTTTAGCATGACACAAAATAGTTTTGAGTTTGAATAAAAATGTTTTTTCTTTTGTCTCTTTACACAGGCCAAGTTGTTAATGAAATGTTGTAAATCTTGGCTTGAACAGTTGGCTTGCACTTGAGTTTATCGTTCCATAAAAATAAAAAAAAAAGTATTTCAGGGCAAGGAAAAGATCTATTATTTGTGTGAGAAAACAGGGAAAATGGCTTCTTCACACTGACAGGTAGCTTTTCCTTTATTCGGCTGTAATATTAATTAAACCAGAGATGCTGATTTGTCATCTCTCGCTGTGACTGTTCATAGATTCTTAATTTCTCTTTTCAGTTTTTTCTTTTTTAGTGCCGCTCTATACTGTGTAAAGACTCTGAGTAATTACACATAATTAAAACTCTAATGTATTAACAGCAGATTATGAAGAGCATTCAACATTTACACTGATGGAAATTATGGTTACACTTTTTGAATCAATAATTTGAAGTCTTAGTTGTTGAATTGTTATGGTTGAAATGGAACTCCCAAACAAGTTGATGGCTACATCAGGTAGTATGTCAATTAAATTTATTGTAGTAGCAAGTAAAATCAATGAGCTCTTTCATGTTGAGACACTGCCAGTTACTTTATACGTTAATGATTTATTTAAAAACTATATTGATGTCACTTTAGAAAAGGTGCTTTTAAAAGTTCAAGATGACTCCTATGTAGGTACTGTATGATGAAAGGTTCATTAGAATAGAAAGAAAGAATAGCCTAGTCAAGGTGATCAAAACCTGATCAGCTGCAAGTGTCCATGAGACAGATGTGGACAAGACATCCAATACTGACAGCACAAAGGGTACTAACTGATAACACAGTTTTCTCAAATAAATTGAACTCTTTGAAGCATAGGCTGTGTTTCTCTCCTGGTGTATACCTTAGAAAAATGGCAATTTGTATTTGTATAATTTCAAGATATTGTACAAAGTTGGTTATGGTATTTGGCCTCATCATTCCCAGGCAGCAAAACATCATATCCAATATATGGTGAAAGATTTCCAGTTCTGCAACTGTCAAATAATCTTTGGTCAAAAGCTTAAGGAAATTTGGCAACTCTGCAAGACTTCATCATCATCACCATTGGCAGTTTTGGGTGTACTCCACTCAAAAATTATATATATATTTTTATATGTTACTTATCCTAAGTAATTCATAGTGATAGCTGACAAAAAATGTTAATTTCATGTTTTCATACAAAATGGAAAGAAAAATGATATAACAGAACCCAAAGGTGACCAATACTATACAATGTGATAAATGTCCAACAGACAAGAAAAACCTCACTTTCCTTGCGTCGCATAATCCACATGTCAGTTTCCCAATTGTATGCTCAAAACATGCAAGACATGTTTCTACTAAAATAATGTTAGTTAATTTCAGAAAAGTCAGCTCACATCATAAACAAGAACTGCAATCCCATAATGCTACACTTTCAAATGAAGATTCGCCTCTCCCCCGACTTTCATTTTCAAGAGCTTCAGTTCAAAAGTGTAGCATTATGGAAATGCATTTCCTGTTTATTATGTGCACTGATTTTTCCGGATGTATGTTTCTAACAGTTGTATGTGTTTAGCACGTTTTGAGCATACAACTGCAAAAATGACACGTGTTAGGTTTTTTTTTATTTTTTTACATGGAAGTTTTTCACATCGGTTGCCATTGGTCACCATTGAGTTCTGTTATATTTGTTATCAATTTTTTTTTCCATTTTGCATAAAAACATTACATTAATTTTTTTCTCGTTACTACACACTATGTGGAGTAAATAACATATTAAGAAAATATTATTTTTGGGTGGAGTATTATTTTAACGGACATTTTTGAGGTTTAACTAAAATAGCCAATTGCCCAACAGCAAGGAAAAATATTTTTTGAGATGGTCTAGCAATCAATCCTGGGCTGTTTCAAGCCACCATCCAATGCTATCCCTTCAATACTTAACTGGAGTAAGCATGTTTGAGAATAATAATAAAACTAAAAAATAATATTTAAAATATCTTATATATAAATATCTACACGTGGAAGTGTGTGTGTCTGTCCAGTCCAGAAGTGAGAGGTGGAGTCGGGGTAAGGGCTCCACCTCCAAGGAAACAGAAAACTCACTTAACCGCTAATAACACAAGTGAGGCCACCACGTCAGCAAAACAAAACCTCAAAAGAAAGACAAGGTTTCTTATCCGCTAACATCAGCAAAACGATATCCTTTTTACTTTTCCTCCCACCTCTAATATACAAGCGAGGCAAGCACATCAGGAAAGCAAAACCTCCTAGGAGAGAGATGCCCAGAGTAGTTTCTTTCACTTGACATCTCTACATTTCAATTTTTTTTCAGATGATTTCAATAGTTTCCTGGAACCTGGGCTTTTTACAGCGCGGACTTACACAACTACGTAAAATTATATATTATTATTATTATATTTAAAAATTAATTTTTTTTTGACTATGTAATTTTCACCTGAGCAAGGTCGCTTGCTTCATTTGCAATGATGTATTTGCCTATCTGCTTTATAAAGCAGCGCAGTCTACTCCATCATTAAATAAGTGAAAGTGGGATGGATACGTCTACAAAATTATTAGTGTTGCAGGGTCTGTAATGGAGGGGCTGCCCATCCCCTATTGGAACTGCAAAGGAGTTTGAAAGGCAACAATGACACAAAATGATTAAAAGGGGCATTAAGTCAGAAAAATTCAGGGAAGACAGCCAACAGATGGAGATCCATGAGATAAGTGCTAGAAACAGATAAGAAGAAAGGCTGTGCCGGTGTTACTGAACTATTTTTTTTGTCTCATTGCTCTATGCCTGGGGTACAGCATGTTATGGAAGTGTACTTTTAGTAGGAGAGTCATATAAATTAGGATAAGTTAGTTATGTCGTAAAGGTCTATACTGGTGTCAATGTGACTTTTTGAGAATGTTATAATCCTATAATTAAGATATTCATCATGGCATATTTAGTGAAAGCAAAATGTTTCTAAATCTCTTCCAAGTGGAATAAAACTATTCTTAGATCAATTTTATTTGCTGCCCTAATCAGGAGTCAGAGTTCTTATATTAAGACGAACAACATAGTTTAATTAAACCACAACGTACAGTATGATCAAAGAGGAATCAAAAAGTAATGAAACAAACGAGTCAATAAATAGCAAAGCTGCCCCATAGATCTCAATACAACTGGTAATTTATCTCCGAATGTTTAAGGGGAAGCTTAGCCGTTTGTTCACCTTTCAAAATGCAGTTCTCAAGCACTAAAGCACCTACCAGATGTTCTCCTTCTACACTTACTGTTGTCTCCTTTCCAACTTTGCCCTCCATTCTAATCAAGTGTTTGTCTCAATAACACAACCCAAAGGCAGCCTTTATTGATTTAGGCCTTTAAGAGTTAGCTTCTGGGCCAAATCCAGAGATCAATGATATGCTCTTAAATCTTTGGGTGGTTAGGTCAGTGTGCCCTAAATGAGCCCCTCTAGCTATGGAATCTTTTGGCCTGCTCTCACAGTTAAACGGGTAGAATTCCTTATATATAAGTAAGCCGTGTCCTACCACTTGTAGATGGGACTGCTCTGCAGTGCCAGACACTTTAAGGACACCTCCCACCACCCCGGCTTCTTGTTACTCTCCTGTTTTCTATCTTTAATGCATACAATAAATCTATAGAGTACTTTCAAGATACTTCACACCAATAAAAACGACGACTCTATGTCTGTAACGGCCTTACCAAACTGTCATGCAGTGATGCTCTCCCATTGCCTGAGTTGGCTTTTCTTTCTCTGCAATACCCCTGCAATAGCTTTCACTTAGTACATGTTATCTTGGTGCCCCCATGTTTCTGGTATCCCTTTGCTGACTGGCAAGCTGTTACTGTTTTATGTCACTGATAAAAAGAATACACCCCATAGATAATAAGAAAATTGTGATCCACCTAAGTGGGTCCCTCCTAATTCTTTACTGCACTATTTATACTTCCCTGCAGGAAAGACTGAAAACTGAGAACAATGTTTATAAGTTTCCATTATTTGCACCACAATTTCTAGATATCATAACATTACCTGATATTAACATCATGGTGCCTTTTATACAAAGCCAGTTTTGGAATGGAATTTGATATGTGAAGTTTTCTAAAGAATAGTATGGTGTTATGAAATGTTTTCAAGTTAGCACAAACAGAAGTGTGGATGCTAAATTATAAGGAAATATGGTAGTTAACTGGGCAGAGGGAAAAAAAGATAGATTCTTAAAAAGTAAACAGAAAGTGCTAGTGAAAAAGCACATGTAATCAAGGAAGACAATAGGCTATATTTTATACACCGCCCTTACAACATGAATGCCACCTCAGGGAGCTTTACCAGTGCACCACATTGGTTAAATATGTCCACAACTGGAATAATGGAAATTTAAGGAATGTTCTAACTATAACACAGAATTAGTGGTGGAGATTCAGAGTAAATTCCATTCAGATTAACATTATAACAAAGTCTGTTGATCTTGATGGCCATAGGCTTGAACAGAAGACAAGGATCGAGATAGATAGATAGATAGATAGATAGATAGATAGATAGATAGATAGATAGATAGAGTGTGTTCCAGTACCCCAAACCCAACTGCACAGACACAAGTCTTGGTATAATTAAAAGGTTTATTTTTACAAGTACCTTTCCAAAAGTCTTCAACAGTGGCGTAAACACAACACAAATTTTCTTCTCTCTCTCTCTTCTTCCACTCATCCAGGTGAGCTTTGTCTGCCCTCCATACCCGACTCCTACTCAACTGGAGGAAACAGGATGGCTTCCTTTTATGTTTATGTTGATAGTACTTCCACATCAAATTGAAGCCTCACAAAGTAGGGATTACTAATCCTGGCACATTCCCAGGGATCCCCATGGGACTGTAGGCCTCAGCATACCCTGTAGGTGTATGTTTGGGAATCTTAGTCCATTTAGTGTATCAGGGATGCATGTAGCCTTGAAAGGTTGTCTCCTTTGGAATCTGGGCTAGGTAAGGAAACTGAACCTGTCACAAAAGGCTGCCAGCATACCCCACTTCCATATTGGCATCCTGTGCTTTTTTCCTGGCTGAGGTAGGACAATTCTTGCCTTCCTTTCCTTGCTTCTGAAGGGATGGCCTCCTGATCGGGTAAGGAGTCTTGCCTCATCCCATCCGGGACACCTGCCCATGTTTGCCATTCATCACATTAGATAGATAGATAGATAGATAGATAGATAGATAGATAGATAGATAGATAG
>JANRMT010062825.1:12816258-12849630 GCA_026402145.1 Polypterus bichir lapradei
TAGATAGATAGATAGATAGATAGATAGATAGATAGATAGATAGATAGGACTTTACTGATCCCTAAGAGGAACTTCAATTGCTCCAGCTACATCATAGGATATAAAATCGTATAATTTTACAAAAACACCAAAAAACAAAGTGTGAACCAATGCATCAGTACATGACCCAGAATTATACACAAAATATTCCAAATATACATTTAATAAATTATGTCCCTACAGAGATGTTTTTATCTGTTCCAGTGTGACTGTTCCAGCTAGCAAGGAAAGGATGGACATGATGGGATAAGGTATTATACAGTGTGATGGCTGGGAGCAAAAAAAGAGCCAAGTAGTACCTCTTAGCTCCAGGATAATGCGTCTTGGAGAGCAGCACTAGTTATGATCTTCATAATTTCTGACATCATTATTGAAGAGTCATTTGGATATTATACAGATAGATAGTTAAAGTGAATAGTAATACATTCTAATCCTCTTTGGTGTTTTCTTTTTGTCTCATCTATGGCAGACTTTTCAGTATTAGTTTTTCAATAACCCTGTTGAACATATCATATATACGAAATTTCAGAACTGCCTGTTCTTTTACACTTTCATTAGTGAGCTGTTTTTAAAACCACTGCACAATTACATTTTGGACAAGATCAAATACAACTATCTGTTGGACTGCCCTAAAAAAAAGAAAAAAATATGTTGGCTGCTAACAACTGTTCTAGTATTTACAAAGGCAATGCTGAGTGTACTAGTGGACAGGAAAAACAAATAAGATTAAAAATGCTGTCTGTGCCAATATTTAGCTTTGAGCAACACAATAAAATGCAGAGTACATTTTTCTTCAGTTAAAATCACTACAGCTTAAACAACTAATGTTCACAATCATGCTGTCCTGGCTCGACACAAAACAGAAAGCTGATTTTTGAGACAAACCAGGGGATGCAAGAAAAAGGCAAAGCAAAACAAAACAAATAACATATAAACAGAGTGACTGAAACCAAGATGAGAAGCAAGAATAAAAATCAAAAATCAGGTAAGAAACAGAAATCCATTAGCAAAGAAGGTTTTTTTTTTTTGGTTTGTTTTTTAAGAATTTATTTGCAGATCGGATAAAGCTTGGTGCATAAGTTGGCCTTTTTCCTGTCATGCCGATGAACTTGAAGTCACAGCCTTGGAGGCTGTGACCCTAATGGTATTTTTACAAAACGGAGTCAAATAAGGAAAACAGCAATAGGACCCTAAAATTCAGTCCTAATCATGACACTTGTGTTTTACAAGATCAAGAGGAGACATCTGTTGGTCTGTCCTTTAAGGAGGAACATTGCCTTGCTCATCCTAGAATTTCTGTATTTCCACAGGTAGCATGGAGAGTCTTGTACATCTGGTCACTGAAATGGGAGGACGCTGCTCACCTTTAAGTGTGACGGTTTCTTCCTAAAACCCCTACTTGTACCAACTACTATTTAAAAAAGAATAGAATCAGGTGACAGGCTGTGGTTTTATTAACAGGTAAAGGTCAATCAGTACAAAAATCTAATAAACAGGACATGAAATCAAAATCATAATTAAAACAACATAACAGAGGAGTAGAAACCAAAAATAATTTTCCATAACCAGAGCTAAATTGTAAGGCAATAGTCATAGCCATTATAAGACAAAAATGCTATTAAAAATGCAAAGACTTTTCTTTGTTGAATCTACAACCAGAATGGATTTCATTGTAAACAACATTAAAAACATGTTGAAATAAGATATAAACTTGACCAGTAGATTCCTTTACTTCCAAAATCCTGAAAATTATTTGAAAAATATTTTGACACCAAGGAATAGCTAGAAAAATTAAAAAAAATGAAAGACAGGTGATGACAGCACCAGATAGTGTTAGTTAAGCATCAGATACTGAGTAAACTCCAAGACCCCAACACTGTAGACAGAAAACTATGAGAGAACAAAGACCGCTCTGTAATCTGCTGGTATCAGTACACAAAAAAATAATCAAAATCTTCTTTATCTTCAATAAGCTGGAGTGTTGTATTTTTGTGCTTCAATGTACACCATTTTAAGCCGCAATTATTCATTCCCCATGTACAAACACATTCTGCTTTGCAGAAAGGGAAAATGAGAAATGGTTTGCAAGTAAGATGATTATCTTTAAGTTTTAACAAACTATATAAATGAGGACTATAAACTAGAGCATCACACACTGTATAAACATCTTACTTTGCTTTCTCTCACATTCCCTTTGTGAATACCTCCCTGAATTCACTTGCCAGAGCCATATTGATGCAGCTACTTTAGATCTGCCTGCCTGGTGTTTCTGTGAATTTTCTTCCTCACTGCCTTTCATATATAAAAGGCCATCTCACCTCTCTGAGCTTGTTGAGATCCTAATAAGCTTTATGCCCTATATGTGGCCATGAAATCCATTACTCATTTTTCAACCTATTTTTTCCATTTCCCAGAATAGCCAGCCATCTAGCACAGATCATAGCCACACTTACCCGTGCAGAATTAATTTACAGTCACCATCTTTAGTGTGTATAATAAAACCTGGGAAAAATGCATGCAGACACAGGAAGAACATGTATACTCCAAGATGCATTTATTTCAACAAATAGGCCACGACAGGAAGGGGGCATATTTCAATTTTAAGAAGACAGCAACAGAAGGGCCTGTTAAGCAGACTAAACCCTCAGGACTCCTAGAGGGAGGTCTAACCTTACAAGTGACAAGCTGAAAAAGTAGTGTCTGGGAAGGGGTTTGTATTGCTGTTGACTCACACCATGAACTGTTGTAACTGATGGTGGCCAAACACAAACTTGCTATGTATGGATTACAACGGTCCTCAGAAGCAGTCTCTTAGCTGCCGTATGCAAACAGGAGAACTCGAGGCCTTGTCGGAGCAGGTACTGCTCTGAACACTGCAAGCAGAGCAATTCCTAGTGATGTCACCTGAACTCTCACCCTCTCTTTTTCTGTGTCTCTCCCACTCACCCACTACTGCACTGCACTGTGCCACCGCGTCACACCGTTTTAAAGCTGTCTAGAGTAAAGTAGATGGGTAATAATGCCTGGTAGACCAAGAATCAAAAATTATATGGACATACAGAGACTAAAGATTTTTTTAATGGTGTATGCCAGTGGTTCTCAACCTGTTGGGCGGGCCCCCCTAGGTGGGCACGAAGTAACAAAAAGGGGGGCGCGAAGATGTGAAAAAAAGAAAACAAGAATCAAAAGTATGAAAAAAACTGTTGAAACCGAAACAAGGTAACTTAAACTACATTCTGATACTAGAACAATAAATATAGAGTTAGATAAATGTCGATAAAGATTAAGTTGGTATAATAAAATATGCATCTACATTTCAAAAAAAATGTTAGGGGGGGCGCGATTAAAACTATTATGAAAACTCGGGTCGCAAATACTTAAAGGTTGAGAAACGCTGGTGTATGCTACTTTGAGTTTTCCCTGTATTCATGCATTCCCTGTGTTTGGTTATTTATTTAATAAATTCATTATTTTTGACTATTATTACCTTGGTGGCATCATTCTATAAGAGTGTCGCCTGCTTCCAAAAAGTGTACATACTAAGTTTTACAAACAAGGAGAATTAATCAATCCATTTGGTTACCTAATAAGTTAAAACATTAGACCACTACAAAATGTTTGTCAAGGACCAAACCAAACTTGCCAATCCTATCTACCTAATTTCTTCAGGAAAAAACATCAGCTTCAGATCCGAAAATCCCTAAACAACAACAACAACAACATTTATTTATATAGCACATTTTCATACAAAAAAATGTAGCTCAAAGTGCTTTACATAATGAAGAATAGAAAAATAAGAGACAGTGTAAGAAAATAAAATAAGTCAACATTAATTAACATAGAATAAGAGTAAGGTCCGATGGCCAGGGTGGACAGAAAAAAACAAAAAAAAGACTCCAGACGGATGGAGAAAAAAAATAAAATCTGCAGGGATTCCAGACCATGAGACCGCCCAGTCCCCTCTGGGCATTCTACCCCACATAAATGAAACAGTCCTCTTTGTATTTAGAGTTCTCACGGAAGGACTTGATGATGATGGTCACGTGGACTTCTGGCTTTTAGTCCATCAATGCTGGAGCATCATGATGCTTTGAGTAGGTGGTGGTGGCGCAGGCCGCCACCACAAAGAAACCAGAAAAAGAAACAGAAGAGAGTGTAGGGGTCAGTACGGACTTTAGAGCCACCATAAATAATTATTATGATAAATTGAACATACAGAGTATCAGGATTAAGTTAAAGTGAAGTTATGAGAAGGCCATGTTAAAGTAATGTGTTTTCAGCAGTGTTTTATAGTGCTCCACTGTATTTGCCTGGCGAATTCCTATTGGCAGGCTATTCCAGATTTT
This sequence comes from Polypterus bichir lapradei, assembly GCA_026402145.1. Classification (NCBI taxonomy): domain Eukaryota; kingdom Metazoa; phylum Chordata; class Cladistia; order Polypteriformes; family Polypteridae; genus Polypterus; species Polypterus bichir. Next base: position 12,820,644 of record JANRMT010062825.1, read on the forward strand.
AGGTGCATAACAGCAGAAGGCCGCCTCACCACTTCTTTTAAGTTTAGCTTTTGGAATTGTAAGGAGACACTCATTTGAAGATCTAAGGTTACGATTTGGAATATAGGGTGTCAGACACTCCGATATATAAGATGGAGCGAGATTATTTAAGGCTTTATAAACCATAAGCAGAATTTTAAAGTCAATTCTGAAAGACACAGGTAACCAGTGTAGTGACATCAAAACTGGAGAAATGTGTTCGGATTTTCTTTTCCTAGTTAGGATTCTAGCAGCTGCATCCTGCACTTGTTGCAAATGATTTATGTCTTTTTTGGGTTTTTTTAAAGTCCTACAGTCTACCACACTACTTGGTAAGTTGTTCCATGTGCCTGTGGTTCTCTTTGTAAAGAAAATCTTTCTAACATTTGTGTGAAAATGACCCTTAAGTTTCTAACTGTGTTCTCACGTTTTTACTGAACTAATTTTTAAGTAACAGCCTGGCTCCACTGCACAAATACCTTTCATACCTTTCATATTTTGAAACATTTCAATCATCTCATCATCTCCATTTGCTTTCATAATTTTAAAAACTTCAACTTCAAAACTTTCGAATAAAACATCCCAAATATCTCACTCTCAAGCTGTCAAGGTTTCATCTATATAAATCTATACTTTGTTTGAGATTCCTAAGATCAATTGCATGAAGAACTGCTCCTGGATTCTGCACTGAGTGCACTTCTTTATTTCCACAAGTATTCTCACACACAGGATGCACTATTAAAATTCACAAGTTCTACTAGATCAACTTAATTGATTCCTTTGAGAATTCTGAAAATGTAGATTATGTCCCCACATAGTTGTTTTTCTTCAAGACTAAAGAGATTTTTAGCCTGTCAGAACTGGCCCTGATTTTTAGTGGAGCGAGGCACTTGGTGGCTCCACTCTGTTGCACTGTTGTCTATTTCTTCTATGTCCTTTTTTCAAGTCTGTTGACCAGAATGGTCAGTCATTCCAGATATGGTCTCATTAGCACCTTGGAGGTTTCCAGCAAACTGTCCCATGATTTTTACAATGTACAGTAGATCTTACAATGTAACATTACATTCTATTTGCTTTTATCTGTTATTGCTTGCTCTGAGAATAAGAATGTTGCATCATTGTAAACACCTAATTTTGTTCAGAGGGTGCTTTCTATAGGTCAGTTTTGCTAATCTTTTACTTATAATTCATGTCCCATTTGCCTGCAAATAGACAATTTAACTGCATTCTACAGGTGTTTGCCTAGTTTTGATGATTCCTTCAGTCTTTGTTTTCTGCATTTATTATCCCTACAATTTTGATGTCATCTGTACAGTTCCAAAGTTTAGTCATTAATGTATGTACATGAGAGATAGAATCACATGAAATACTGTATAATGGATTATAGTTTATACGTATTATAAACTATAAAAAGCAATGTACTGTATCCCCATGTGCCCCCATGTGCTACAGACAGGCAATTATGAGAAAAAGGATTCATTACAATCATTATGTATAGATTTATTTATTTTTACCCAGTATTTAAGCACCATAATCTCTAATGTATCACAGAAATGCAGTGAATACAAAGGCACAATCTGTACAGATTTATTCTAGGGTATCTAATCCTTCAAATACCTTCAGCCTAATTTAGAATGAGCTGCTTTGGTCTGCTTAGCAATTGACAATAGGTCTTTCTTCAACTAAGTAATAACATATCATAAACGGCATAAAGAACCTCTGGCCAAGTCTGATTTAATTGCATATGTATTTTGGTTTCTTCTTTGTACAAAGAAGTAGCAAATGAAAAACATTCAAGTTTAGATCATCCAAAAATGGCCATGAATAGAATCTTTGGTTTAAAATGAAGTAAAAAAAAAGAATTTCTTCAGCAATACAAAAACAGCAGAATAAAGTATATAAAGAACAAATAACTTTGAGATGGCCTATCTATCAATCAAGAGATGGAAGACTTATGGGATCTCCCCACACTCGGTCACTTGTGGAGTTTTGGGTGATTCCTCCTTGGTAACAGGAACACCAACATAAAAACTGTAGAGGGAAGACCACTAGATACAAGACAGGAACCAACACTGGACAGGACCTTAGTCCTTCACAGTGCACACTCAAAGCACACCCCCTTATTTGCATGTATAGGGGAAATTCATTGGGGAATTAGTTTAAACACTTCTTTAGTATGTGGATGGAAATCCACCCCCAGGGGAAAACACCATGTAGATATAGGAAGAACATGCAGAGTCTACATAGAAGTTGAAAAAGTTGCCATTCAGAGCAGGGTTCCAAAGGTTAGGAGGCAGTAGCTCTATCTTCTGAATTACTCTATGTACAGAATACATTAAAGTTTACATTGTAGAAATAAAGAATTTGCAAATGCATCATTTTTAACCACATCCGTGCTTATTTAAGGGTTGCACAAGCTTTAGTACATCTTTGAAAAAAATGTGTTTTTTTTTTTTGGATGACAAGCCATGTGCTGTCTGCAGCTCCATAAGCAAAACTTTTATTTATCTGGTTTTGGTGAGAATGTGCTGTTTCAGAACAAAATGTGGATTCCCATGCTGATTGTTTTTCGCATGCTCATTTCAGTCTCTTTATTATTTTCACATTCCAATGACCTTTGTATCACAAAATTGAATCTCTGTATACTGTTCTGCTTTATTGCATTTGATGTACAAAACAGCCATGTTGACTCTACAACTGGTGATAGACATGCGTTACTAGCATATAGGGAGGTTACAAGCGGCTGCACGTGTATCCAGCTACAAAAAAAAAAAAAAAAAAGTATGTAAGTGCTTTCTCATTTAGCCTAATATATTAATAAAAATGATGACTGAATAAATTATTCAGAACTTTGGAAAGAATCCATTTCTTAAATGCCATACACTAAGTGTTTATCAGTGTTTTTTCATTGTCCACAGTCACAAACAGCTTTCTGTTCTTTACTCTAACTAGTGTTGTTTGGTGAAACTTGCCAAACCATTTTTTTGAAATAAATATGCTGTGTCACCAGTGACTTTGTTAGCTGAATTTTGCAATTCCGATTGGCTTAGACGAGCTGGTTTTTTCCCAGCGCCCCATGATGGTTTGTAAGACCAGCATGACATTGCAGAGCCAATGTGACAGCCCCACAGAGTATATAACTCAGATTCTAGTAATGGGCTAACAGTCAGTGGAAAACGTGTGAATAAATTTAAACAAATGCACAAAGAACCTGGAACTGGATTAATGTATCTGTGTCTTAAGGGTAATGTGTTTTTGTATGAACTTATATGTGACTTGTTTATAATACGTGAGCCCACCTGTTTAATAGTATTACCCAGAGTGCTATGCAGTTGATCTAAAGAGGAAGGAGTGAAGAATTCATGTGCTTTAGTGTTGTGCTTATTTGATAGCAGAAGCAGTGAACAAGCTTTAAGTCCAAGAAAGGTGAGAGAATGCTGCCAAATTTGAGGGTAAGGCCTTAGTGAATTCATTCTTCCTGCCTGCCATTGTCTTCAAAAATGTTACAGTTCTGATATTTAATTTTATTTCAGGGAGGCACAGTGGTACAATGGTTAGCACTGCTGCTTCACAGCTCGGGTCACATTTTTGGCCACAATTATCAGTCCAGCATACTTGGCAGAGGTGCCCTTAGCCATCAGGGACTCAGAAGATCATAGCACCCTTACAATTCATTCAAAACTTGCTCAGTCCTTTCTTCCCCACTGACTTTCATGCTGACTTCAGTGAAGTTCCCAAACATTTCCGAGAAAATCATGCAAAACCAAAAGTGGGCAGAATATGCAGCCACCTGACATAAGCAAACTTTCTTGTAGGACAGATCAATGTCTCGTGGTCTTGAAATAATTTGTCTTCTTCAACCAACTGACCCTGCTTTCATTTTAGACAGAAAAGGTACCAAGACCTGTGTATAACGTTTCTAACATTTTGTTGGTAATACGACCCCTAGCAGCAAAACCTTTTTTTTCAGACAGTTTTAAATGAAAAAGTTACCTTCTGCTAGATTTTCTATTTACTTCAAAGGCTTCTGGTTAGCCATGTACGAATCTGATACATTAAAGTAAGAATGTGTTTACTTTACAGAACAAGCCACTTAAAAATAAATGGGGGTGGTGGTGAATGATGTATTTTAGTTTAGAGAAGTCCAGAAATTTTATGACAAGTGGCATGGTGGTATAGTGGCTAGCACTCCAGACGACTGAGGTTGATTCCTGCTTACTACATTTTTTACATGGGCTTTCCTTCACAGAGTATGCTTCCCCTCCCACACTAAAACATCACCAAGCCCTGCTGACCAGAAACTTTAAATTGTCCTAATATAGTTGTTCGTGAGTGCACAGTAAAATTAAGTGAAACTTCACTGAACTCTGACTCCCTAAACTGGATTGAGCAGCACAGTAGATGGGCAGAAGTTTTAGTATATGACTGTAACCATTATACAGTAGAATGCGAAAATTAGATTACATTTTGCGCTCACATATTCTTTGGCTTTCAGTCCTCTAGCTGTATCTTCAAGAGTACATTGTTTTATTTTCTGTCAATGTCACATCTTAAAGGGAGTTGCCCTCTCGCACCTTTCTCTTGACCTCTTCTTTCACCATGTCTACAACCATTACCTGATAAAAATTAATTGCTTTTTTTGCTATTAGTCAGTGCTCTTCCCAAGCCCCCCATGCTAGTTCTTATTTTACGTAAAGCTCTCTTTTCAATGTGTTTCATGCTTAGACAGTTACCCTTTTTTTCACCATATTCTCACCAGAAGTTTTTCGTAATGGATTTTACCCCATTAGATTTCTTAACTTGGTGTCTTTCAACCATATCTTTGATTCCGCCAGCTGTCCATGGTATGAAAAAAATAAAAAAATACATTTAATAAGGCACAAGGTGTACTTCTCAGATGTCTAGGCTGGAACAGGAAAATGATGAAAAAGAAAAGGGAATCTAATATTTAAGGCCTCATGGTCAAGTATGCAAGGGCTTGCTTTATACACTGGACAGAATATAGATTAAGCTGAACATCTGCCAATACAAGCTACCTCCTGAAGAACAGAAAACAGTCACCATGATGTTATAGGGAGAAACAATATGATCCAAAATAGAACATGCAAGGAAGGTTCCAAATCTCCTCATGCAGGAAGGTTTATACCCTGATGGCAAATAAATGGCAAGCCTTTTCCTGAAAACTATACTGTGTCTCAAAGCCTCTAGTTAAAATAACTAGTGTGATTTCAGTTGCTGATACACATGATCAGGCTCATCATGTCATGACATAGCGGTCACTTTGCATCTTGTAATACAGTTTAAGATTGTCAGCCAAACATAAGAACATACAGAATGAGAATAAATGATAAAAATGCACAAAACTAACACATACGCTTGCATAGCTGGCTACCAAATGTATCACCTACGTTGTTTTCTAAACACATGGCAGGGTCCTCCACATTAATGAGCTGTTTCCCACGCAGTGTGAAGTGAATAATAATTGAGGGGGTGAAGATTTAATGTGGGACAGTCTTAGCATGTAATCACTTGACATTGCTGATTCTCCTTGCTGGCACAAGTTCTGGTTAAGCCTGGATAGAAATTGGGGGTACGTGGAAGGAATTAAAGTCATGGTATGTCGCGATGAGTGCAATGATTCACACGATATTGAATTTGCAGCAAAATGCAGTATTTTGCTTCATAAAAACTCACTAAATAAATTGTGTGTTGCTTTCAGCTAAATTCTTGCCAATCTCAACTAGAAGAAAGGTGTTTAGTTCATGTCTGGAAATATTTTCAAGCATTAATTGCCCATGAGTCTGCCTGTCTTTAAGCGTAAGATCTCTGTCGAAAAAAATATCACCAGAAGTGTGTGTATCGTCAACTAGGATAAAGCAGATGGAAGGTGACAGTGGGGTTGGGAACGAGTTGACAGCAGTGGCATTCCGTGTAGTTCTGTTTTGTGGTGGAGAAAAACACGGTCATTTACGTGATGGTGTGTACTGAAATGTTTTCATGTGCACAATATATATCATGTCACATCATGTACATTGAAAAAATGTACTATCCTCCATTGCGGTGATGTGATTGGGAAGCATAAATAAAGTTGATTTTACCGGTGCAGAACAGTATGTATTACATGTGTTACACAGCTGCATAAAAGAACACAGTGTCACAATAAACAGACACCAGCATCATGAAAAGGTTTGTGGAAGCCACCCGTGTACTGTTCCCTGGCTGCAAATGGGTAAATTGCTAGCACTGATGTGCTCAGAACGGAGTCCAAATCAGAACTGAATAGGTTAGTCAAATATGATGGCTTTAAAAGGCCAGAAAAGGAAGCAAAGTCATTGAGGGTGGAAGCAGAAGGATCCTCATCCATAGGCTTGGATTCGGATGTGACGTTATCAAAAGGGCCAGAACTGGAAGTCTCTTCGGTCATGGGTTCTACACCTGAAGCGACGTCATCAGAAGTGCTGGAACTGGAAGTGACGTCATCAGGACCAGGCAGAATTTCCCGTGAACGGTCTGCAGGAAAGTGAGAGAAAAGGTCAGTCCACTCCGTCACTCCCTAGTCTGGCATGGAATTACTCTCATTTAGACCCTTTAGCTGCCTCCCATGCATACATGTGTGACAACGGGTAAATACGGAAGTGTGAGTGAAGCTTTAGGAAGCAATACTTATTTTCCACCACCCAAAAAATAATTTAAAACCCTAAAAACTTCTTCAATGATTTTCACATTTCACAATTGCAAAATTGCCTATTAAGCAAAAAATAAAACTGTACATGAATCGAATTTGCATGCTTTGTTCATCACTAATGGCACTGCATGATGTGGATGCCACAGCATCACAATTATACTTGTCTAGCACATGCATACAGACTACCAAATGGTGATTTTTCTATTTTTTTATATATTTATATATATATTTGACCACTTAATTCACTAATTTATTAAAGCAGATAGGGACAGCACCAGACCAGACTGTTCAAAGCAGGTTTCCTCTGTAGACAAGCATTACCTGTAGTTAGACTCTTTCATGATAAAAGACAGCATTCTTGTTAGACAGCAAAGCTAGGTGAGGACCTCAAATCAGAGTTCCTTCAAAGGTTAACTGGAAATAATTAGAGCTCATTTTGATTGAAGCATTTTTCTCACTCTCATTGCAAGAAAAGTGTTTTACAGTTTTGGAAATGAACCATGGTTAATTTTTCATCCACTTTCACAAACATAAAACATACGACTATATGGCTTTGAAATATAAATGCCAGGCTTTGCCTCTTGTTTGACCTACAGTTTTTACACTTGAAACCAAGCTGTAAGAAGCCCCTGACCAATTTCACCCTACTTGAAGTTTACCATGTGATGCAGCAATGTCTCAATTATCCTCATATTCCAGGGTTCATTGTGTTTGAACTGGCAGGTCGAGCCATGACTAATGGTAAACGGTACATTGTGTGAAATGCCTTGATTTTTCAGGGGTAAAAGAATTTGTTGAAAGATGATTTCCTATGTCCGTAATATTCACATGTTGAATAAGCATCTGTCATCTTATATATAAGAAGTCTATAAATGTAAGGATGCTTGTCTGTTCACTTAAAACAACAGTTCAATCCTCTGACACCCTAGTTTGCTTAAGATTTGATTTGTTCCAGCTGGTTTCAAAATTTCATAATGAGAGATAAAAAAATTATGCATTTTTGTGGTTAAGGGCATCGTAGGGTGTAGCTTTCCAGGTGCCGATATTGTCACATGTGTGAAGGATCTTCCACATTCACTAACAATTTGACATCAATGAGTTTCAATTTGTTAGCTTTAGAAACAGCTAATTTTTGCCTGAGTTCATCCATCTGGACAGGTGATTTGTTTGGCAGTTAAAAATGCCTTTGTTATTTGATATGACCGGCTTTGTGACTTGACATATTTGAAAGCACATTTTAACTAAGACCATCCGTTTAACACATTTAATTTTCACTGATGGCTTTAGTTATGATATTTATTCCTAAGATTTAGTAAAATCTTTGATAAAGACAATATGATTGAAACATTGTGCATTTCAATTTATACCATTCTTCAAACATTATTAACAAGCAGTATCATGTTGCCATTATTTTCTAATAAAACTTTCCTGGTTTCTGGTGCTGCGTTACTAGTTAGTAATGGGAAAATTGAGTTTGAGCTTTTTTTATATGCACTGGGGTCCCAACAGGTTTATTTTTTGTGGAATTAGTATAATACAGGGGTTCATTTTTTCTGTTAAAAACTGCTATTCATAGTTCATCATTTACTTAGTAATATTTAAAAGAATTAGGCTCCAGGTGCAAATCTATATACGTGTGTATTTCTACATGCCTATTAATGCCTTATATTTTGTGTTTTATTTTGATTGCTGTGTATTTGTAAATATTTACAATAATTAAGGTGTGTCAATAAAAGCACAATACTCTGAATTAAATTATTCTTTAACTTTGACATATAACATATTGCTAACTTGATATCCTAATGTGAAATGTGTGACCCCTACACTGGAATGGGGTCTTGTCCAGGGGAGGTGCCTACCTTAATAACAATGTTGCCCAAATAGCATAAGACTTGCTCCTGAATGCTGAATACATTGTTGGCATAAAATGTGACTTAATTTTGATAGTTTAATATTTTTCTCCCAATCATAAATTAACAAAATGAACAATATGGGATGCATCTAAGGTCTGAACCCTGTACCAAATACGGAAAAATGTATGTAAATAACATTTTCCTACTGTTAAAAATAATATACACATTTAGTACTTCTTTGTATATTTATTAATCTTGGGAAATCAGAACATATTCTCCAGTAAAATCTTATTCATTTTCTTATGTCTAAACGTTTCAGTGATTAATAATTATGCTGTTGATTTTAACAATTAAGGCAACATTCATCCAGGAATTAATGTTTTTGGATCTTCATCAATCTGATTAAACATAGTTTCAAGAGGTGTATATCATTTTTACTATATGGTTTCTATGGAATGTTCATATTTTTAAGGAATTAAAATGTTATGTTTGAATACACAATGGGAGGTCTGAAAATCTTTTGAGAAGAATTTAGGAATTGTTATGGACTCTACGCTATCAACTGCCAGACAGTGTTCAGAAGCCATTAAGAAGGCAAACAGAATGTCAGGTTATATGGCGCCCTGATGTGTGGAGTACAAGTCCAAGGAGGTTCTGTTCAAGCTTTATAACACACTGGTGAGGTCTCATCTGGAGTACTGTGTGTAGTTTTCATCTCCAAACTATTAAAAGATATAGTAGCTCTAGAAAAAGTCCAGAGAAGAGCAGCTAGGCTGATTTCAGGGCTACAGGCCATGAGTTATAAAGAAAGATTAAAAGAGCTGAAGCTTTTCAGTTTAAGAAAACGAAGATTAAGAGGTGTCATGATTGAAGTGTTTAAAATTATAAAAGGAATTAGTCCAGTGGATCAAGACCGTTACTTTAAAATTAGTTCATCAAGAGTGTGGAGGAGACACGGTTAAAACTTAAACTTAAGGGTAAATTTTGCACAAACATTAGGAAGTTTACAAAGAGATCCATAGACACAAGGAATAAGTTACAGATAGTGTGGTAGACAGTAAGACTTTAAGGACCTTCAAAACTAAACTTGATGTTATTTTAGAAGAATTAAGTTGGATAGCACCGATGAGCTGTGTTGGGCTGAATAGCCTGTTCTCGTCAAGATTGTTCTAATCTATCATTGGAGCCAACTGACTGGTAAACTGACAAGACAACACAGGAAAAAGTCGCTGGGAATGCAGGTACACGCCTGAATGTTCTAGTTAATCAAAAAATGAATCTTGAGGATAGGGTAGCAGATGGTGTTAAAACAATAGTTAGGTAAAACATGCAGAATGATCCTGCTTCAGCAATGGAAGAGGATGAAATTTTCAATGCAAACAAAGTATTTTCTGGAAATTGCGAGATGCAGGAATCCAGGCTGAAAAAATATTAAAAGATGGCTTGTAATTAGATTTTGTATTATCTGGGAAAAATGAATTCACACAAGTGATTAACACTTCGACATTTACAGGACAGTACTGCTAACAGAAGGGTGGAAGTCCACATGTTTGCTTAAAAAACATCCTTAGAAATGTGAAAATAGCAGCAGACAAACAACCTTCATTTTACAAAGTGTCTTTTATAGAGTGAATACCATCACAAAAGTCTTTTCAAGTCAGAGTCTTTAGCACAACTATTTCCATTTATATTTTTTTTACAGCTGGAGCGCCACATGAAGTTTAAATAATTCATTCAGGGTCACACAGTGGGTAAAATGTAGGGACAATATTGGCAGCCTTGTGGATAAAATACAATGCTTTTGTCACTAGGAAAAGGGGGCCAAATGTGAGTAAAGTGAAAAGATGAGAGAGCAGGCACTGAAAGGGCAAATTTAGCACAAAAGACCACAAGGAGAGATGCAGACACTGGTCCACAGCGCAGCTAGCTTGTCTGGACGCAGATACAAGGAAGTTTTGTAACAATACAGAATATGGGAGAGGCAGAGTCCAGATCAGAGTGATTTGAAAAGAGTAAAGTAGTGTAAAAAGAAGAAAAGAGCATTGCTCTTACTTTTAGAGATGAGGGTACAAGAGAGGAGAGGAGAATGCAGCCCATGATTTTTTCAAACGACAAGGTTTGCTCTGATGAAGCTAAAGTTTTGATCACGTCAAGGCAATTCATCACTTTGGCTGGCAGACAGTGTCTGAGATGAGCAGGCCAAGATCTGGGGGTGGCGAGGGGGTAGAGGATTAGTTTTGAGTGCCTGCAGTTCATTGTAATGTCAGAGTCGTGAGATTCTGTGGGTTTGGCTAGGGTGGGGCTGAGCAGCTGTACACTGTACACTGGGTGGGCCATTTGAATGAGAGTGTTAAACAAATAAGTGGTTTAGTCAGCTACACCTTGGAAAGTTTTTATTTTTCTATTTTATTTAATCTAAGTCTATTTTTCTGATTACAGCTGTGAAGAAATATGGACATGATTATCTATATAAGAAATAAAAATAATATAAATGATGAGGGAGTGTATGGAAGTCTTACCAAGTAGCACTCAATAATAGCAATCGATGAACATGTTCACTTTTTCCCAAATCTTTAGTCACGTTAATTTTTACCTTGCTGCCTTATAAATATACTCTTCCATTCTTGTTCTCTCCTGCTTGTTGGTGAAGGGAAATCACTTTGTGACTGTTAGATGTGACACTTCATTCATTCATTTATTTTCCTCTGCTTATCCAAAACTGGAAACATTCTTAACAGTAAGGCCCATATGTCCCTTTTCCCAGCCATACTTGCCAACTCATACAATAGGATCCCAAGGCCTTCCCAGGCCATCTGGGAGATATAATCTGCCCAGCAAGCCCTGGTTCTTGCCTGAGGTCTCCTCCCAGCTGGTAATGCCCATAAAACCACCAAAGTGAGGCATTCATATCAGATGCCTGAACCACCTCAAATGGCTCCTCTCGATGAAGAGGGACAGCAGCTCTAGTCCAAACCTCTCTAAGATGTCTGCGCTTCTCACCCTATCTCTAACGGAGAGCCCCGCCTCCCAACAAAGAAAGCTCATTTCGGCCATATGCGCCTGTGATCTCATCCTTTCAGTCATTACCTACATAAAAGTTGAATTAACAGGAAAATGACAAAAGAGAGTGAAACCAAAAACAATGGCAAAGCTACAAATAGTTTTTTATGAATGCCTCACTATTAGAAAATGACTTCAAAACCAATAAATAGTGTATAAAGTGGAGCTACAGGGAGATTCACTCAAAAGAGGCCCCAGACATGCTGTTGTAACTCCTGTTAGGATGAAGCACTCTGAACCAAAAAAATACTCTATATACCTTGACGTATGTGTAATCCATTGCATTACATGAGATGCTGGAAGTGGTTTCCGTTTTCTGCCAGACACATTTTGAAGCGGCGCTCCATGTTCCTGAATGTATCAGCAAGCATCTTGGGGGGAATAGCAGCAATTTCACATTGGATGTGTTTCTTTAAATCTTCCACAGTGTGAGGCTTGTTTTGATAGACGTTTTCTTTGAGCATACCCCAAAGGAAGAAGTCCGGTAGTATCAGATCAGTGACCGTGGTAGCTAAAGCCCCTTTGACATTACCCTGTTGCTGAAGAAGGACTCAATTTCTGCCATGCTCCTTGCCGATGTGTGACACGTTGCTCCATCTCGCTGGAAGTAACCTTCCGTTAACTCACGATCATCCAGTTGATTCTGAATTCTGACTGTACACCACCATCCTTATGAGAAGTCGAGTGACTGAGTGAAGGGGTAGGGGTGGTATGCATCCAGAAGTTGCAAATGGAGGTTAAACGTTGTGACAGCTTTCTGGCGCCTACCTCATCGCTCTGAAGCAGGGACGTCCCGGCTTGTTCGAAACTCCATATACTGAGGAGCACATTGCACATGGTTCGTTCAGATTGGTTCGTCCTAGCAAGAGTTATTAAGGAATATATGGGGCTTCTTTCGAGTGAATCTCCCTGTATAACCTAAAAATCAATATCCAGATATAATTGTTAAATAGCAGACAAACAATTTAAAATAAGTCCCAAATATAGCTCAATAAAATGATGAAAACAGTCCACCAACATAAATCAAATTGCAGAATAAATGTGCTTATTCCTGATGAAAAATTTACCAATTACAGCATCAAGATCCATATACCAGGTGACCCATGGCATTGTGGCAGCCATGTTTTGTAAATTGGCCACCTGCATTAATCAGCCTTCTTACCTTACAAGACACTAACACGTGAGCAATCAAGAAAAATAAACTTGGGGAACTATTCTTGTTTAAATTTTGTCTTACTTTCAAAGCTTTGGTGAATGATTTAACAAATCCTTGTGTTAAATGACTTTAGCTATTTTTTTTTATTTGTCCTTAAAGAAAAAGACCATGTTCTCCTTCACTTGCTAAACAAAATTTGTCTTTTAGGACGCATAGTAGTCCTCATTTGAACACTACAATCTTCAGCACTTGTAGCTTACATATAGTGTTGCTCAAAAGAAACTCTACCACTCATTTACGGGCAATTATGTAATTTATTTTACCTTTTCTTAGTTATGTAATATATAATATACAGCACTATTCAGGTCACATCAATTTAAATGAATAATTAGTTTATTAAAATTATTGCTTGTGCTAACACATTTTCAAATACTGTGATCTCAAAATTATTTACCTTTAAAACAGATTTACTATATTCCTGGATAAAAAGACAAGAATAAAGTAGACTAAAAATAGCAGAATAGTGGTACTTTACTGTACTAGCACCTTAAAACCAACGATGAAAAACGTATATTGGGTCAAATGTATCTAGAGCTTCATTCTTCATAATGGTTACTGAAAGAAAATTCCTGAATCCAGGGCCAAAACAAGGGTTAAAGAGGCTGAGTAGCCTGGTAGCTCAAGAAAAGGGCTGAATGCCAGGTGCCCAAGCTTTGCCACTCATTGTGTAACTTTAAACGAGTTATATAATCTCTTTTTCTAAAGTCCTCTAAATGAAGGACTCATACCGAGGCTCTTTTGTGCAGGAGGTAAATCTTTTGCTCTGCATTCAGTTCAGCGTTTCCAATATGTAATATACTACATAATTTTTAGATTATTTTTTATGTGTTTTCAAGGGCCTGCTTTATATAAAAAAACACCAAGCAACCTTCCTGAGAGAATTATCAATACAAAAGTTGAGCTATTACAATTGAGGCATGTTAAAAACTCTTGTCATTTTATACTTTATCAAATATCTAGAATGGCCAATTAAACATCTTCATAGTAGACCAATTTACAACCAAGTGAGAAGAACGCTATAGTTGTGAATATGCTGAATAAGTACTTACAGATGGAGTGGGAACAGCTACTCAGAGTAACAGAGACTTTTCAGAAGGGCCTCATCTTTTCTATATCTTCTGGAAGGTTACTTTCAGGGGGTTAGATAGTTCTATGGGTGACTTAAATTTGATTACTGTAATTATCATTCAGGATGTTCGTGAAACCCACCACCATACTATATGTGTTGAGAGTTCCCTGGGAGGATGGAAGAAGGTAGAGATGCTAATGGTTTGGAGGGCAGATTAAGGAGAACCTGTGCAGCTGAAAGAAACAAGGAGAGTGTGAAGGCTGCACAGAGGTCAGGAAGGTGACAAGAGCATCAGGAAATTAGGAACCCTGAGATAAAGAGGAGAGAAGATCACAAAGAGATAGCAAAAATCACCGTTATAACTGAAAATGAAGAGGGGAAATGAGAAAAGGTGAGCATGGACTCCTCTAAAAGTTGGGAAAATTGCTTAGGCGTGGTAGGGTTAAGTGATTACCCATGCTTATCAAATTAATAAATACACCAATTTGTGTAAAAGGCAAAATGCACATTTGGCTGGTGTATCTGTCTCTTCCGCCTTCTATGCTTGTTGCTGTGTAATGACAAACTGTTGAAGTGAATTGTCCAAACAAAAAAGCTGATCATGAGGTAACATGTTCTGATGTTTATAAAACTGAGTTTTCTCCAAGACAGAATAAGTTTGTGGTCTTCAAAATATGTTATTCAAGTAGCCAAGTATTGTTACTGGTATATCCAGTACTGTCTCACTTTAATCCAGCTATGCCCCATACAGTATGATAGCTGCTGGCTTCAGCAGCAGCAGGTCCTAAAAGGGAGAGCTTGCAAAGAAAAGCTGTAAAATACAATACAAAACAGTATTTCTATATATAACAATAGCCCCAGGGAGGGATGACTGTAAACACTCAACTTGTAGTAAAAGGGGAAACAAAAATCTTAACAAATGAAAGATGTTTTAATAAAAATGGAAAAATACACAGAAAGGCTCAAAAGAATAATAAGAGGCACAATGGGATTGCCTAACTGGCATACTTCAGCAATCACGTCCCAATAAAATATCTAAAACTCAGAATCCTTAAAACAAAGCACAATATAATCAAAAATACAGAAAACATAATATAGAAAGCACAATATTCAGCACATCTCCAAGAAATGAATGATTCCCAAATCCAGAGCCTTCTCAGCCTATTTAAATCACCTGACGGAAGGCTCAGAAGTGATGACATCAGAGTGGCCGTGCCTCTTGGGGCTCCACCCACAAAAAACAATTAATGTAACTACACTTAAAGTGACAATTAAAGTGGTGATTACAAAATCACATATGAATATAACAAAAAAAAAACAAACCAAGTATACAGGAAAATAAAAAATACAAATGAACAAATAACAATAAAACATAAAATACAAGTAACGTCAAACAAATACGGTACATAAAACTAATTACTTTCATTATTTAAAAAAACACCTTTGCAGTTGCAGTGCATGAATAGTTTCAATGTGGGATTACATACTAGATAAAGATCTATAGCTATTTTAAATTTGTAAAGAGGTAAAGAAGCATTACATTATGTTTAGTAATGACATATTAATAAATGTTATTATAAGGTTTTACCAATATCTGAATTATTACTTAGTGACATTTATTAACTCTTTGAATGTATGTGAACTAATAATCTGTTAAACGTTGTATAATGTCTGTTCATGACATACTGATGAAAGTTATTATAAAGTGTTCCGGCTAGTGATTAGCCACATCTACTCTTAGTGGCCACCCAATGTCCAGCAAGGTTATTTTTTTAATTCAGCTTCTCAGAATCTGCCATGGTTATATTAAATAAAATCTAAGTAGAAAGCTGTTCCAGTTTCAGAGTTAATACTGGGCAAGATATGGACTGCAGAGATGGTGTTTATTTATGCCCTGACAGCAGCCTGACACATTTGTCAGCCTGGTTAGAATAAAAAGCAACAGACATTTGGGTCTTAAAGACTGAAAACTGTTCCAATACCTTTATAAACAAACAACAAAAGAATTCTGCAAACCTTAAATGAACTGACTAACATCTGAGTATGTAACAGAAATATTTTCTGCCCATTTCTGCAGGCAGTTCTTTTGCACATTCTTCTAATACATAACTTTTAAAGTTATATCCACAAACACATAAGACATCCTGACATTCATGGTTTTGTTATGATCACACAATGCAAAAAGTGTTTTCCATGGAAGTGTAATGGAGGATTAAGGAGCTGACGTGTCAGTTGAAACTTAGGTAATGTCAACCAGATGTGATATGAAAATGGCATTCAGGCCCTTACACTAGCAAAATAGATTTGTTAAACCCTCTCCTTTTTTTCAAATATGTCATATGTTTTTAAATATGACAAAATACTTTATTAAGTTTCCAAATGTTATATTCTACTGGCGAAAGACAATGAAACAGAATTTAAATTGAAAGAATAGAGTGATATAAACATCTAGGGCTTGTTCAAAAATCAAAATGTGCACTACAGCTTAAAAAAAAGGAATATTTATATACAATGAACTTTCTTCTTATCCAGTTATACCTATCTATCTATCTATCTATCTATCTATCTATCTATCTATCTATCTATCTATCTATCTATCTATCTATCATATAGCTCCTTTCATATCATCTATCTATCTATCTATCTATCTATCTATCTATCTATCTATCTATCTATCTATCTATCTATCTATCAGACATATATTCTGTTTTACACATATTAGATGGCCCACAAATAAAGGTTCTAGAAGCATTCAGAAAAGTTAATCGGTAACATCCTATCAGTGTTTTGTCTTAACTATTAAATCAGAAAACATCAGAGCTGGTACTTTTAGGACGCCCTTTTTCCATTTTCTCTCTATCTGCATATATTATGTTAATTATTATTAAAATGTAAGCATAATAGAAATATGGTATCTAGTACAGCAAGTAATCAATCAAAATATACAAGATAGCAATAATGTTGGAATATTCAAAGCATTTCTATCTTTTAAATTATCACAACACATGTAGCTACTGATCTATAGGATTCAATCATAAAAAAGGTATGAATGAAACCACTTGGTTGGTGGTGGGGGGGTGAAAAAGTTATAATTAACAGATTTAAATAGGGACTTTCCAATTTTCCTCATTTTAATTAGGTAATGTATACTACCAACCGACTGATGTAATGAAAGCCAGGTGCGCAGAGGAAGAATTTATCCTTTGGCGCTATAATGTTCAGTTAAGACTGCTTGCATTAAATGAAAGGGAGAAAAGGATTACCATGTTTTGGGCTTGCAGAGACTTTGTGGAATGACTTGGATTAAACTGGAATTTCTTTTTAATGCTTATGTTTAGGATGAGCTGCTCCTAATTCTGTTGTTCAGCTCATGGGGAACAAATAAAATAACAACATCCTCCAGATATTCCTTTTTTTTAAACACATTATCTGATGATATTTGGTGTAAATGAAAAAATCATTAACAGATTCAGTTAAATAGAATCTTTTCAAATTAAAGCTCTGAAGATCTATAGTCTTTAGACCTAAACATTTCACATTTTTATAGTAAGTGAAAGTGTGCCTAAAGCATTTTATAAAACAAGTGGCTATCCAATGTAGCACAACTTTTTCAATTATTTGTAAAATCACTCTTTGCTGATCTGCTTAATCCAATCTTAGATAGATAGATAGATAGATAGATAGATAGATAGATAGATAGATAGATAGATAGATAGATAGATAGTACTTTGTTTATCCCAAGGGGATGAATAACAACTCATCTCAAAAATACACAAAAAATGGGAGTAAGGTGCCAGTCCATCACAGGGCACAGTCACCACCTCACCAGTTACCGTAAAGCTGATATCACATCATGTGACTTGTAGTTGGAGAGGATATCAGATCAGGCGAAGGAGTTGTTGATCTCTTAACTTGACATGCTAAAGTGACAAACTGTTGGACATATCAATTTACGAGACTGTGTGATAAATTTTCAGCACAGTTTTGCACTTCCAAAGAATGCACGCTCACCTCCTTTCCTGACAACCAATAACGTGCTGCCTGACAGAGCTGTATGAAGGGTTAACAGATATGGCGAATTCAGGTGCAGTCTCTGCCTTTTTACTTCTTTTTTTCATTCCTTCGTGGTACATAAACTACAAGACAGCAGACAGACAAGCCTCTCATCTTTTTTCGAGGTCCAAAACACCCATGTTTCTTATTCCTCGCCACCGCATTATATGCATTGTACTTTCGTCTGAGCGGTCATGGGTCCTCAGCTCTTGTGCCCACTGAGGCTATCTCTACAACTTAAGATAGTGTGAAACCTGCTTGATTTTGTTGGGTGAGTTGTGGACTTGTTGGAGTGAGTTCCTGAGTTTGCTAGACTACATGACTGGGAGTTACACGAGTGTGTCGTAACTGCTAATGACTCTGTAAGATTATGTAAATGAGGTCTGCGACTGAAAAATCTCTGGAAAAGTCATCCAATGTGACTTGGCCTTAAGTTGCATGTCTTAAGAAAAGCTATAGTACCCCAGATAAAAAAAGTGCATGGACATGGTTTATAAGTTCAGACTCCTCACAGAAGGAGCTGTGAGGCAGTAGCGTTAACCACAAACATAATGTCACATTAGATGACTTTTGTAGTGAATTTCAGTGACAGTTTTCATTTACAAGAGGAACTGCATAGTCTGACATTCCCAGTAACTCATTTATTTTAGTTGTAGGAGTGGGCTCTGTGTGCATGACAACCAAGAAATGCTTATCTAGAAGTGCAATGCATATAATGCACAGATGCGGAATAAGGAACGCAAGTGCTTTGAAACTCATTAACTCAGACAGGCTCATCTGTCTGATGTCCTGTATTTGTAATACTGCTACAGAATGAAAAAAAGGGCTGAGATTGTGGCTGAACTCGCCATAACTGTTAACCCTTTCTATGGTAGCAGCTCCATCAGGCAACATGTTATTGGCTGTCAGAAAAAGGGGTGTTCTGTAAAATCATCACCAATCGCTAAAATTCACAAGATTCACATACCCTATGACTAGAAGTAGCAGAATATGACATTGGCTTTAGACAGGCTTGGATCAGTAGTACACAGAATCTGCAAGCATAATGAGATTACAAGAGACCAGAAAATAATTAGAAATATGCATGCAAAAATGTGCTGTATATACATAAAAAATCTGTGCACATATACACTACATTTTTTTTAATTTATATACACTAAATTAATATTCTTTTCGCATAATATTTTGCATTTTTTCTGGTTGAAATGTATGTCAATGGTAATATGGTGCAAATTACAATAGCATAAGCCAAACTCGGGAAATTCCACGGAGGGGCAGATGAAAATAAAATTCCAGTTCAGACAGATGTCAGATAATATAACACAGTACAGGCCTGTATTCTTTAGGAAAGGTCAAAGTGTAGTTTACTGACTGGTCAATGCACAATTAACTACAGTGCAGGGACTTTGTTATAGCTATATGATAATCATGCTCAACATACTTATAGATATTATTGCCATTTTGTTCAGTTATTTGTTAAAATCTGAAGCTGATTTTAGGATGGTAGAGTGGTTTACCTGCCTATATGTGGACACTTTTGGCTGGGTGCAGTCTGCATACTCACATAGCAATTTTAATCTCTGGCTTTAGATTTTCTGCTGCTAAGATGACTGGCAACTGTAAACTAGCACTGTGTGATTGACTGAGTGGTGTGAGTGAGTGAAGTGAAGTGAATAAGTGAGTGTGTGAGTGTTGCTATGTCCTTGACAGTCATCAGCCAGGCACTTACATCCCACCTAGTACTTGGTCATGCTCCCTCTGACCCTGTGCTGGGACAAACATGTTCATAAAAACGGATTAATGGAAAAATGTTCACAATATTGCACTCTCCTTACATTCTGCGACCAGATTTGAAGGCCATTTTACCCACGCTCTGAATTGTAATTGTAATAATTGTGGCACAAGCAGCTGATAATTTTGTTTAACCAGCCATTTCGAAGCATATCATTAAGAGCTCTTTTCAATGACATATGAATCATTGTACTTGCAGCTGTCATGTCAGCATTCCAGGAAAGTATTGTGCAATTGACATCCGTCTCATTGTGATTTTATTCATTCATTGAACAAAAAAATAGAACTTTGTAAATATTAACTCCCTTTATCAGAACTAACTAGTAACTAAAGCTGGTTTTAAATGTTTAAATAAATATCCAAAGTGTGCATCAGCCCCACTGCTTTGGAATAATATATGTCAATGAATTTATATTAGTGTACCTTAAAAACTATTCTTATTAAACTTGTAACACCTTTGTTCTAAACTACCAAACTGTTAGACTTATTAATTTCAGTTTTTTAAACATTTGATTATTTTTAATAGCTGTTGTAGGGGCTTTGTGATTAAAAGAAAATTGCATTTAGGGAACATGTAACTGTTGAGTCAAGTTCCAACTGGCCACTGCGTCATGCCCTACAAGTGACTTAGATTTTATGTACCGGTATTTATTTTTTAATTTCGTGTCCCTCTTTGTTAATATTGTTGCTGTTATTAGGACTAATTATTAGTTGCACCTCTGTCTGTCTTGTACTATAGATACACAGATGGATAAAAATGAATTTTAATTCCTCAGTCCAGCTACACATTGTCTCACTTATATAGTCAGTTCTATATCCTAACACAGGGTCACGGGGGTATGCTGGAGCCAATCTCAGCACAGGGAGCAAGGCAGGAGCAAATCTTAGGCAGGGCGCCAGCCCACTGCAAGGCACACACACACCAAGCACACGCTTGGGACAATTTAGGATCGTCAATGCACCTAACCTGCATGTCTTTGGACTGTGGGAGGAAACCCACACTAACACGGGGAGAACATGCAAGCTCCACACAGGGAGGACCCGGGAAGCAAACCCAGGTCTCCTTACTGCAAGGCAGCAGCGCTACCACTGCGCCACCATGCCGCCCCACTCACTTATACACATTAAACATAATTTATACATTATTTCTGTTATTTCTATATTGGTTCAACTGCACATCTGTCTATATATATAGTGCAATAAATAGAGACAACACTGTCATAAAGATTTGGGGTTTTTAGCCCCATATACTGCAAAATAAGGTCAAGCAATTCAAACAAAATCATTAGACACACAAGGGCGGGTAGACGGACAATTTATAGAGCCGGACCGGAAATTAAACAGTGGGATGCTGGGAAAAGTGTGGTGATGGAATGGTTGTTGACGTCATCAAACGGGGACCAGAGGGTATAAATGGACCCGGAAGTGTTGTGGTTCTTTGAGTCGTCCGGCCCATATTATGGCTGCGTTGCTTCGTCTTTTCTAAGAAAATAGAAAGAGAGAGATTAGTACCCTGCTGTTGTCCCCTGGCATGACTTGTCGTTTTGCAAGTCAAGTCCTTAAGCTGTTCCCCAAGCACTTGTGCGTGACAATAGCTATATCCATAGTATCTATATTCATGATATGCTATATACACCAATAGCCGCAACAGTAAGACCACCTGCCTAATATTGTGTAGATCCCACTGGTGCCACCAAAAGATCTCTGAAACACTGAGGCATGGACTCCACAAGACTGTCCTGTGGTATCTGACACCAAGACCTTAGCAGCATATCCTTTAAGTCCTGTAAGTTGTGAGGTAGGGCCTCCATGGATCAGACAATCCCGCTGAAGAGATGGAGTTCTGGGGAATTTGAAGGCCAAGTCAACACCTTGAACTCTTTGTCATGTTTTTCAAACCATTCCTGAACACTTTTTGCAGTGTTGGAGGGCACATTATCCTGTTGTAAGAGGCCACTGCCATTAGTGAATAGCATTGCCATGAAGGGATGTATGTGCTCTGCAACAGTCTTTAGGTAGGTGGTACATTTTAAAGTAACATCCACATGAATGCTATAACCCATGGTTTAACAACAGAACTCTGCCCAAAGCATCATGCTGCCTTCACTGGCTTGTCTTCTTACAATAGTGCATCCTGCTACCATCACTTCTTCAGGTAAATGAGACCCATGCACTTGGCCATCCACACAATCTTAAATAAAAACATGATTCATCAGACCAGGCCATCTTCTTCCATTGCTCCATTGTCCAGTTCTGATGGTGGAAAGGGGTCAGCATGGGCACTCCAACTGGGGGGTAGCAAGCTGCCCTGTGTGTTCTGACACCTTTCTCTCATGGCTGGCATTGTACAGTATTTGTCAGCAATTTGTGCTACAGGAGCTCTTTGTGGGATCAAACCAGACAAGCTAGCCTTCGCTTCCCATGCACATCAATGGAACTTAGATGGCAATGACCCTGTCGCCAGTTCACTGGTTGTCCTTCTTTAGGCCACTTCTTTTAGGTACTGACCACTGCATTTTGGGGGCACTCCATAAGATCTGTCATTTTGGAAATGCTCTGACCCAGCCCTGTACATCACAGTTTAGCGCTTGTCAGAGTTATTTAGATCCTTATGTTGCCCAATTTTCCTGCTTCCAACACATCATCTTCAATAACTGACTGTTCACTTGCTTCCTAATATATCACACCCTTTAACAGGTACCATTGTTATGAAACAATCAATGTTATTCAAACAGCAAACTGGGGGAAGTCATGTACTGAGGAGGCTGTCTTGGCTGGGTAAGGTCACGCCGTAAGCAACTAGCCAGGATACCAATCCATACACATCTTCCATTACAATGTGTATATATACATAAAACATGCCATTGTGATGGAACAGGGGCTCAGTGAATGTGTTGGAGTGAATGTAGAGGATGTACTGTAGATAGACCTGTTCTTTATTATTGATGTATTCCAGACAGAGCATTTATGTGTAATTATTTTAATGTAATTTCTTCTTTGTTTTAAGTCTTTGCAAATTTTTGCATTGTCTTTCTGGCTTATTATAGTACTAGGGTATTGTACCGTGTTAGCCATTATGAATGTAGTGAGAAGTCAAGGAAAATGACACCTTTTATTGGCTAACTAAAAAGATTACAACATGCAAGCTTTCAAGTCAACTCAGGCCCCTTCTTCAGGCTTATTATATAATATTATCTATGTTCAGTATCATTCATACATATTTGGGAGATTCAATTTACTGTTTACTATGTTCATTGTTATCAATGTTACTTTTTCAATCATCTCCTTTTCCTTTTTTTAATTACTTGCTTTTTCTAATATTCATCCTGTGCTGGAAATAGAAAAATGTACATAGTCCACATAGCTACAAGTAATGGTTAGATTTCTCAAGCCTAATAAATCTAATTAATGGTTGTCAAGGCATGGCAGCATTTGAACACAAGGAAGAAAGAAACCATAGACAGGTGCAATCCCTTTGCAGCAGATCAATTTAAATCACATCTCTATGTATATAAAATACAATGTCTGTCTGTCTGTATGTCTGTTCACTTTTTATAAGAGAACTACTTAACGGATTTAGATCTTTTTTTCTATAATTTTGCAACTTCTCTCATCACGCTATTATAGTTCGGTTGTAGCACCGATTTATTCGTGAGAATCCGAGAAATGGCTGTGGGCCGAGGGGGAGGCGGGACCTCAGGAGTAGGGAGCTGGGTGGGGCCATCCTCACTCACGTGCCAGCCTCCGTTCAAGTTGCTGTACCTCTCGCCATGTGACGTTTTTGAGAGAGGGATCACAGCTACGTGTTTTAGGGGGTACCTGCTCATTGGCAGAGATATCATGGCCATGTGCTTTTCTCCCCACGTGGGAGACGCTCTCCCATCTGAGCTGAACAAGATCAGATACGGTGGCAACGTTTGATGTTGGAGCATACCTACCTTCCGCTTGGCCAGAGATACCTTGCCAACTCTTTACAATTTTGCCAAATAAATCACAGCTACATTCTCACCCCTGATAGCGAAACTAGAAATGTTGTTTATCAAGAGGTCCTCAGAAATGAAAGCTATCAATGTAAATTCTTCTTAATACAAATGATGACTTTTTATTTGTCCTGTTTCACTACTACGTGGGCAGAACCGCATGGGACAGCTAGTTTTATGTATATAAAGTAATAAACCTTAACATATATTAGTAGTCATTTCATTATACATCTGATGGACACATTACATCAGCCATTCTATACACTAGTGACAAATGGTGCTTAGATTGAGAATGAGCTGAAACCATCACTGGTGTTTGATTAAGAAACCTAAGAATATGGGAGCAGATTTAGATATGGACTACTTTAAGTCAGTGGCATAGCTAGAGTTTGTGCTGCTCGGGGCAGTGTGGCATATGTTAACCTATTTAAATAGAAAATTAAAATGATGTATAGAGGAAAATTAAGATAAATTTTGCATTGATTTATTCATATATAGAGAAACAACAATAATTTTTCACATATTATTATTTATAAGCATCAACTAGACAAGAATATAGTACAGATGCACTAATAAGCTGTGTTCTAATTATTAGTTTAATATAATTACACTACAAAGACCAGAACCAGTGTAGTGTACAAGTGATAGGTGGGGGTGTTTTCTGCGCAGAGCAAGAATGCATTCACATTGATAATGAAACGAAATTATAAATTCGTTGTTTATCTTCCTGGAAATTATTATCAGTGTAATGTTTATGTTTATTTTTGTTATTGCCTTATAAATTTCAACTGCTGTGTCTAATGCCGTCACAGAAGGACAGTCTGAAAATTATTTTGTAGCTTTTGTGGATAAAAATCAGAGAATTTAACTTTTTTCATTCATGAGTGATATTTTTCCGAACCCTGCTGCTTACACATAAATTGTACTGAGCCTTTTGGCCAATAATGCGCCCCCAAAAATGTGCCACCTGGGGTGGAACGCTCCCTCCACCTGCCCCTAGCTACACCACTGCTTATAGTCAGTAACTGCCATTACTTCTTTAGGAGACAGCAGGTTTCAAAACCTAGTTTAGGAAATAAGAACCTGAAACAGAGAACCTAGTATGGAACACTGACTTGATTTAGTTAATTATTTAATGGCATGAGATCTCTCCTGTCTATTCCATTATTGCAGACGGTACATTTTTAGGAGTATTGCCAACAGTCAGCATGTCCTGGGCAATGCCGTATTCTCCTCCAGTATAGAGATGTCTGAGACATACACTGCTTTAGCTAACTTGATGTGCACAGTACATAAGAAATCTGGGAGCTTACTGATATATTAAATAGGCAGTCTGCGTGGTTTTTCAAAATTTAGCTTCAAAGTACCATAATCTTCTTGTTGAACATTACCATTAGTAAATACTGAGAGAGTCTTTGAGAAGATAATGTCCGTTACATCTGTTGGTACTATTCAGCACAAAAAAACTGGTGTGACAGCACTGGAGGAATGAAACCAATTGCTTTTCTAACAGACTTCATTCATTTGTTAAATATATATCTTCTTTTTTTATATCAGTTTCTGAGGGTCGACCAAGACAAAGAATGCAATGTGGAATGTACAGGCTCACCGCAGAAACCACTTTGTGCTTCGGATGGAAGAACCTTTATGACCCGCTGTGAATTTCAGAGAGCCAAGTGCAGAGACCCTCAACTAGAGATAGCTTACCGGGGCAGCTGCAAAGGTAAACTCCAAGAGACCAATCTGGTTTCTATTTATTTTAAGTTGAAAAGTATCCTATGCTGTTGTCAATTAGGTGTAAAAGGGAAGAAACTGTAACATAAAAATAAATTGAAACATATGATACTTTGATTGTTACTGACCATATTGGGAGAAACTCCTTAAATAAGCAGTGAATCCTCATCATTTGTGTACATACAATTTTGAAATATTTTTTATCAAGGCAAAAATCTGAATTTGTATTTATACGTCTTTTGCAGATTTAATTGAATTTTGCCAATTTTCAAATGTCTATAAATGACATCTATTTGGTTTGGCGAGACATTTTTGTTAAAGGTGTCAGTGCTTTGCTGAAGGTGTTCCATCTTGGAAGGAAGCCATGTATTGTTGGTTATCATACTTCATTATGCCAGATAAATTTAGTATTATTGTCAGTGTTTTTTTTTTTACTGGAATACATTTGGACACATTGACTTAGGAAGGCAAAATGGTGTGACGGTCAGTTAGAATTGCTGTGCTACGGCTGAATCACCCACTGATGATTGTCTGTATTTTCTCCTTGTCTATGTGGGTTTTCTCTTGTTTTCCTCTTGTATCCCAAAAGCATACGTTGGTTACTCTAAATTAGACTTTAGATTAGAGTTTGGGTGAGTGTGTATTTTGTGATAGACTGAGGTCTTATCCAGATCTGATTCCTGCCTTGCACCAGTGCTGTTGCAATTGGCTGTAACCCCAGCAACCCTGACTGGTTTTATGAAGGTTCAAGAATATTATATTGGTCCACTTTAGCATGCCATTGCAGGCAGTATTGTCTGTTGTCTTAAGGGACTGGGTTGTTAACCTCAAAGCTGTCCACCTCTGACTTACTCTGTGACCCTGAGCTAGTCAGTTAACCTAATAGTAATGTGCCTTTTAAAATACACACATGGGGAATAATTTAGGGTGATGCTCATCATAAGAGGGCACTACACATAATGAAGAATTTTTGCTTGACAGTGTCAACATTGCAAATATCTGGAACAGAACTCAAATTTGTAAAAATTGTGGTTACAAGTGAGTTGGTAAAGTTCCTTGATATCTCACAAAGGTTATCACATAAAATGGAAGCACTCTGTCGACACGTCACCATTGTGAAAATTAAAATAATCATTGCATTTTGTTTCAATTTATAAAGAAGTTAGTTTGTTAATTCATTTAATGAGGGTAGGGACTGTAGCATAATGCCCATATCTGCTTAGGCTTTCTCCAAAGAAATAATGGTTAAATGGAGAGGATTCTGCAAGTTGGCCCCATATACATACTGTAAGCGTGGGCATGTGAATCAGCAGACCCTGTGACAGGCTGGCACTTATTTCAGGCCTGTCCCATAAAGCTGAATTAGATTAAGCAGGGTTTGAGAATATTATATTACATTTTACTTTGTAACGAGTTTACTTTGTAAGTTATATATTCTGATAACATTTAAAAAATATATATGATCTGTTTTACCTTAACTACAAATGAACTGTTCAAGTATGCCCTGTGATTGCTACATTGCCCCCTTATGACAAATAAAGTACAATCTTTGTATGTATCTTGATAAACTTGAACAATAACAATTCAAGGGTTGGAGTACCTCCCAGGTAAATCCCAACGTAAAAAAAAAATTAAATGAAAACAAACAGCCACTGCCTTATTCCGTTAGCGTACAGGAGCGCTGTCTCTCCTGGATGTAGATTCCAGAATGGATGGCCACTTTCTGTGACTTGTCCGTATATATAGCTGTTGCCATGGAAGAAGCAGAGCTTCTGGGGCTACACTGCAAGTAAGGTCAGGTGTTGTCCTCTGGCTGGAGCTGCGGAAGGAAAAGAAGAGGAAGTTAGTGGCAGCATCCTCTCTCATCCCAGGGTGGAAGTGCTTATCTCACAGAAGCCGTAAAGGGGTCACCTACTCGAGCGTGTGTGACAATATCCATTGACTGCTATTAATGGGCTAATCATAAATACTGTGTTTTCTGATATTGTGATGTGGCAGTATTATGTCTTGGTTAAATATGCAGTAAGTATCTTCAAAATCCATTTGTTATTTTCATTTTAGTTGAACAGAATGAAAATAAGAAAATAACAGTGCGGTAAATACACTTTTGTTTCTCTGCAAATGTGGTATTTTCAGAATCTGAGACTCTTCAGTGCATGTAGGTGCATTCCTGTCTATGTCATTGTCATTTCTGTACATGTGTAATGTTAGAGGCTCCAGTATTTAAAACAAACTTTAAGATATCTCCAAAATGGAGTTAGAAAAGGACTGAATATGTTAACAAGAAATTTATATCATAAGATATAATATTTGTTTTAGGCAACATATTGTTCAGAAAAATGTATGTTCCTCAATTACAAAGTAACATTCATACAATTATCTTTTGAAGACTTTTCCAGCTGATACATTTACATAATTTTTGTTTTGATTATATTTATCTGTAAAAATAATTTTAATGAATAAACTTACCCTGTCTATAAAAGCACTTCTAAACTTCTGTTAGCATAACTTGAATGAAGTGTTACATATTTAAGGTATTGACAAAACAAGCAAATACTAATCACTAATAACTTTCAAATAAAATATTCAAATTTTTACTGACTTAAAGAATTCAATGTCAGCTGATATTTATTCTGAAGATTTTAACAAATAAACTCGGATGTTGACCAGTTTTGAAATAAAAGATCTGTTTGCAATCTTACCAAATTGAATCACATACCAAATTGCACATATATAAATATTAAGGCAGATGGCCAGCACATAGGGCACTACCTCTCCTGCATTGGTAGATGGCAGCCATCCTAGTGGCTGCAGCACCATGGACTCTCTCAGGGTTTCACTGCAGATGGAGTCCTTCACCTCAGCTCTGTTGGGTTCTGTCGGTGCCACCAGCTTACACTGCTCTAGGAGCCAGAGTCGGGAGGACCACGAAGATTGCTAGGAGGAGTGGAGGTAGAGGTGGAGAGAGAGAGAGAGAAAGACAGAAAAAGAAAATAAGAAGAGTAAAGATAAAGGAACTTTGCTGTGTGCTGCTTTGTTAGTACTGTGCTTTGTGCAGGTGGGAAATGCTTAGAGAAGAGTTTCCCACAGCACAAAAAAGCTTTTGTTGCAGAGACTGGTGCTTGTGCCTGTCTGAGTTGGGTTTGGGGAGCTGGAGTGCCCCCTTCAAGCCACATTTTATATACAGGGTGAGTCAAAATTATGTTAACACTAATGGATTATTTTTATCTCGAGCACACTTTTCTGGGTCGATGGATAGGTTGTGGTGGACCATTGCCATGGCCTCCACACTCTCCTGATTTGACACCCTGTGATTTCTGGTTATGGGGTACGGTGAAGGAGCACGTGTATAGCAGGAAATTTCATGATATCAATGACCTGAAGGACAGAAAATGGACTGTGGTAGCATCTATTCCCTGTGAAATGTGTGTCCGGGCTTTAAACGGTACTGTTGCTCATTGTTTTTTGTGTGTTGATCATGATTGCGAACAGGTTGAGACATTCCTGTAAATCATCTTGCAGATATGA
>JANRMT010062825.1:12850030-12867088 GCA_026402145.1 Polypterus bichir lapradei
CTGAGCACTGATGGAGGGATTGTGTGTTCCTGGTGTGACTCGGGCAGTTGTTGTGGCCATCCTGTACCTGTCACGCAGGTGTGATATTCGGATGTACCGATCCTGTGCAGATGTTGTTACACGTGGTCTTCCACTGAGAGGATGATCAGCTGTCCTTCCTGTCTCCCTGTAGCGCTGTCTTAGGCGTCTCACAGTGCGCACATGGCAATTTATTGCCCTAGCCACATCAGCAGTCCTCATGCCTCCCTGCAGCATGCCTAATGCACGTTCACTCAGATGAGCAGGGACCCTGGGCATCTTTCTTTGGGTGTTTTTCACAGTCGGTAGACAAGTCTCTTTAGTGTCCTGCGTTTTTAGAACTGTGACCTTAAATGCTTACTTTCTGTAAGCTGTTAAGGACTTAACGACCATTCCACAGGTGCATGTTAATTAATTGATTATGGTTAATTGAACATGCATGGAAAACATTGTTTAAATAATTTACAATGAAGATCTGTAAAGTTATTTGGATTTTTAAAACATTATTGTTGAAATACACAGTCCTGAAAAAGGGACGTTTCTTTTTTTGCTGAGTATATATATATATATATCAGATTCATTCATATTCAACTTTTGTTCTGGTTTGATAAAAAAGGTGTTATATATGTGCAAATTATATTGCAAATAACATTTTGCCAGATCGTTGAAAGGCATGTGCCGATTTTTTTTAGTATCCATTCATATATCACTTTAGTTTTCTCTTCTTGATAATAATCTGTTTCACATTTTGTCAGTTATATTTCTCAAAAGGTTACTGCAATAAAAACAGTGAACCTTTGTAGAAGCTTCTCTGCTAGTTTTCTGACCCTCGGGGCATTGCTTGAATATTTGAATGTTTTCTTTTTATTGAATTTCTCCTGGGAAAGCATATCTATAAATCAATCAGTCTGTCAATTATCACACATGCATGCATGTACACATACAAAACTAGCAGCTGAAACTCGTCTCATAGATGATATTGCCCAGAGATCTTGAGTTACTGTACAGAATAACGTGCAACAGGCCAATGACTTGATTTGACAGCCAAAAGCAAGGTAAAACAGGAAAATTAACTTTGATTCATGAGACCAGGGAAGAAAAAAGCATTCCTAATGTCTTTCAGATGAGGCGCTAACTCAGACCTCTTATCTTGAGACTGCTTTACTGCCTGTGGTACCTTGTCAGGTTTATATCTTTCTTCCATATTCCCAGAGAAAAAAAAACAATTTTTTATCACATTTATAACATTCAGGGAAAGGTGGTGGATGCAAGGAAGAGACATGGGAAGGCGCTGCTTCTTCTCCTTATCAGTGATTTTCTGTAACCACTAATCATTGATGTTACATGATCTCTGTCTGCTGCTGTGTAATATTCTTGTATTTCAGTGTGCATGTACTTTCCAGACAGACCTAAAATAGATTAAATAGTTTACTAAAACAAGCCTTTGAAATCAATATAGTGAACAGCAGACTGCTCCATGGACTTCAGTTTGCATGTTCTCCTTATGTGTGTGGGCTGACACAGGTTGTTCTGTTTTTCCCCACATTGCTGAGAAGTGTATGAGAGATTAATCAACTACTCTATTTTATCATGTAGGTGTATGCATTGTGCTGTTTCCTATTTTAAAGCTTATGCTCTCAGGATATGAAATCCCTCAGGGTTAGGTTAGGGTTATGGTTATACAGAAATCACAATCAAAAAATGGGGTAATGGTTTAAAAAAATAACAATAAAACACTTTCAAATTAATCACCTTAATGAAATACTCAGTCTTCAGAGCTGCAATCCAATCATTTCCATCCAATAATCTTTTTTTATACATTATGGTACGTGGCCGGCCGTTCATCCCGGCCAGTACCCCCAGGCCGCCAGATGGAGCCCTCCTTGCAGCATAGAGGTGCCCTGAATGCCAGCAGGAAATTATGGACAATGGACTTTTAATGCGCAGCCCTGCTGGATACCATGGGGGCCGCCAGGAGTCGCTGCAGGGAGGCCCAGAGACTATTTGCCTTACGCCCAGGAAGTACGTCATAGTCACGTGGACAAAGGGAACGATGTGCTCACTGGGTGAAGAAAATGAAGGATTTTTATCTGACCCGGAAGTGTTCCAGGTCACATGGACAGAGAGGGTGAAACGCTTCCGGGTCAAGGAGTATAAAGGACTGTGGGAGATCCCAGACGGACGAGCTGAGTTGGGAGGCAGGGTGGCTAAGCGTCTGGGAGAGGAGGATTGTGATTTTTGGATTATTGTTTATTGGAGAATTGTGGAGAGGAGCGTGCTTTGTGCACTTATTTATAATAATAAATATTATTATTGGACTTTTACCTGGTGTCTGACGAGTGGTCTGAGGGTACAAGGGTGCAAGAAAGCCCTAATCTGTCACAACATCTTAATTCAACTTAGGAGCTTAAGGCCTAACCCTGGATCTGTTCTTTCACTGATGGAAGCTGGAACACCAAAAGGTAAGGAAAAGGATCAGGAAATCAAAATATAAACAGAAAACTGGCCAAAACTGGAAATTCAAAAATGAAAGGACAACACAACACAATATGACAAGCAAGAGTCTAAGTTGAAGAAACAAAGCAAAAAATTGTTTAATAAGAAAACTAAGAATTCGAATGCAAAAGCACTTTCTTTCCCTTTCATAGAGTATTTCCATAATCTTAGATATTGTTCCCAAGGCAGTACCTGCATATAAAGCAATATGTTACTGACATCACAATAAGCAATGATTGAAACCAAGCTCCTCACAGTGACTCATGTCATAATTTCAACTTCTTCCTTAAAGTAAAAAATGAGAAACTAATGACACATGTTTTTGACTTTGAAAAGCATCAGTAATACACCAAATACTGCCAGAAAAAGTACATAATGAATACACATAAACACACCGGGAGAACAAAGCAGTGGTCAGTTATAACAAAGAAAACCAACAGACAAAGTCAGACCGACTTTTCCAATCTAGTTAGCCAATACCAGGGTGGCAGGGAGCTACAAGATATTTCAGTGGCTCTTAAGTTCTCATTGTTTTTGGAATATTTGTGTATATGCCTTTCATAAGACTCTGCAGTTATTTTTGCATTTCTGTATAGTTTGTTTATTTTTTCTTACTTTCAAATCAGTTATGTTTTGTATCTGTGTTATTGCACGGTCGATTTGGTTTATGGTTGCTACCATCTTGATTATCTCTATTACATTATTTTCAGCATGTGATGTGTGATATCATGGCTCTTACAAGGTCATAGGATTTAAATAAAATCAAATTTAGGCTTAGCTACAGAAAAAAAAATCCAGTTACAGTCAGAGCATTTTTCTTCATACATTTTTGACAATGAATTCCGCATCATATTTTGGTTTTGTTTTATTTATAAAGTTTTAACCAAGCCTCTTCATCAGTTACCCTTTTGTTTTGATCTTTACACCTACTTGTCTAGTGATCCTTGTCTTTTTTAATACATCTTCCCTCTGAACAAGGCATTTTTTTCCTTTGGACTACAATGCAGCTTTAATGCAGGAAGCAAGTATGGGTCAGCAGTCAATCACATGAATAGTCACACAGTACCAATTTACTGATACTTGAGAATATGAAACACCCACTCAGAACTATGGCCATCAGACCACCCTAACCTTTGTAGTTTGACTCATTACAAAATCAGCTCATCCTTGAATTTATCATTGCACAGCTAGTGAGTAGAGCTTGTTAAATCTACCACAAAGTACTAGCAATTTATTATTGACTACAATCCATTAATTACATAGTATGCAGTTAATCAGTCCCTGCTGTTTATGTTGTACCACTCTACAACAAATTCATTCAAAAGTGTCAGTTCAACTGTTTGATACAGGTGCATTAAAAATATCATGAATCCATTGGCTTACTTTCTGATGTGATTTAGACCATGACTGGATTGTGGTGAAAACTGCAAATACTGTAGAATTGATGTTTAGTGCACTGCATGACGACTTCATAAACATATCTACTTCCAAATTACAGCCCCTAATTAATTCAAAATAGCAATTTTTTATAATATGGCAGGAAACCAGTGTATATGGAGAAACCCACACTGACATGAGAAGAACATGTAGGTGACACACATTAAGCGATCAGGTAAGGAATCAAATTATGGTCAGTGAACTGAGACAGCAGCAGTAACTCCAAGCTACCTCAGTTACAATCTGTTTCTGGTTATCTTCAAATCTATGCATTTTTTATTTGTTGGCTAATCTGATCCATATATCTTATGCATGTTCCAGCTATTGCATATGTTTCTTTTGTTAAAGGAAAAATAAAAATTGATTTTTGACAGATTACAGTCTCTAAATCTCAAAATTCATTACATCTAAAGGAAGAACTTTACAATCTTAGAAATTTCTTTCATACTTTCAACTGAGGTTTTTTTTCCCTTCTACCTATAATAAAAGTGTCACTTCAAAACAGAAAATTGAACAATTTTAACAAAATTTAACAAGAATAAAAGGTACTTTTCAATACAAATCAATAAATGTATGGTAATAAAATATAAGACAGTACATTAGTGAACTTTTGTGTTCTTTTTTCTTTGATGTTATGTGATCTATAAAGTTAGAGTTATACTTGAAAGAGATCTTCTTTTTCCCCTTAAAAGTCTTTCCGTTTGTCTCTATTTTATTGTATTATCAAGTCTTCATTCTTGTTCATTTGGAAGTTTTGGAAAAAAAGACTGCTTTGTGAAAAGGTTTAGCTTACTTTAAATCTATGACACCTTTTTCTTCATTTGGCTGCTCCCGTTAGGAGTCGCCACAGCAGATCATCTTCTTCCATATCTTTCTGTCCTCTGCATCTTGTTCTGTTACACCCATCACCTGCATGTCCTCTCTCACCACATCCACCTTCTCTTAGGCCTTCCTCTTTTCCTCTTCCCTGGCAGCTCTATCTTTAGCATTCTTCTTCCAATATACCCAGCATCTCTCCTCTGCACGTGTCCAAACCAATGTAATCTCGCCTCTCTGACTTTGTCTCCCAACCGTCCAACTTGAGCTGAGCCTGTAATGTACTCATTTCTAATCCTATTCTGTTAGCATCTTTAACTCTGCCACCTCCAGCTCTGTCTCCTGCTTTCTGGTCAATGCCACCGTCTCCAACCCATATAACATAGCTGCTCTCACTACTGTCCTGTAGACCTTCCCTTTTACTCTTGCTGATACCCATCTGTCACAAATTACTCCTGACACTCTTGTCCACCCATTACACTCTGCCTGCATTCTCTTTCTCACCTCTCTTCCACAATAACCATTACTCTGTACTGTTGATCCCAAGTATTTAAACTCATCCACCTTTGCCAACTGTACTCCCTGCATCCTCACCATTCCACTGACCTCCCTCTTATTCACACACATGTATTCTGTCTTGTTCCTACTGACCTTCATTCCACTCCTCTCTATAGCATATCTCCACCTCTCCAGGGTCTCCTCAACCTGCTCCCTACTATCGCTACAGATCACAATGTCATCAGCAAACATCATAGTCCACGGGGACTCCTGTGTAATCTCATCTGTCAACCTGTCCGTCACCATTGCAAATAAGAAAGGGCTCAGAGCCGATCCCTGATGTAATCCCACCTCCAACTTGAATGCATCTGTCACTCCTACTGCAGACCTCACCACTGTCACACTCCCCTCGTACATATCCTGTACAACTCTTACGTACTTCTCTGCCCCTCCCGACTTCCTCATACAATACCACAGCTCCTCTCGAGGCACCCTGTCATATGCTTTCTCCAGGTCCACAAAGGCACAATGCAACTCCTTCTGGCCTTCTCTAAACTTCTCCATCAACATCCTCAGAGCAAACATTGCATCTGTGGTGCTCTTTCTTGGCATGAAACCATACTGCTGCTCACTAATCATCACCTCACTTCTTAACCTAGCTTCCACTACTCTTTCCCATAACTTCATGCTGTGGCTCATCAATTTTATCCCCCTGTAGTTACTGCAGTCCTGCACATCCCCCTTATTCTTAAATATCAACACCAGTACACTTCTTCTCCACTCCTCAGGCATCCTCTCTCTTTCCAAACTTCCATTAAACAATCTGGTTAAAAACTCCACTGCCATCTCTCCTAAACACCTCCATGCTTCTATAGGTATGTCATCTGCACCAACGGCCTTTCCATTTTTCATCCTCTTCATAGCTGTTCTTACTTCTTCCTTGCTAATCCGTTGCACTTCCTGATTCACTATCTCCACATCATCCAACCTCTTCTCTCTCTCGTTCTCTTCATTCATCAGCCTCTCAAAGTACTCTTTCCATCTGCTCAACACACTCTCCTCGCTTATGAGTACATTTCCATCTTTATCCTTTATCACTCTAACCTGCTGCACATCTTTCCCAGCTCAGTTCCTCTGCATATAACTAGCACAACCATATCTGGCAAAGAGAAAGCTCAACTACCTGAAATTGTTGTCAAAATACATAAAATTCCTAGGCTGCCTTATTTGTCTGCCAACATCTGACACATTTATAAGAGCGTTTCCTTTTTTTCATGATTTCGCTACCATTTCAGCTTCTTTACTACAATTAGACAAAGTTTAATGTTACCGATTGGTTCACCATTTCCTCTTCTAACTGCAATCATAATAATAAGGTAGGAAAGAAATAGGGTCTTAAACCTGTCAAACTAATTAAATAATGTCTCTAGTTTTAAAACATTTTAAAGAATGCACATTACCGTTTTATAGTATTATAAATGACATTTACAGTGTAGAGGTTCTTATTTAATTAAAAAAAAATCAGGAGTGTGCTCCCCTTGACTTTCTTGTAAACTGAGATAAAGGAAAAGGTTGTTAGTACAACTTCCAGTTGCACAATATTTCTGAAATATCATATCTCTTTGTTTCTCATCATAACTAACTGATAATATTGATACACAATCATGTATCTCTATTTATAATCAAACTTTATATTAAAATATCTTCACACGTAATAGGTTGAAAACAGTGGTGAAATTTTTTCATGATTACATAGGCATTACCTAGACTATGTGCAAAGTAAAAAGAGAAATAGTCACCTAAAAACAAAAAGTGTTAATATTACACAGTATTTGTTCCAACAAATTGCTATAGGTAAAACTGAATTTAGCTACATTTAATTATGATAATAATGAGTGAAATAAAAAAATATCAAAAAATTAAATGTATTACTAGGAACATGACGTTTACATCTTTATATTTACATTGCAATATTTACACATTATTGTTAAACTGATGATGTATAAATTAAAATAAAATTATCAATAGTTATGGAAAGAATGTGTTATACTGAATACAGTTTAATATTGCGTACACATTTATATTTCCATCCATCTATCCATTATCCAACCTGCTATATCCGAACAACAGGGTCACGTATTTCCATGATACAAAAATTTGAATGGTTGTTTTAATAAAATACTACTTCCAGTTGGGTAATTTTTCTCAAATTTCATATCTGTTTGCTTTTTATCACTATAAATACCTATAAAAAATTTAATGCACCTATCTGTAATTTTATTCATAGTTTACTTGAAAATATGAGGAAGTATTCAGTTAAAGTTTGACCAAAAGTTGATAGGATTCCTTATTTTTGATATAAAGCAGCTGTACAAAATCTCATTAGTCTAGGTCAAAGCGTTTTCATGTTATCGTGTTTACACACAGATATAATTTTAAAAATGGTATTTTCTGACTCAGGTAGGTCTAAAATGTCAAGATTTATCAAAATCTCAAGGTCGATTTTTTTCACTTTTCCTATACTTCCTGTATACTATGTATATGAGAAAGTAAAAAGCATGAAAACTTTTTATTGGTAAAATACTATATTGAAGACACCAGGGGCCTCATGCATAAATGGTGCGTATCCACAGAAATGTTGCATAAGAATGTTTCCACGTTCAAATCGCGATGTATAAAACCTACACTTGGCGTAAAGCCACGCACTTTTCCACGGTACCTCATACCCTGTCTTACGCAAGTTCTCCGCTCGGTTTTGCAGAATGGCGGCACCCAGCGTCAAAGCAGTGCTACTGTTCCTGTGTGGTTACCCTTTATTTCTTAGAACATTTCTGACGCGGCTTTATAAACACACTGAAACTAACCGCATATTGTTTATTAGTTTAATGCATCTGATTGTAGATTACCTGTAACAATATAATGGCCCAGGGAAAAGCCATAGTATTCCAAATACCATAACTGCTTTAGCATTGTTACTCTCAAGGCACCATCTTCTTCTTTTTCTTCTTTCAGCTGCACCCTTTAAGGGTTGCCACAGCGGATCATCTTTCTCCTTATTACTCTCACTGCACCACTCGAAGTATTTATATCACTGTAGCTGAGTGGGGAATCACAGCAGCAGCTGATTGGAAAGAGAATTATCGGTATGCAGCATCAAGCACACGCTGCCTCAGACACGGCAAAACGTTTCAAAGCCTTTCCTGTACGGACCTCATGGTTCAGAAACAGTTTCATCCCAAGAACTATAAACGCACTCAATCAAGTGCTCCTAGTAGAACTGTTTGTACTTATAAGTACAATTACCCCACTGTAAACTTGCCCTACAGTTATAATATTACACAACATGCGCCACTTTATAAAGCGCCTATTTACATATGATGACGATATCATTTTTAAGGTGAAATGCAGCAAAATATGTTGATTGTATTATACAGATAAAACTTTAACTTCATTTAAATAATCTTTATTGTTAATCATTAAACATGTGAGGACATGGTGCTGCAGCTCTAGCAAGTTCACGTATTGCTCCTGCCTTGCGCGCTGCATATTTGCTGAGGCTGATGCGACACTGGAATGATAGACGGATAGAATAATTAAACACGTACTATGAAGATATTTCAATGTTCCTTAAAAGTTTTGAAGAATCGTCGTTGTAAGCTTACAGATGGCTTAATGTCTATTACAGAGCTGATTGTGTGGCGATTGGGTATTTGGGGAAAGAAAAGTAACGACAAGGAATTGGAGGTTAGTACGTTTGAAAGAGACAGTACTTTTACAATAAATTATTTCATTGAAGGTTGCGCATGGCGCAACAGCATCTTGTGTGAGACATGAACAATTACTGCACCATCGTGTTCTCATGTTTAATAACATGCTTTCATTTCCAATCATCATGAAAATGATATCACGTATACATCTCAGTATTTTAATTGTTCAGAGAGCTGTAATATCACGAATTTAATGGATTCTGTGTCCTGTCGGAGAAAGAGAAAGAACGGAAGCACGTAGTGATTCACACACATAGAGCACATTGAAGATCAAATACAAAACAAAGCATTAACGTGCTACTTTAGTTACGATGGGATTTGAGAAACTAGTAAATTAAATGAATTTAAGATGAAGTTTATGATGTTCTACTTTAATGACAAAATAAACTACGTGATTAAAGTGGAAATTTCGAGATTAAAGTTGACATTTTGTGCTTTTTTCCCACTGTGTGCCTATTTTTTTTTTTGTCTGTACCCTAATAAGCTCAGACAGTGGGCTTCAACTTGCCTTTTCACAGCGACTTTGATATATGACTTCTTTTTTATTTTGGCACTGTGTGACTTTGTGAACTTGAGCTTTTGAGTTTCTCCGACACACTATGTCACTCGATCAACTTGCTTTTGTTATTTATTCCACTGTTTAAATCAACAAATAGTATGTTTTTCCTTTGCCTCCACTTGGTATTCGCTGAAATTCTTATATTTTGCCCCGTGCTTTTCCCATTGTCTTTTCACAGAACGCTGAGCTTAAGGGCTATTTATATTGATTTGCATATTCAAAGAGGCGTAATTCTGGGAGGAGTTTGGGCAGGACAGCACGCACGTGCACGAGCATTACTTTTCACACTGACCGGGATTTATGGAGTGGAAGAATGCAGAAGTTGGAGTACACACAGATTTCTGCATCTGGATTTTTCTGTGCGTAAGCACATTTCAGCTTTTGTGCTTACGTCATGTTATAGTGTAAATTCTATGCACAGGGTTATGCATGAGGCCCCTGGCCTGCCATGTATTCTACGTGTGATTATAATAGTTCATTTCAGTTTCATCTGCAGACACTAACATTTCATGAGGTTTAGTAGAAATTTTACTGGTATTCAAAAATCCTGTTGAAAACGTTTGGTGTTATTTATAGACTTGAGGATGCTAAATCCAAATCTGGCAACAGAATTGCTCTATCACATCCAGTCTTTGAGAGGTGAGGTTTTAAAATAGAAAAAAGTAATATATTTTTAAAATTAATTATGCAGACTTAAAAATTGTATTCAAAAAAATTATACAGGTAATTAATAATAATTATTTACAAAAAGTAGTTAGTTGGTAGTTATTTTCCTCCTGTAACTCTCTGAAGGTGTTTAACAGTGGAATGACCAACAGATGTCTGCTAATGTAGACTCACTCCATTTTCCTCTATAATGTCTCTCCATTTGAAAAATGCACTTGTGGAACCGCTTCCCTTTATCATTAGCGACTCCTCCTATGTTCTTAGTGTAGTAAATAAATGTTTTAAATCACGTTGCAACCAAGGTCCTCATAGCTTTCCATCTTTGTATTCCCAAGAAAATCATGGGATATGCTTACAAATGCCTTCCAAACTGTGAAACATTGGGCTGCAAGCATTTCTTTGCGCTAATTCTGTCCTTTTTATTCTCCAGAGTGATGTTTTTACTGGTAATTTGTGGGTATTTCTGTAAAAAAATTGCTGCCTTAACATTTACACAGCCACAGAAACATTCTTTAAACTAACATGCTTTTATGATACTTCATTATGTTGCAGTTTCAAAAAGAATTTAAGATTATGGTAGGGTTTGAGTTAGCTGATAATGTTATAATCTTTCATGTAGTAAATTGATCTGATAGAAGGAGACATTCATAACTTTTACAAAACTGAAATAAAATACTGTTTTAAAATTGAATACAGATTACAGTATTGACATGATAATGTCAAGCATCAGAAAAATACACTGCCTTAAAAACTGTACTGGCACACAAAATGTAAGATAAAAGCCACAAATTGCTTGCATTGAGGTGCATGAATTGTACCTGTGACAGATTTGCCTAAAAAGGATATCTTGTAAAACCCTAGCCAACCATAGTACTAACCTGAAAAGCAACCTAATTGGTAGTCCTCTACAGATTTACCAAAAGCTTGCCATATCTACTTATTCTACCAGAGAGAAAAACATGACAGGTTTATTGTTTAAGGGACAGGAGAAGAAACATCTTTGAAAAATGTAGCCAAAGTTCATATTCAGGAACACAAAGAATTGGGTCTTCATATCCAAATAACTAGGTGAGTAGTCAAAGATTAAAAGCAAAGAGTTGTTACTCAGATGTTCTTAATACACAAAATGCATGCAGAGTCTGTAACCAAAAAGTGCACAGCTCTGACATTTATACTGCAAATCTCCAGCTGTCTGTGCATAACACCGCTGTGGCAGCTGTAAACAAAAAGCTCCACAAACTGGAATCATTCATTTTTTAAAATAATGACATCACTATGAGGTATGAAATAATTTCTACATCTAGAAAATACTCTAGAAGTGAAATTGAGTTCTCAAAAGGGTAAACCCAAAAATATATCAGAAAGCCACCACAAACGATGCAAGAAGCAACAGAAGAAAATAATCATAAGGACCCAGATCATAACTCCACTAGACTCTATGCTTCCAATGTGAGTGCCTGCCTACTGAAACTAACCTCTAAAGAGTACAGTTAACAGAGTACTGAAAACAACAAGACACAAAATGACTGCAGAAAAATATAGAAAATGTGCAAAATAAAACCAAAAACTACTAAAAATAATTAGTAGAAAAAGTTTAATTAAAAGACAGAGTTAGGATTTAAAAAAAAATGATTAATCATAGCCAATAGTTTTAAATTTGTGCAAATCTGATTTGGTGCAGGAAAATGGACACCAACTGGTGCGACCATGTCAGTGCATCATGTTAATACACCTTTTTATAAATAACACACACCGACCATCTGACCTCACCCAGTCACAACACATACCAACTAAGTGGCCAGGCCTAGTAATGTTATGATGTAAAAAGCACTTTACATCCTAGATGATGAAAGATTGCTGTTTGAACTACAAACATGGAAGGCAAGTAAACAAATCATAAAAAGCCCAAAGGCAACACAAACAGCACCACACCAGATGGCACCTGAGGACTGCATTGTTTAGGTTTTCCAAATTCAGTATCAGTGTCTTATTTTCCAGAGCATGTCCATATACTCACTAACTGCTTGACAACATTAAATCTGTTCTTGAAGATTGTGAAGCCAAGATTATTAGTTTTAGATGGTTGATGTTTACTGAATCTTATCTTGTATCTTTTGGCTGTTTGTCATAGGTATTTTGGGGAAGTTATAATATCTGATATTAAAATTATAACTCTGAGGTAAGTGACCAGGAACTCAGACTTATTTGGCCAGGAAATAGTTGTAGCCTACTAAGCATGAATTGTATTTGAAAGGCAGATAGGTTAACAGAAGTATCTTGTCCTTGCTGTGTTAAAAAGGTGTGATTCTTGCTGATGGATTAAACTGAAGAAATGTTTAGAAAGATAGCTAACTGAAAGGCACAAATTCAAAAAATGTGTACAGTCAATTCAGAAAATATTTATACCCTTCACTTTCTACAGATTTTATTGTATTGTTGATTTAATTTTACACTCACCTAAAGGATTATTAGGAACACCATACTAATACGGTGTTTGACCCCCTTTCGCCTTCAGAACTGCCTTAATTCTACATGGCATTGATTCAACAAGGTGCTGAAAGCATTCTTTAGAAATGTTGGCCCATATTGATAGGATAGCATCTTGCAGTTGATGGAGATTTGTGGGATGCACATCCAGGGCACGAAGCTCCCGTTCCACCACATCCCAAAGATGCTCTATTGGGTTGAGATCTGGTGACTGTGGGGGCCATTTTAGTACAGTGAACTCATTGTCATGTTCAAGAAACCAATTTGAAATGATTCGAGCTTTGTGACATGGTGCATTATCCTGCTGGAAGTAGCCATCAGAGGATGGGTACATGGTGGTCATGAAGGGATGGACATGGTCAGAAACAATGCTCAGGTAGCCCGTGGCATTTAAACGATGCCCAATTGGCACTAATGGGCCTAAAGTGTGCCAAGAAAACATCCCCCACACCATTACACCACCACCACCAGCCTGCACAGTGGTAACAAGGCATTATGGATCCATGTTCTCATTCTGTTTACGCCAAATTCTGACTCTACCA
Organism: Polypterus bichir lapradei; assembly: GCA_026402145.1. Lineage (NCBI taxonomy): Eukaryota > Metazoa > Chordata > Cladistia > Polypteriformes > Polypteridae > Polypterus > Polypterus bichir. The sequence continues at coordinate 12,863,317 of JANRMT010062825.1, forward strand.
TTTGAATGTCTCAACAGAAATCGAGACTCATCAGACCAGGCAACATTTTTCCAGTCTTCAACTGTCCAATTTTGGTGAGCTCGTGCAAATTGTAGCCTCTTTTTCCTATTTGTAGTGGAGATGAGTGGTACCCGGTGGGGTCTTCTGCTGTTGTAGCCCATCCGCCTCAAGGTTGTGCGTGTTGTGGCTTCACAAATGCTTTGCTGCATACCTCGGTTGTAACGAGTGGTTATTTCAGTCAAAGTTGCTCTTCTATCAGCTTAAATCAGTCGGCCCATTCTCCTCTGACCTCTAGCATCAACAAGGCATTTTCGCCCACAGGACTGCCACATACTGGATGTTTTTCCCTTTTCACACCATTCTTTGTAAACCCTAGAAATGGTTGTGCGTGAAAATCCCAGTAACTGAGCAGATTGTGAAATACTCAGACCGGCCCGTCTGGCACCAACAACCATGCCACGCTCAAAATTGCTTAAATCACCTTTCTTTCCCATTCTGACATTCAGTTTGGAGTTCAGGAGATTGTCTTGACCAGGAACACACCCCTAAATGCATTGAAGCAACTGCCATGTGATTGGTTGATTAGATAATTGCATTAATGAGAAATTGAACAGGTGTTCCTAATAATCCTTTAGGTGAGTGTAAATGGGAAAATTTGGCATTTTCGACCATCAATCTACTCTCAGTAATCCATAATGACAAAGTGAAAATGTGCTTTCAGAAAAGTTTGCAAATTTCTTAAAAAGAAATGTTATGCAGCATAAAGAAAGCTAAGTTATTTCTCCTATGCGATTTCTTACCGCTGTATCACTAAGGGAGGGGTATCGCCTTTTTATATCATATCTATATAGTTTCGGATTATGTAACACGCCGCAAATTACAAAGAACTTATTCCAACAAGGGAGTTAGCACTCCCTGCTGGATACAAGGACAGAAATATATTCATAAAGTAAAACAGAACTATAAAACAATGGTGTCAAATCAGAAGGTAGCTACACATACTCAAACAGTTACTATGAACTGAGAGTATAAAAAACTATTAGAATAAAAGACAGTAAATAACTCACAAATAGTTGTAAGAAAGAGTAAAGCTGTCGAGATAGGTTGTGAGTCAGGTTCTCTTTACCCCAATACCCATCATTTAGGCCAACCTTTACACTACAAAACGTTTTCTAGCATTTCCTCTAATGCTTACCCTCTCTTAGTTTCCTTTTCTTGTTCACCTTGCATTTCCTATTTGCTAATTACTCAACTTATTATCATTTTTTTTATTTTTATTTTTTTTTGCTTCGTTAATATCTTATGTTTCCTGAAAATGCATTGGAGTTCACACACCTTTGCTATTTACTGAAATTGACTGCATGCCACATTCATATGTGTCCTACTGGTGGACTGTTCTATACTCTTTAAACAATTTTTGCTGAAACTTCTTTATCTAAATAATCAGTCATAACTAAAGAGGATTTGACATAAATGAGAAGCTCCTTATAAGACAGATTTGAATTAAATATGCACGCCTTGTTAATCGAGATGGGTCCAGTTGCAGACCTCAGCAACTCCATGATTCAGTAGCTCAGCAGGACAGCCAATTAGATTGTGGGTTTTGGTCAATTGATTTACTTGACTTGAGTCATATAAACCAACAATCTCAACTATAGTATAACCAGGTGTTATCACTGACGTATAATATAAAGTAACAATCTCCTCAATGGAGTGGAGCTCTGGAGGTCTGCAGCTAGAGTCTATTGAGTTAATCACAAAACGGGAAGCCCTGAGAAGCGCTGGCCCCTTTAGAACTTTTAGGCCAACTTGCCACCCTCTAATACTGTGTAAAAATAAACATTATGTTTCTAGTCTTGTTAAAGAACACAAACTTTTTCCAAACAAAAGGCCTTTTGTGCAAATGTTGGCATTTCTTTGGATACTTGATATTTCTTTTAAAGCTTTTTGCTTGTTAGTCAGATGCCTGCATTATAATTTTATTAAAGATAATTTATAACTAAATCAGGGAACTGCATGCAACAACATGATTTGAACTGGCTGCTTGTCTCCTTCTTCTCTTCCCTGTCTTGTATTACTTTAGTGCAGCGTGTCTTGGAATTCTTTGATTGAGAATATGTGTTGCTATGACGTAATGGTCAGAAACTGAAATGTATAAATAACCTTTATAGTACAACGTTGAGTTCATTGTTAAATGCACAATGTCCGGGTGACAGTGCTATTCTGTGAGACAGAAACCATTTGTTTGGGATGAATCACACTGCTGTTTGGTAAATATAGTTCTTCTACATGCCAGAATAAAAAAAAAAAAATCAAAGCCACAGACTTCCTCCATTCAGCCCGTTGATTTCCATGATAATTACATTGTTGTGTGAGGTCCACAATAAAGTGATGAACATTTTTGATGACAGTAGATTTCGCTGAGGTAAGGAATTAACCAAGAAACAAAAACCACACTCTTCACCACCAACCGACTAAGCTGCTTTTATGAGTCCAATAATGACAGACATGATCGCTGTTGAAATACCTTCGGTGGCTCAGTTCCACAGTGTTTTGTATTCTCCTCTTTGTATTTTTTTAACAATTGTTCAGTCTCCATGAAGAAAAAGAAAACCAAAGAGAATAATATAATCAACTTGCCTGGGAGTTGATACTAAGGTCATACTAAAGATCACTTCTAAATCCCTAAACACCCCGTATTTCACAGCAGCGTAAGTGCCTGTAATTATATACAGGTTTATATTAGATTCACCTTGATGCAAGCATTACATTGCAATAGAAATGTAAGCAATTCTTATATGCCTCAGCTATGACTGCAGCCTTGTAACCTTTTTGAGTGTTTAGACTCCTTCAGACCGCTATATCTATTATATTTTTTAAATGTATGACCTTCCCAACTGCTTACATTCTCCTGTGTTTTTTGTTGTTGTTGCAGACATCAGCTTGAATTACAATCCATACCTCCAATCAGTTGTTAAAACCCTCTGTTCGCCATCAACACATTCCTCGTGCACATGTTCCCATCCATGCTTTTCTTGTGAAGTAATGGAATTAACATTTTAATTGCTTTCACGCCTTGTTAGTACAAATAGTGCACTTTGCCCCTAATGATGCTGCCAGATTCTTATTGAAATACATCAACTAGTATTAGATATCGTACAGCATGGCATAGTCAATTGGCTAGTGATGCAAGTGTTTTAATTGTAATTGTGCTCCCAGTGTTACCCCTGCTCTTTAAGATCAAACTTAATAGATTGCTTTTAAATGCAGTACAGTACACTCTTAAAAGTACTGGTTCATTAATTGCATTTTATGGTAATTTATTGGGCTGTATGGTTCCTCATAGAGCCATTGCTTGACAAAGCGCCATTCCATTCTATGAAGCATTCTTTGCATATGAAGTTGGTTCTTTGTGCTGAAAAACACCCTAATATGTAGAAAAACAAGCTTAAATCTTTAATGTGTGGTAGGCTACTTAGCAGGACAGTAGCAGATTAAGAAAACCTGAACTTAGCCTTTGTTAATGGACATATGCAGGAAGAGTACTTTTAAAATCATGACTTATTGGTATATTATAAATCTGTTATCATTCATTCATGTTTTTTTCACAGTATGGGGCCCGTTATGGATCTAAATAAAGGATCTTTCTAGAAACGTTAATGCAGAGGTGTATTTTGGGAACTAAAAACGGTTCCCCTATGTCATCGGTCTAAAGAACTGCTCTGGCACCTTTATTCTTAAAGAGTGTAATTAATACATCTGTTTTAAGCAG